>AZGY01000006.1:1000546-1133256 GCA_001636675.1 Moelleriella libera RCEF 2490 | reverse complement strand
AGGTCCGGGTCGTCGAGCCCGCGCCCACCGCCGAGGCCCGACGTGCCCAGGATGACGCCGCGGCAATACGTGAGCCCGGCGAGGTGCCGCACCGCGCCGCGGATCGTGTCGAGCGGCGCCGTGAGGGGCAGGGTGCCGAAGAAGAAGAGGCGGCCGTGGTGGCGCCGGCACATGTCGTCGAACTCGGCGTTGACGGACCGCGCCACGTCGCCCGACTGCGCGGCGTCGACAAAGTCCAGCCACGGGTTCGCGAGCGAGATGACGGAGATGTCGATGCGGTGCGTGTCCATGAAGTGCATCTTTTGGTCGAGCGAGACGAAGTGCGAGGTGAGCGGGCGGCCGGGGGGTTTGGCGGCGGCGGCGTCATCGTCGTCGTGGTGGAGGGCTTTTTGCAGCGCCGGGATCTCGGACTCGAGCAGGACCAGGCGCGGTGCCGACGGCGACTGGGGAAAGTGCCGCACGAGGGGGATCGTGTCGCGGGCCTCGAGCATCTTGATGTACTGCGGGGGGTACATGTGCGTGTGGATGTCGACGACGGTCGTCGGGGCGGCGGCGGCGGCGCGGGACGAGGCGGCCATGGTGGGCGGCGGCGGCGGCGAAAGGGAGGGAGGGGCTGGGGAGACAGGAAGGACGGGGTTGAGGAACGCAGTGCCTTTATTGCGCGGCCGACGACGACGACGTCGAGGATAATGACGATGATGACGATGATGGTGATGATGACCGTCGGTCGTCACGCGCTGGCTGGGCCATTGGGCCGTTGTAGGTAGAGAGCGAGCCATGCAGCTCAAATTGGCACCCCTCGTGTGCAGCCGGCCGAATCGGGGCGAGCTGTGCTGCCCTTCGCGGCTCCGCGTGCAGGGACGGGACGGTCGGAGAGCTCCGATGGCGGGGGCGTCCGGTCTCGAGTTCGCAGCGATACCTTCTTTGGGGGGGGCGGCGCCGCTATCTGGTGGTGCTGACCACACCCGCCAATCCTCGGCTGGATCGCGGGCGGTCTTCGTCGACCTGCACTGACTGCTCCTCATCGCGAGTGACGTCTCTTCTCGTCTCGTCTCGTCCGCCTCCTAACAATCATCATCAATCTACGAGATCAGCGCCGCGCGGAGACCATGGCTGCCGCTGTTGCCGCCGACGCCGCCGTGGCCGAGAGCGGCCTCGTCATTCCCGTGAGTTCTCCCCTCCCCTCCCCCTTCTTCCCACATCTGCATCCCCAAAGAGAAAAAAAAAAAAAAAAAAAAAAAAAAAAAAAAAAAAAAAAAAAACTGACAGTAGGACCGGCAGCTCATCGACTTCTCCGAGTTCCTGCACCCCTCGTCCCCGCACGGGCGCCGGGCCACGGCCGACGCCATCCTGCACGGCTTCCAGACGGCCGGCTTCGTCTACCTCAAGAACCACCCGATCCCGGCCGCGACCCTGCAGACGGCCTTTGCCCGCTCGGCCGACTTCTTCGCCCTGCCCGACGAGGCCAAGCGCGCGCTCGCCTGGGACTCGCCCGTGGCCAACCGCGGCTACTCGTCGCTCGGCCGCGAAAAGGTCACGCAGCTCGCCGACGCCGCCGCCGTCGACGCCCTGCGCACCGCCGCCCCGGACCTCAAGGAGTCGCTCGAGATTGGCCGCGACGACGAGGCCGGCCACCCCAACAAGTGGCCGCGGGAGCAGGCGCAAGACCAAGACCAAGGTCAAGACCAGGATCAACAAAAACAGCAGATCCGCGCCGGCTTCCACGCCGACATGATGCGCTTCTTCCACCTCTGCAGGCGCCTGCACCTCGACGTCATGCGCGCCGTCGCCCTCGGCATGGGCCTCGACGAGGAATTCTTCGATCCCTTCCTCCACGTCGGCGACAACACCCTGCGCCTGCTGCACTACCCCGGCGTCAAGGCCGACGTCTTCCGCGCCAACCCGGGCCAGGTCCGCGCCGGCGAGCACAGCGTGAGTTTTCTCTCTCTTCTCCCGCCCAACCCGCTCACCCGCTCACCCGCGGACGACCGAGCATCTCATGACCGCTGACGCGAGACGGAAAAAAAGGACTACGGCTCCATCACGCTGCTGTTTCAGGACAGCCGCGGCGGCCTCCAGGTCCGGTCGCCCACCGGCCACTTCGTCGACGCCACGCCCATCCCCGGCACCATCGTCGTCAACGCCGGCGACCTGCTCGCGCGCTGGAGCAACGACACCATCAAGAGCACCATCCACCGCGTCGTCGAGCCGCCCCGCGACGAGGAGGAGCACCCGCCCCGCTACAGCATCGCGTGCGTTTGGCCCTTTTCTTCTCTTCCTTTTCCTCTTCTTCCTTTTCCTCTTCTTCCTCTTCCTCTTCTTCTTCTTCTTCTTTTTCCTTGTGTGTGTGTGTGCGTGTCTGTGTGTGCCCCTCGGTTGCTGACTGTCACACGCACGCGCCAGATACTTTTGCAACGCCAACTTTGCCAGCAACGTCGACACCCTGCCGGGCACGTACGCGTCCGAGAGCGACAAGAAGTACGAGCAGATCAACGTCGGCCAGTACCTGGCGCAGCGGCTGGCGGCCACCTACTGAGAGCGCGGCGCGGCGCTGCCCAACGGACGTCGGACCGTGCCGCTCGTCTTGGTATGAAGGGCTCGGTGCGAGTCGAGCTGGCCATTCATTTGCCTCCGGCGGCGCTGCCGCGGGCTGGCCTCGCTCCGCTCGAAGTGCGGCTCGCTTCGGTATTTGCTGTGCGTGATATTTGCCTCCGGCGGCGCTGCCGCGGGCTGTCCTCGCTGCGCTCGAAGTACTTGCCGCCCTGATACTAGCTTTGCGCGTCTAGCCTTAAATCGGTCAACTATGCATGCCTTTGCGTGAAATTTGCATCCGCGGGCTGGCCTCGCTCCGCTCGAAGTGCTGCTCGCTTTGGTATTTATTATGCGTAATATTTGCCTCTGGCGGCGCTGCCGCGGGCTATCCTCGCTACGCTTAAAGGGGTTGCTGCTTCGCCAGGAGCTGTGTATGTCGAGCCTTGAATAGATTAGCTTTGCGTGAAATTTGCATCCGCGGGCTGGCCTCGCTCCGCTCGAAGTGCTGCTCGCTTCGGTATTTGTTGTGCGTGAAATTTGCCTCCGGCGGCGCTGCCGCGGGCTGTCCTCGCTGCGCTCGCAGTACTTGCTGCCTTGTTACAGCTTCATGTGTTTAGCATTGAATCAGTCAACTGTGCATGTAATTTGCCTCCGGCGGCGCTGCCGCGGGCTGGCCTCGCTCCGCTCGAAGTGGTTGCTGCTTCGCCAGGAGCTGTGTATGTCGAGCCTTGAATAGATTAGCTTTGCGTGAAATTTGCATCCGCGGGCTGGCCTCGCTCCGCTCGAAGTGCTGCTCGCTTTGGTGTTTGCTGTGCTGCGTGACATTTGCCTCCGCGGGCTGTCCTCGCTGCGCTCGAAGTAGTTGCTGCTTTGACCGTGAGCTGTGCGCGTAGAGCCCTGGGTGAATCAGCGTTGCAGGTGGCTTGGCTCCGGGTGCCGGCCTCACTCCGCTCGAGGAGAGCTGGCTGCATCATCATGTATGGCGGTACAGCTTCGAGCGGAGCGAGGCCAGCCCGCGGCAGCGCCGCCGGAGGCACATCACGAGCACGGCGCGCTGTGCCGCCGGCGCTGTTGAGCTCGGGAGCTCGAGCTGCTATCGATAAAGCAAGTTGGCAGCTAGCTAGCCAGCTCCACGATGAGCTCCACCGCCGAAGCCCAACGCTGCTCGCAACGCCAAGCCCAGCCCAGCCAGCCTCAACGCTGCGATCCTGCTTACCGCCGCCGCCAGTCAGTCAGCTCAAGCACCGACCGACCAGTCCACCCTCACCCGCTCTCTCTCTCCATTGACTCTTCCTTGTTTTTTTCTTGTTCCCCCCGTTTGTCTGCTTCTGCTTTTGCTTCTGGTGCCGGTGCTGCTGCTGGCGTGCTTGGCGTGCTGGTGTTTTTTTCCCGCCATCTGTCCGACTTCCATTCTCGCCATGGCCCAGAAACCACCCTCCTCCTCGGGGTCGTCGTCGGCTCTCAAGACGGGCTACCTCGTCCTGTACAACTTCGTCTCGGCGACGCTGTGGACGGCGGTGCTCGGGCGCACGGTGCTGCTGTTCCTGCTGCGCGGCGCGCCCTTTGTGTACCTGGGCGTGGGCGCCTTCGCCAAGTGGACGCAGACGCTCGCCGCGCTCGAGGTGCTGCACTCGCTCGCCGGCCTGGTGCGCGCGCCGCCGGCCACGACGCTGATGCAGGTCTCGTCGCGCCTGCTGCTCGTGTGGCCCGTCGTCGACGCCGCGCCGCACCTGGCCGCCTCGCCGTGGTACGCGGCCATGCTGACGGCCTGGTCCGTCACCGAGGTCGTGCGCTACTCGTACTTCGCCCTCGCCCTGGCCGGCGCCCTGCCGCCCGCCCTCACCTGGGTCCGCTACTCGCTCTTCTACCTCCTCTACCCGGTCGGCATCGCCAGCGAGTGCGTGCTCGTCTACCGCCGCGCCGCCGCCGCCCAGACCAGCGACGTGCAGCGGTACTTTTTCTACGCCGTCTTGGCCATTTACGTGCCGGGTACGTTGAAACCAACCAACCAACCAACCCTTTTTTTTTCTTTCTTTCCCCTGCCCTCCTCCCCCCCAACCCAACCAACAACCAAGAGCCAGTCAGTGCCAACCACTCGCGCGACTGCACCTTCCACAAAGATGAGGAAGCAAAGCTGCTGCTGTCGATGCGAGAGGAAATAAAACGAACAAGATTGACTGACCAACGCACCGACATGTATAGGATCGTACATTCTGTTCACGCACATGATGAAGCAGCGCAGAAAGGTCATGCGGTCCCTCAAGGCAGACGGCGCCAAATCTCAATAAAGATTGAGCGAGCGCAGCGAGGACAGCCCGCCGCAGGCGACCCCCGGTAGGGCCGCCGGAGGCAAGTAGAGACGAGCTTGGAAATTCTACGAGTCATGGGGCCATCTGCAGACACGCAAGGTCGGCTGTATATACATAATCGAGCGGCACGTAGGGAAGAGAACAGGCAAAAAGCGGCTGCCAGAGGAGGAGAACAAGTAGAGCCTCACATTAATACCCATCGTGTTCACATCATGTCAAGGCCGCTGCCCCGTGCTGTGTATGTCGTCGCCGTTGTCCACCCTGGCAGGCTCGTCGGCACTCCCATCGTACCAGTCGTTCCGCGTCCACCGCGCAATCAAGCCCGCCGCATCGCGACAGAGCTTCTCGTAGGCCGGGTTCTCTTTCGGTTCAAACATGGCTGTCGCGACACCGTCAGTGGCCGGTTGAGAGTCCATGTAGAAAAGGAGAGATGATGGACGAGAGGCGAAAAGGGGACACAGCAAGACGGGCAACGGGGCATGGGGAGTTGAGGAGGAGGCAAAGGGGGGCGAGGGGGAAAAAGGATTCGCAGAGCGAGAAAAAAACAAGGCAAGGATCAGCAAGGCATGACCTACTCGTATGGGCCGTCGTCTCGTCGCTCGCATTGTCATTGACCGCCGCGATCCATTCGCCCGCAACCATCGTCTTGGGCAGGTTGCAAAAGGTCCGGTCTCTGCCGAGCACCGTTCCCACCATGCTCACCTTCTTCGCCGCGGCCGCTCGGCCCAGCCGGGTATATAGGTTGGCAAAGCCAATCTTGAGATCCTCGCGCAGCTGCACCATGCAACCCACGCGCTTCTTCAGCTCCTCGCCGCGTGCGAGACAGCCCACAAACTCCAGGTGCGACGACGCCCACATCCAGCCCTGGCTGATCTGCTCGCGGTTCATCCAGGCCGCCGCGCCGCCCGCCGCCACCGCGCCCGCCGCCCCGGCAAACATGGCCACTTTCCCCCAGGTGCCCCAGCCGTTGCCGCTGCCTGCTGCCTGCGCCGCCAGGGCATTCGATGCCCCCGATGACGACGACGACGACGAAGCTGCTCCTGCCGGTGCCGCCGAGGGAGCCGCCCCCCAGAGACTGTCCCTGAGCCCGCTGAGCTGGGAGAGCGTGTCGGCCGCGTTCTGGTAGTGGCCCTCGGCGCCGTGCGCGACCACCCCGGGCGAGATGCCCAGAAACGGCGTGTCGAGTGCCAGCACGCCCTGGACGTAGGGGAACATGAGGCCGTTGAAGTGCGGCCGGTCCGTCTTCTCGATGCCGTCCTGGGAGTAGATGGGCTTCTCCGAGGCCAGCGCAATCACGAGCTCGGCCGCGACGATGCCGCCCATCGAGTGGCCGATGAGGACCGTCCTCACCGACGGATCGACTGTCGGCGAGTGCGTGCCCGACGCCACCTCCATGTCTATGACCTTTTCCTCCAGCCTGGGGCCAGAAAGGGAATGCATCTCAGCTTCAGCTCACAGGTCACGCTCACCCAACAGGAGCGAGAAGAGGCAGAGAGAGAAAGATGGAGAGAAAGAGAGAGGCAGGGTCCGAGGTCAGACTCACCAGTCGCGGAAGCGGCTCACGCATTGTCCCAGGTCCCCTCGCGTCTCGTACCGAGGATAGACCAGCACGCGCACCTCGACCTTGGGCAGCTCCTGCGCCACGGCATCCCGAAGATGATTTGTAAACTGATATTTTTCTCCGAATGTGTCATCGCCGCCCTGTAACGTCGTTTGTTCGGTGAGTTTGCCGTCGCAGTCAGCACGTAATGCAGCACAAGCACAACACAATGCAGCACGGCGCAACGCAGCCGTCATGTCAGCACGACGCACCTTGAAGCCGTGAATGAAACAAAGGACCAGCGTCCTCTTCATCATGGGCCCTCGGAACTCTTTGTCTCTGTCGAGGTTCGAGGCGCGTCGCACATGTCTGGCGGCGGGGAGCTGCGGCGCATGCACAAGGGTGCATAAGATGGCATGGGTCGATGGATGATGATGGATGGACGAACCGTTGGCGGCGTGTTTGCGTTTTCGGGCGCCAGATTGGCACGTTTGGCCTCCGTTTTTCAGCCTTTTCCACCGTAATTCAGCGGCCCCTCTTCAACAAGTACCGCGCTGGCCGGGGCTCTATGGAGCCCGCCTAATTGCCTTTTCTAGGGAAATAGTGGATGGATCTCGGGGGGGGAAACTCGCCAACTTGGCGCATCATGACACGCCAAATCAATTTGCGTGTTTAGTACCTCCGTAGCTGGCAGCCTATTCTCAAAGATACAACGAAAGCGGCTCTCCTGCTCCGCTATTTCGAAGTACCTGCAAACTAAACACGCCAGCGCAAACACGCCCAATTGGATCACACCCTGTGGATGCGTGGGTGGATGGATGGATGGATGGATGCAGCCGCCGCCGCCGCACCCCATGATAGGTGCGCCGCGAACGACATGGTCGCTCCCATCGACCGAGCGACCGGCCCAGTCACGTCAACCTCAACCGCCAAACCCGACCCTTATTACTATTATTATGCACACCTTCCTTCGCCTTGACTACTACACCACATCGCGTATCCAGCTGCCACATTAGACCTTTGTCGTGTTCACTTGCTAGTACGCACGCACCGTCTCTGCCTCGTACACTGCGCTCAGTTAAGTGTCTACTACAGTACATCTTATTTTCTACCTATTCGGGGAGGCGGCGTGTCATACATTGCCCCTTCTCGCTCGCTCGTCGAGAACGCCGTCTTCCCTATCGCTTTGGGCCGCGTGGAATTGGATCCCGCCCTGCGGCCACTCCGTACCCTGCCACGCCCCGTGCGCTCGTGGAACGCCGATCCTGACAAACGCCGATGAAACGAGACAACAGAAAAGAACAGAGCCATATATAGGGGGAGAAGGAAAGTGAGGAAGTTTATATATATGTATCGGGCAGCCGACGTCCTCGGTTTCCGTCGACGCTGTCAATGAAACAACACGCAGGGACATGAGCGTGTCGTCACCGTGTCATGTTTCCTTTTCCGCTTCGTCGGGCGCATCACTCCCCGTCGCTCTGCGCCGCCGATTTCATGCCATTAGTCGCGTCACTGTTACGCGCACCGCTGGAGATGATCCTGATGCGCGTCCCGCCAGACTGTGGTGTGCTGGCTCCGTTTCCCCAAAGCCCAGCAGAACCTGCCTGGCTGCCTCCTTCCTCCAGCTCTTGCAGCTCGGGATGAGCGTCCAGTTCCTCTTGCAGCCTCCTGGTGAAGAATTCCTGTATTTCTGTAAGCACAAAAGAAAAACAAGAGGGAAGAAGGGCCCAGTCTCCTCGGCACCCTCAGCGGACAAAACACTCACATTCATCGTCTTGGCATCTTGGTATAGGATGCTGCCGTCTTCGTTGTATGTCTGGCAATTTCGAATCATGAGATCAAAGTCTTTGCGCATGTCGCTGAGACTGGCATATTCCTCCTTCTTGATGCGTGTCATGATCTGATTCATACAGATCGGATTCTGGATGATGACATAGTAGTCGGCGTATTCTCTCTTGGGCGGCAGTTTTACAAATGGCCCGATGATCAGGCGCTTGCCGGCATCGGACTCGTCGTCCTCCGCCGGGAGTTCGATGTCGTCCACTTCCAGAGTCATGAGACCATCGTAGAGTAGCCGCAGACTCCGCTGTAGCACTTCACGTTGCTGGGGGCTGACCCGGGAATCGGGCACGACGGCGCCGCCTTTGCTGGGTCTCCCTTGAGGACCGCGTCGCTTCTTGGTTGGCGGCTCTTCATCACCCTCCTCAGCCTTGCGCTTCTCGTTCTTGCTGCCGGGCTTGCGGCCACGTTTCTTGGGTGTTTCCATCTCTTCTGTGCTGGCCCGGCTGGCCGGCGGTGACTGATCCATCGAGTTTATCAGCGCCATCTTCTTCAGCTTGTTGTTTTCCCGCTTGTCCTTGCGGCCTTGTTTCCTAAGCGCCGCGGCTTCAGGCGTGTCCTCGTCGTCATCCACAGCCATCAGCCACTGCTCTTCTGTCAGGCCGTCGTCGTAGCGGACCTTGGTACGCTCGCGAGCGCCCCGGCCGAGTATGATGTCGTCCGTCTCTTCCTCTACCACGGGACCCTCGTTCAGGTAGATGTCGGGCAGCTCGTCATCGCCCATCAACCTCGGCCTGGCCTTGGCTCCGGCCGACGACCCATAGATGGGATCTCTTGCTCTCTCTTCGTCGATTCTTTGGAAAACCGTAATCTCGTCATCGCTTCGTGCGAGCATCATGTTGAGCTCCTCGTCCTCCATGTCATCCTGCTCGCCGGACTCAGCCATGTCGGCACTCTCCAGGAGCGTTCGCAACATGGCATCACGATCCGTCTCTGATGACTTGTTGTCGAATCGACCGGCTTGGATGACCTTGCCGTCCATGTCGAGCTTGAACCTGGCGCGTTCGAGAATCTTCTCCTCCACCGAGTTTGAACTGATCAGTCGGAGGATTCGAACTTCGTTCTTCTGACCGATACGATGTGCACGATCTTGAGCCTGCAGATCTTGGTGAGGATTCCAGTCCGAGTCGTAGATGATGACAGTGTCAGCCGTTTGAAGGTTGAGACCCAAGCCACCCGCACGAGTTGAGAGCAAGAACATAAAGTACTTGGACTCCGGGTGATTGAATTCCCTCAGAAGATCTGAACGTTCGTCCGACTTGGTGGTACCATCCAGACGCAAGTATTCGAATTTTCTGTAGCGCAAGTAATCTTCCATAATGTCCATGATCGCCGTCATCTGGAAGAACATGAGAACTCGATGCCCGGTCGCTTGGTACTTGGGCAGGATGCGATCCAGCAGCTCAAATTTGCCGGCAGTTCTCCAGAGCAGGTCGTTGCTGATACTCATGGGGTTCATGACGTTTTCAACTTCATCAAACACAAAGGGGTGGTTACACAGCTTGCGCAGCTGCATAATCATGTTGCTCAGCCCACGAGCGTTGGTCTTGCCTCCCTTGCCGTCGCTAACGACAAGCTTGTTGTGCGTGACCATTTGCTTGTAGAGCTTGGCTTGCAGAGCCGAGAATTTACACTTGATGACCTTTTCAGTCTTGTCAGGGAGATCCTTCTCCACGTCCTTTTTGAGACGTCTGAGCAAGAAGGGCCTCAAGACCTTGTGAAGTCGACGAATGACGAGAATTTGCTCTTCTTCAGTCAGCTCCATCTTATCTTGGCCGCCGGTATTGGCAAACGGGGTATTGAACCATTCGTCGAACGTCTTGACTGATTTGAAGATGTTTGGTAAAACAAAGTTGAGCATAGCCCAGAGTTCGGCCAGATTGTTCTGCAGCGGAGTACCCGTGAGGATGAGACGGAATCGCGTCGAGTAGTACTGTGAGATGGTCGCGCTGAGTTTTGAGTTGGCATTCTTCATGCGATGACCTTCGTCAATAATCATGTGGAACCATTTGATCTTGCTAAGAATCGGCCGGTCCTTGATGATGTACTCGTATGTGGTCAGAAGAACCTGAAAGCGACCTTGTCGAATCTTTTCTTGCTGCAGTTTACGAGTATTGGGAGGTCCTTTGTACACGATGCGGCTGATTGAGGGTGCCCACTTCTCAAATTCGAGGTTCCAGTTTGTGAGGGTACTCAGGGGCACGATGACCAGATAAGGCCCACTCTGCTGCTTTCGTTCGATCAAATACGTGACAAGACTGATGGTCTGGATCGTCTTTCCGAGTCCCATCTCGTCAGCAAGGATACCGTTGAGATTATTGTTGTATAGAGATATCATCCACTGCAAGCCCTTGAGCTGGTACTCCTTCAACTGACCACCGACCAGGATGTTGGCTTGCTCAGTGACCTCTTCTCTGATTCTATGCGCGACGGCGTAGTAATCAATCTTCTTGCCACTGTCCTCGTCTTCTTCCTCGCTTTCCTCTTCGTTGAACTGCTCCATGTCATCACCGTAGGCCTCTGCAGCATGGCGTTGTTGGGCCTTAACCGAGGACGCCAATTGATGCAAGAAGCCATCGGTTTGTTTGAGCAGGTGAGTAATTCGGGTGTCTTTGGCTTGATCGAGGAGCTTGAGATAGGCTTCTTCGTCGTTGGCCTTGAGAGCCTGCAAACGCTGCTTGGCTGTTCTTTCGATACGCTTCTGCTCCTCCTTCTCGATGTTAAAGTGGTGGGCAAACATGATTCGACTGAGCTTGTGCGACTTGTTCCGCTGAGAATTGGCACTGTCCTGGATCTCGGCACGATGATGACAGATGGCACGAAGGAAGTCAATGTGCTTCTTCTTCTCCCGGTTCTCGCGAGCATCGCGCTGCTGCTTCTCCAACTTCTCGGTAATGCGAGCCTCTCGGACGTTTTGCTTCTTCATTCGGCGATAATGAGCTCGGTTTGTTGTCATTGCCAAGTTGTCATAATGCGTCATCTGTCGGCCGATCTTTTCCCGCAAGGCTCGTTGCTTGGCGTACAGTGCCAGGCTCTTCATCTCAATAATGGCTTTGCGCTTCAAGGTGTCGTCAACTTCAATTGTCTCTTTCGTGGAGTCCCAGTGAGCAATGTTCGCCGGCAGATTCTTGAGTTCGGCGTATCGTTGACTCATGCGATTGAAAACAATCACCTCCCTTTCATAGCGGAGATGGTCGAAGTCGATGCCAGTCGGGAATACACCAGGGATAAACCACCGGTTTTTGCGCTGCGCATGGTCCACATATTTGATGCTGGAACGGATCATATCCGTGCCGTACGGCGACTTGACGGTCTTGTATGTATGCGCTTTCGGCAAGGGCAGCTCATCCTGAATGACGGCTTCGGGTCCAGCGGTTGCAGAACGTTTCTCCTGCTCTTGACTCGACTGAGCTGTCTTGATGGGACTGGGAGCAGAATCAATGGCAGAAGCCTGTCGACGTTGTCTCTGGCTGAAGATGGCCTGCTGCAGTTGCACTGATAGTCCAGCATTCTTGCCTAGTAATTTGAACGCGTGAATCTGCTGTCGCAACAGGGCAAGCTGCTGCTGGCTCAACTGAATATTGGCCGAGGCATTCGCCAAGCCCGTAGTGGCATTGCCAACACTAGTGTGTGTTTGTGTTGGGGTTGAGGACGCGGCCTGTGGAGGTGCAGAAATCGATTGTGAGGCCTGCGGAGTGCCTGACGGCGGTCGACCACTCACTGGTAGTCCCTTTTGAGCCTGTTGTTGGTGTTGCTGGAGTTGCTGATGTTGTTGCTGCTGGAGCTGTTGTTGATGTTGTTGTTGTTGTTGCTGTTGCTGTTGCTGCTGCTGCTGCTGCATTAAGTGCTGCTGAGATCTGCGCATCTGGTGTTGTTGCTGAAAGTTCATCAGAAAATGAGAAGCCTTCATATACTCAGGATCTGTAGGGGGGACTCCTGATTCCTTCATCTGCTTCAATTTCTATTCACCAGCAAAAATTAGCATTTTCAGGCTCATGGGCAACCACTGGCCTAGAGTTATGAGGGCGAAAAATCCATCGAGGATCACGTACTCTGTATACTTCTTCGGCCTGCTGCTTGGTTGCGCCGGCAGACATTGGCGGGCCTGGGTGCTGCACCGCAGGCGAAGCTTGGACCGACGTCATGGCTGTGACTCGAAAGTCGTTGTCGCTGCCAAAGACACGCGACCACGAGACAGATTGATGGATATCGTCGCCTATGGACGGTACATGACGATGGTGAGGCGGCTGTGGATGCTTCGAGGCGCGAGCAAAGGTTGCACTGTAGCGCTATTGGTATAACAGGGCTGCAACCAATGCACGGTAAAAGGGCAGAAAAAGGGCGGCGTCGCGTCAGGGACACTGCGAACGAAACGTTGCGCAGCGTGGTTTGCCGTTGCGATCGAGACGTACGCGTCGTGGAGGCCAAGCGTGAGGCGCTCTGATATAAGCCTCGGCCGCGTTGGATGGATGGATGGATTGAGGGTCGGCCGGCCAAAAAAAAACGTGGGGGCAGCGACAGTCACCGGAGAAAAAGTCCAAAAAAACCGTGATGCCGGGGGGATGGCGAGGGAGCAGGAAAAGTGCAAAAGCGGTGACGCGGCGCACGGAAACGGGTACTGGGAGCGTGGATGGCACGCGGGTTGCGTGCAACGGGTCGCCGGCGAGGTTTGGAGATGGATGCCGATGGTTTGCTAGGGCACCTGGCGATTTTCGGGATGCGCGCGCGCTGCCTGGCTCGTTGATGATGGGGAGTGGTGAAGACTCAACCGACAAGATTGAGCGTGACGGTGGGTGCGGGCACCCGATGCATAACCGCAGTACATTTCAGCACAGCATCGGCGCAGGCAGAGTCCCGCACCTGCTGCCAGCCGGCAATTAGCCGCATCTGAGTGTCACGTGTACGGTTGCAGGAGCGCGGGCACACTACGGTTACATACTTAAGTAATCGGCAAATGGAACGAGTACGCCGCTGAAGTGCTATGTACCAGGTATATACCACTGACCGAGCATCCCGTTATGATGAACGACGGCACATTGTTACCTTTTCGTCCTCTTCTTGTCAGGGCCATCCTCATCCTCATCACTCAGCTCCGCGTATTGAGTCTTCGGCTGAGTTTTGCTCCATGCTTTCGTAAAGATTGGATCGTTTTGCGCCTTATCCGCATACTTGAGCAACGCTTCGCGAGGATCTTCATGGAGCATGCGAGCAAGTGGAATATTTTCGGCTACGTGCTTCTCGTCGGGCTGGTTTTTCTGGAACGGAGTCTGATGTGGAACGTGAGGACGACGTGGATCTTTCGAGCGTCCGGTGCCCGTAACGCCCGATTTCCTTGAGCCGGACATTGCACCAGGAGTAATAATCGAATCTCCCGACATTCCAAGTCCTTGATCCATTGTCAGATTCGGATCGTCATCGATGTGCCGCTTTTTAGGGGCACGGGACATGACCTCCACGGCGCCACGATTCGACATTGTCGGGTTATAGAGAACGTGTGTCTCGGCATTAGCCGAACCCGTCACAATCTGATTGATCTTCGGATGCCAGTTCACAGTGATCAGTGGTGAACCCAGTGTGATGGGCGTGACATGTTCGGTTCGTAGGTTTCCTGGATTTAGAATGTGCAGGTGACCCGTTTCCGAGCCAGTGATGATGCTCGTGGAGTTCGGCGCGTAGCGAATATTGCTTTCGGGGTAATGTTCCGACGTCGACTTATGAGCAACGGTCACCAGTGGCTTGGTGAACTTCCTCGTATCCCACAATTTGATCAAATCGTCACCTCCCCTCGTGACAACCATACGACCGTCGGAGGATATGTCGATGCCGCTTGTCCATGTCTGAGGCAAATGCGCATCACGTACTTCCCCCGATGGTCTATAAAAGGGTCCGTTCCCACCGTACATGACCAGAGTTCCATCGAGAGCCGCACTAACGAGGACATTGTTACCGCCTTGAGCTGGTGTGCCCCAAGCAACCGCAGTCATCTTCGTTCTGCCTGCTGACCCGGCGGCCTTGGATTTGAACACAATAACTTCTTTCTGTGACCTCTTGTTGTTGATGTCCCATACTCGTAACGTGCTGTCCGTGCCGGCAGTGACGCAAAGGTTCTTGTCTGTCGGGTGCCATGTGCCTCCTGTGATTTCCGATATGTGACCCTTGGTGTTGTTCATGTCTCTAAGGTACATATCTCCTTTGACAAATTCTGTTAGAATCTGGCCGTCTCGTGACAAAATCTTGGCTTGGGGGTGCGCAGAGACACACAGAAATACGCCGCCAGATAGAGGACTAAACTCTACATGGTGAATCGGATGCGACTCTGCGGTCGCTGCGGACCTTTTCGTATCGTAGGGATCGATCGTCTTGAATGCTCGTAAAGTGGAAGGCGTCATGGATGCAAAGTCGTGAAAGTTCACCTGGCAGTCTAATGAGGCAGTCAAGAGTCTGCCGCCAGCGGGATCCAACGAGAGCGTTGTGACTGCGCGGCTATGTGTCTTCAGCACGAGCTCATGGGACACGGGATAGTCGTCTGCGTCGTCAGAGTCATCGTCCGAGTCATCTGTATCGTGATCACTGCCGTCACTGTCACTCCCAGAAGCTTCTGCTCTCGGGGCCGCAGCCAATGTTGGTCGTACGTCTGTTTTAGAAGTACTTGGTGTGCCTTCGATGGTCCTCCGGCTGCGATCAATCTGTGCTGCAATGTTGGCCTCTTTCGATTTTTTGCCAAATGAGGCGGGCAGGAAAGCTCTCATCGGATCGTCCTCCGCAAGATCCGGGACCTCGACATCGACCTCGTCATCGTTCTCCATGGCTCACTGCTGAAAGACGTGCAAAGGACAGGTCGAAACAACTTTCCATGCAGGCCGAACCGTCACGAAGATGCGTTGGCGCCTGACACCGTGCTAATCACGTGTGTCGGGGGTGGGGTCGTGTCGGCGAGGTTAAATCCTTCGACTTGAGTCCGCTGTCATTTCGACTGCCTCAGACATCATCGATGTTGAGTGTGCTCTTTAGAGAGGGTGGCACTCCGGGTCGGAAAGAACAACAGGATCTCCGTGTTTTCAGATAAGAGGATGGGATCCAAAAAGGAGCTGGCAGGTCTATTGCACTGATCCCAGGGGCGGAGCTCCGGACCTTGAAAGCCCTTCTATGACAAGCTGCTTGATAGGTTTCGTGGACTGATCACAACAAGTTCGGACGGAGAAGACGACTAAACCTACGCAGGTGCGTAGAGGCAGCTTTAATGTAAAATGCAATACTTGATTGTATCGACTCGACCTTTGCCGTTGCGTAAAATTCTCGGCCGAGTTTTGGCCGTATGATAGGATTGTTATATGCACAACCCACTAGGTAAGTATCAAGAGGCGTCGAGACGTCCAAATATTTCACTTATATCTTGGTAGTAGTGGTAGACAGGCTCAGGTTTGGCCGTCATCGAGCTGGCAGTCGCTGGTGTTATCCAAGTCGTGGCCTCAGTGTCAACAACTCACAACTATCGAGTAATGGGACGCACCACGCAGTGCTTGAGGACCAAATATCTGGTAGAAGCAGGAAATGAGGTTCAGAAAGGTCGTTTCTCGAGCCAGCTCAAGTAACCCTACTTAGTCTGTGTGGCAACAGCATGCCGTACAGACCCGAGACAAGATGATACAAACGCTGAGTTAGCAATCAATAATGCGGCAGGATTGTGAATTTGATGTACTGTCTCACTGAAGACTTGTAGGGAAATGGATGAATTTGACCAGTGTGCAAGCGGCACTCTTCGTGCGGCTCAATAATTGAAGATAGAAGATAGAATGAGCATTGTCAGGAGAGCTGCCAAATGGCAGGTCTCGATATACTAGAGTCACACCTCTGCGTTTACACTGTTTTTTCGACGCCAAACTTCAGAAACCTATAGCGAATTTTTTTGTATTGAAACACCGTGAAGGGGATTTACTCGGGCCAGCTTTACCCATATTCGCCCAACAACTTGTGCAGTTAGAGGACGAACACTACCCTGCCAGCTCAGAGCCGGATGTCGAGCTGATGTCTCAACTCTCGATCGCCTTCTCTTTACCTTGACCCTCATTATGCCGTTGACCCTCATTATGCCGCCAACGCTCTTCCTGAGTATGCTGATGCGAGGCCTCGTAACGAACGGTGACTTATTATTCTTGGAGACATTTTATGATATTTTTGTACTCTCTTCTCAGAATCCGTTTGAACTTTTCCTTCTTCAGTCTAAGCTGATTCCCTGAAGCGCGTCCTCTTTCAGCTGCTCCGACATCGAGCCGACGCCTTTTTTTTTCTCTTAGATGTTTTGTCATCGTCGCTCTCGCCCATAGTTTGGGGAGCATATGGGTAACTGAGAAAATACAGAAGAACCGTTTTGATGATGAAACAATGCCTGGATCAGTGGTAAAGTTCGGTGGGGACTTCACCACAGACCAACCAGCTCGGCTTTCAACATGCCAATGACTTTGTGTCAAATTGAAGGTGATACCTGAGCACTGCACGAATCAACGGTACTTTGCACAAAAGATTTGATGGATAAACAGATCAGATAGAGCCCCTACAATTGGGCTTGTTTGTCGTCAGGTAATTCATGCTATAGTCATCAAGTGTCCCCCGTTTCATAGTTCATGCAAATTGTTCTCCCCTTTTTCCCCAGACTCGAGCAGTCTCGTCGAGCAGTCAGAGTATCCGAGACTGCGACCCGCCGCTGTCCATGGACCATCTATGCTTCCAACAGACACCGTTTTCCCTTGAGACTGAGCAAGAAGTATATATCAGTCTCGAGGTCTTTTTCCGACATGCCCTCGCGAGCTGTCAGATGCACATTTGGAAATTCCTGCAGAAAGCGCACAGTGGCAAGCCGAAGTTCTATGTAGGCCAAGTGCAGCCCAATGCAATCTGAAAACAAGGAAATAATGTCAGCATGAGATCATTCAACGGGCGCACCTCAAATAGCTTACTTCGCGGGCCACGTCCAAAAGGCATGAAAGCATCCTTCATAGCCTTTGTTGGGTTTTCCCAACGGTGAGGCTCAAACTCGAGCGGACGGGGGAAAACATCAGGATCTCGATGCATGGTATACGCCTGTGTCGATACGGTCGTATGTTCCTGAAGCCAGTAGTCTCCGAATGACGCTCCACCCAGTGGTACTGACCGCGGGAGAGCAGCCGGCGCGGCAGAGTGCAATCGAAGAGTCTCTTCGATGGTGTTATTCAGAAGCGGCAGATCTCTGACGTCACGTTCGGTAAAGTCCGAAGGCAAGCTTTGTATCTCCTTGAGGAGAGCATCTCGGAGTGCTGGGCGTCGAGCGAGTTCCCAGAATAGATAAGTCAGCGATATGGCAGTCGTATCGCTGCCAGCGACAATGTAGGCCTGCGCGTTGACGGCGATCTCGTCGAACGACAAGTTGTCATTGTCTTTGGCCTTGAACAGTTTAGTGAAGAAAGTCGTCTTCACGTTATCGGGGTCGGCCTCGACCAAGTTCTGATATCGATGAAGTGATTGCCTGGCATAGTTGATCATGCGATGAACCCGGCCGGTTGCCGCCTTAAAGATTGGAAGGAAAGAGTATCTGTGCGCCAGAGAGAACAGAATCGGAAAGGCGAGATTCACAGACGACGTGGACGCAACGTTCTCCAGATCCTCAAAGTACTGGTTTTTCTAGGGATCAAACGTCATGTCAGTCTTATTACCAAGACGGGGCTTTACAATACGAAGCTCCTCGTTACCTCTCCTTTTTCCAACATGCGAAATGAATCACCGAAGGACAGTCGGCCAATTATATCCGTTGTCATAAACAAGTTCCACTTGAAGACGTCCATCACTCCGCGACTTTCGGACTCTTGCTTCATTCGCTGGATGGCCAAGTCGACGAGTTCGTTGATTTCTGGCAGGAGCAACTTCAACGAGGACTCTGACATTTGAGCAGCGAGCAGTCTCCGTAACCTCCGATGATGATCCACATCGCTGGTACTGAAAACGTTGGCCACGGGTATCGGGACAAGTTTTTGGTAGAAGGAAGACTTGCGGAACGTCTCCTTGGTGCTGTATATAGTCTTGACGTGATCGATGTCGGAAAAATCAACCTGATTGGGGCTGACTCGAACAATTGGACCTTGGGGTTGCTCAAGTCAGAACTTGTCTGTCAAAACGGTATTATAGACGTGGCATACCATATTTCTGGTGTAGTGAGTGAATCCAATATGTCTGCTGTCCGTAATACCAATGGTATCTCAACGACCAATCGTTCAATTTGGTGTACCAAGGCCCAGGAACTTTGGATGTTGGATTTTGATACACCATGCGGACCACCTGGTATGAGTGGGGTCAGCTGTAAATAGACCATGACTTGATGAACTGGGTATAGAAACGTACATAGATCACGAAGGCCGATAGTAGGATGGCGCCGAGAGCCAGGACATGGTGAGCTACATGAAGGTCGTACATGCTGCCGGTGGTACTTGATGATGCTGGCAACGTTGAAGATAACAGAACGTCGAATGGAAAGAGAACGAAACTTTTGGCCATGCGGACCAATGTTTGCCTGCGCCAATCCATTTTATAACAAAGACTGCTCATCACGGGCACAGGTCTTGTAGGCAAAGTCAGGGTGACATCGGTCTGGAATTGGTTATAATGCAAACAAATAATAGCGATGCTACTGGCCGACGTTTCTGCACCAGTCAGTAGTAGTTTGGCCAAACCAGACGGACTACAGTAAGCTCTCGGGCCCGAGAGGATTCCAACGCGCGAAAGTCGTACGTAGTCAGTCAAGACCACGAATTGCCCTTGGATCGCCTGGCTGGTCCGCGCTTCTTTGGACCAGCGAACGCCGTTGCCCCCCGGAAGCTCGGAGGCAGGGACTAAGACCGATCCGCGGGCTGGTGTGTCGTTGATCGACAGAAACGGCCAAACCCACCTCCACTGGTCCCGCCGAGCTCGCGGCTCGGCCAAGTGCTTTTTGCGAGGGACAAGGGCGACGTCATGGGCCACACAAAGAAAAAAAAACAGCAGGGCCGGCGATGCGATTGAGGGGGAACAAATGACGCATGACTGTAGACTCTTCACTCATCGGCGCGGCCAGAATCACGATGTGAACTCAGATCGGACGGAGGCAGTCAGCTCGGCGCAGCCGCCTCTCCCTTTGCCTTGCCGTAGTCTCCAAAGGGCGGGAGGCCCAGGGGGAGAAAGAAGTGGTCGGTCACGATGGACGTTCGGGCTTCGGCTGCTGCCGTCCCCATTCACGAGCGACAAGGGGAATGCCACACGTGGGTCCTTGGCCAATGGCAGCAAGTCTGTCCGTCAATTGACGGTCAGTAGGAAGAGCGAAGTCCGAAGTCAAAGTTCAGTGGCATGCTCTACCCTGATTCGGAACGTCATCAAAGTCGCTCGCCAGTCGTCGGAACCGACCTAAGCTTTCATGGCCAGTACCATGATCGTTACGTCTGGCTGCGTCGCGCGGGGAGGGAGCTTTCTCGCGTCAAGCAGAGACCTGTCTTCAGCCAAGCCACCAGCTAGTTCATAGATCCTAGAGTGTTGGGACGGCGCGCCGGAAATGCATCATTAGACCAACGGCGATGCCGAGGACAGATGTGTCATTCGGGAAGATGAGGTCGCAGTCATGAGTAGGCAAGGCCATCAGCTCTCAGCCAGCCGTTCTTGGCAAAGTGCTGGCGAGGCACGTCAGCAGCGCGAAGCAGAAGGACTGGAGATGATCCTCGCAAAGCATTCTGTGTTTGAGACACCTGTGGCCGTAGATCTGCGTTTGACTTTGAGAGGGCGAATACAGGAGAAGCAGGGAAGGCCGTCATTTGACATGTCCCGGGATTTTGAGGCGACAAACGGTGACAAGAGAAAATTGAGTGCGGCGTGGCGATGCTGGATCTCAATTCACGATGAAAGGGGTTTGAAGCGGCACAATCATTCCCTATGGCGAGAGCTGCTTGAAGCCTCGTCAATGTTGCCCCCAGACTGACGGCCCTGCTTGTCCAATCAGCCTAAAGTTCAATGGCAAGTTCCACGACGACCTTGCCGCAGACAGAACGTCCAGCGGCAAAAGCAGCTCGTAGAAGAAGGAGGTCTTGACTTATTCAAGATCCTGAGATTGGTGTTGGGAGAAATCATGCAAGAGATACGACGAGCATTCAGAGAAACACGACGCTGACTTTCTCGTCGATATTGCGAATTTGGCCCAGGCTTGAACGGGGCCTTGCCATCGCACTCCATGACTTTGACACAGACGTTCCATTATCAGAGACGAATCGAGAGTGAATGACGCTCCTCTCGCCGATACGGCTGGAGGTTAGACGACCTCTCCAACTGGCGTTGATCAGCCACAGCGTTGTTGGCAGCACTTGTTTGTGGACAATTACGAACGGCACATCAAGCCGACGGCGGTTACCATTGCATACGGCCTGCAAAAGACACGGCTTATCCTAGGGTTCCCCGGTGAAGGACGGTGCGGCTTTCCACCAGATACGCCGCTCGTCGACTGTTCTGTCGCTCCTGTTGCGCTGATGTCATGGTCTATTTCAGAGCTGACAGTCGTGTGCAAACATAGGAGGGCAAAAATGCGCCTGGCTTCGCGACAACGTCATGCATGGCCAACGCAGCTGTCAGGGCATGGTGCCTGCTGATTGGCTGCGCCTTCACCAACGAGGCAGGTCCTAGCGGGGATCCAGCGCGTCAGCTCCGTCAGCCCGCCGGGAACCAGCCGCATACAGGGCAGCCCCTCCATCAACCGAATCCTGCGTCCGACAAAGACTTTGTGTCCCAGAAGCCACCGAGCCACAAGCCGCTCGAGATGCCGCCAGATCCCTCGCCGGAGGATCAGGATGAGCAGTATGTCTCGTCTCAAGATTCTGACTTTGCGCCGGATGAGGTGGTCCCTGGGGCAATCTCCGATGACTCCGATTCCGATGATGCACCTGTCAGCGGCCAGGGCAAACGCAAGCAGGCAGGATCGGGCCCGCGGCCTCAGCAGGAGGATGACTACGACAACTCTGGAGACGAAGCCGTCATCTCCAAGGGGAGGAAGAAGCGAAAGCGAGCCCAGGAACGGGGACAAGCGGCGGACGAGGACGAAGGCGGCTCGGGTGGTCTGGTAAAGACTCGGGCCCAGCGCGCCGCAGAGTAAGTATTTCCACTCGCCATCCTGCAGAGGAAGCTCGGTCTGACTGACGGGTTTCGTACGTTTCAGAAAAACAGAGCGTCAGTACGCGGCCAGGAATGACCCCGTCACCATCGATGTGGACGCCTTGTGGGAGCAGATGATGTCTGGAGAACCGTCAAAGCCAAGCAGCGAGGATGTAACCGTCAGCGCCGCCACCAACGGTGATTCATCTACCAAGTCGAGCGAGCAGAACAAGAAGGATGGCCTCGGAGACTCGTCACAGCCGGCGTCGCCAGACGTGATCCGCATAAAGCGAAGTTACAATTTCGCCGGGCGAGTCCACACGGAAGAAAAGGTCGTGGCCAGAGATTCGGCCGAGGCCAGATTGTATCTCGCCTCGCAAGGAGAGGATGCTGGGGGCACAGACGCGTCACCCACGAAGCGGGCGACTCGAAAGGCCTTCCGATCGGCCTTTGAGCCAATTTCTGATCAGGGCCTCGGCCGCACCGACTTGGACCTAGGCCTCGCAGCGAGGATGCGGGCCGGCAAGGAGGCACAGGCAAAGAAACTGAACACGGTTGAGAAGAGCAGAATGGATTGGGCTGGATACGTGGACAAGGAGGGAATCCAGGACGAGTTGAAGCTCGCAAGCAAGTCGAAGGACTCCTACGCAGCTCGGCAAGACTTTTTGGCGAGAAGCGAGGCCATTCGGGAAGACGATGCCAGGCAAGCAAGGATAGCCGGCAGGGCATGAAAAAGCATTTGCATTTTCGCGGCGTTTTCAGGATAGATACCCAAGCCAGACTGTATGAAGAATCGTCGGGCCTATTTCTTAGTTCTCTTTGATGATATTGGTCTAGCAGACATCGTGCAGATTAGGTGAAGCTACTGGCCACGGGTCGGAAACGGAGCGCATTCAAAGCTTCCCGCATCCCGTCTTACTGCGGATGCTACGAGCTGCACAGCTTGCAAATATTCATGGGCTGCCGCTCTGCCCTCCTCGTGTCATGACTGGGCTTGATGAGCATTCAGAAAAGGATGCCTGACTTATGGCGCTGTGACTGAAAGCCAGCTCGTTACTCGGAGCCACATTGATAGCATTGCGAGGACTTTCAGCGGGACAAGCCGTCACGTTTGCTTTCACATAACGTAAAGCTTGAATGATGTAAGTTGACTCGATCTTTCCCGCGTTCGACAGCGAACTGGTACAAAGCCATGTGCAGCGCGACGACCGATAGTTCTACGATGTATTTCTCTCCGACTGCAAGGAGTTCAGATATGCTTCTTACGGGGCGTGCTGTTCGCGGGCGGCTTTGCATTACAGTCAACGCAAGTACATTGGGGCGGTCGCCCCCTGACAGTCCTGAATCCAGAACCCGACGGCACCGGCAAGAAGAGTTTAGAATTCTTTTTCCCCGTTCATGCCTGTCCCGCCCGCGAGCTCTGCGGTCATGCTGAGTCGGTCCCTCTGCGCGGGACGATTTTAATTACTTTGCTTGCTTCATGGTGACAAATTCATGACAGCACCGTGTAGTATAAATGGTCACCGTGAAGCAAAAGCAGGAGAGAGAAAATATAAAACGAGATTTATAATTACACATACGGAAATGAAGATGTACCATGACTGCGCCCCGGGCCGGCACAATAGGCAAAAAAAGTTTCCAAGAAGGTTTCCCGGCTCACGTGCGGTGGCGGTGTGAAAGCATCCGCCAGGTGGTGACCAGCCAGTCGGTCCATTCATCAGCTAATTGCCAGTGCTATTTCCGGCTACGCACCGCCGCAAAACCCCGGTCGTTTCCCCCCACTTGTTTAGCAACCCGCTGACCCAAGACGCCAAAAAAAAAAAAAAAAAAAGCCTACCTTTTCGGCGGGAGGAGGGTTTGGAGAGATACTTACAGACAGTAACTACTTTCCTGGAAATTTGGCCAATTCCAAAAATAACAGTCTTGCCAGGCTTGCTGCAGACGGGCGACACAACAGACAGGCAGACGGACAGACGGCGGAATAAAGCGCAAGACGGTCACTGGAGGGAGAGAGACAGAGAGAGAACATGACGCGCAACCCGCCAAGACCACCGATTCCAGAAACAGACGCAAACGAGTTGCTGCGGCGGCATTTCGAGGCGCGATTCCAGCCAATCGAGGCTGATGGAGCAGGAGCAGCGGCACTCTGCAAGGAGACCGTTGGGAGTTCAGGGCAGTCACCAGAATGGAGTGGTCTGTCTGCCTCCTCCGACAACGACGACGACGACGACGGCGATGACGATGACGACAATGAGGGCTGCTGCGATGCCGAGAGCGGCGATGATGATGATGATGTTGATGACGTCGAGATGCAAGACGAGGGTATGTTGACCAATACAGGGCATAACAAAGCACATACCAGGCTCACAAAGTGCGGGCGGCTTCTAGACGACATTACTGCCATTGAAGTGGTAGACCACTCTGCTCAACAAAACCCCAAACAAAACACCACCACCATGTCGAAACGCGAGCTAAAAGCCTTCATGGTCAGTCCCGCTTCCCTCTCCCGCTCGGTCTTCCACGTCGCTGGCCCTGCTCCTACAACACCACCAGGCCGGATAGGCATGCCGTGTGCCAAAAGCCATGCAATGCAGTCCGTCCGTCCTCTCGACAGTTGAAAACAGCTCAGCTAACAGTCGCAAACGCTCCCATCTAGTCCTCACGACCACCAGATCCCAACTCAGCAGCAGCGGCCGCGGCCGCCGCACGATCGAATCTCCCCTCCTCCTCCTCATCATCATCAAAGGCCCTTCCCGAAGACGCGCCATCTCTCCTCGCGCAAGACCTCCAACTCCGCCGGCTCCTCGCCGAATCGCACCTCCTAGCCCCCCACCACGCCGCCAGGAAATCCCTCTCCGGCACAGCCTCCAACGCGGCCGCGGCCGCGGCGCAAGAAAAGACCTTCACCGCCGGCCGCACGCGCCAGAAAGCCACAGACCTGCGTATTCAGGCTCTGGGCTCCAAGACGTCCATCCTCACGCAGCGCAACGTGCCCATGGCCATTCGCCAGGGCAAGCAGGCCACGGCGGATGCGCGCGAAGCGAAGCGTCGGAGGGAGGCCAGAGAGAACGGCATCATCTTGGAGAGAGGTGGCGGCGGCGGCGGCGCCGTGACGAAGAGGGGCAGCAGGAACAAGGAAAGGCGGAAAGGAGGGGGCGGCGGCCCTCAGGTGGACAGACCGGGAATCGGCCGGTTCAAAGGTGCTGAACTACGTATCAGTGAACGGGATGTGCGCGGCATCGAAGGCTCGAGAGACACTTTTGGTCGTCGGGGCAGAAGATGAGGAATTCACCCACGTCGGGTCGCCGACATCGCGCGACTCGTAGGAGCTTACTTGGTCAATTAAGCTTGGCACACATAATTCGACCCAGGCCGCAAGAGGCAAGTCAAACTCGCCGTGGCGCATGGATCTCTGACGAACCTCCCTCAATTGGCTGGGCACGTGAGTAATGGAAATTAATCATGTCATTTTTATTTCTGGATCGTATCCACGCAACCCTCCATGCTGTTTTCTGCCAGTTCTTTCTCGCCTTCGGCAGAGGCCCCAACTTGGCTCCTGCACGTGGGGCTGCATCGAGTACACGCAAGAAAATGTAAATGTACAACGGGGTCAATACCACGTAAACGCCGACGACGTACTCTCCTCTCGGCTTCTGCGACGCCAAATCACAGCAATCAATCTGCGATTTGACGTCTCGAAATGTCGCCTCTATGAATAGTCCACCTTTTCGCCTCTTGCATGCTGATAATCAAAGTATATGGAAAGACCAAGACAAAAGAGAGACCAATGGCAACACAAACGGTAAATTGCCGGTCTGAGACGCGAAACACGGAAACAGAATGGGTTGCTGACCCAGGCAACAAATGTCCAACATAAATGTTTGAGCCTGGATTATGGCCGGAAACTGGCCAAAACAGATTATTACGCAAGTGATGGGTTAAAAATGACGTCAGGGAAATGAAGAGAAGCAACGACTTCTTTACATCATGACGCCGGTGTTGATTGCAGCTGGATGGCTGATTGTCATTGGCATGCTGAGGGTTTGCAGACTGTTGAAGCCCTGGTTCTGACCCATGCCGTTTGGTCCACTGCCGTTGCTCGACATGTTGTCGTTGGCGGCACTGTTCAGAGACGAGGGCACGTACGCCGCGTCGGAGGAAGGGGAAGCCTCTTCAAGCGAGCCTAATTGGTCTTCTCCTGAATACTCTTCTTCCTCTTCGGCGGAAAGGTTGAAAGATCCTTCGCCCCCGTCTTCGCGACTGTGAGTCCGCTTGTGTCTGTGATTAAATGTGTCAGTAGGCGATTTCGATTGAGCTAGGGTTCAACGGGGTGGGTCATACTGTGCTAGGTTGTCCGATCGTGAAAATGCTTTGCTGCAGTGCGGGCAAATGTATGGCTTCTCTTGTGTGTGGGTTCGCACATGTCTACAAAAAATCTATCAGCTGATGATTGCATAGAAAGCACAAAAACAAGATGCGCAGAAGACACTCACCGTTTCAAGTGCTCGAGACGCTTGAAGAGGCGGCCGCAGGTGGGGATGGGACATGAGTGAGACTTATGTGGGTAAGGCCCGAGCTCCATGACTGTCGCTGATCGAGCGCGGCGGACAACCCCGTTGGGATTGGACAAGGTGCGGCGATGGTTTCCGTCGTGTGGCAGCTCCTCGCCAAAGCTCTGTTGGAGCGCCATTGGGTTCATGGCCGGGCTTCCGCCGACGTTAGAGAGAGGAGTACCATGCCGGGACAGTTCAACAACGTCCTTGTGCTGTTGTGCGCCCATCGACATACCAGAGGCACTATATGACAGACCGGGAGGCGAGTTGTCAGCCGACTCCTCGCCTTCAGCCACAGGCCCTACGGACGCTGAGACCGATCGCCTCAAATCCGAGGGTCGGTGGGCTGTGGTGTTGGGAATGGGAGCGCCAGCAATGGCTGACATTGATGGTGGTATGGATGATCGTCGTCGTCTTTGCTTATAAGTCGGCGATCCCTCGATAACAGAGTAGACATTGTTTGTTCCGTAAGACCGCTGAAACTGAGAACCTGCCAAGTTTGATGGAGGCAACTGCACCATGCCATTCAGCCCATTCATTCCAGAAAGATGGTCGGGGATGGCTGAGTACAAGCCCGTTTCTTCGTTGGCGATATAGGCCGGCTCGCCCGTCATGGCGAGGGCTTGCTGTGGCGGCGTGATCGGCTCGAATGAAATGCCCCGATTACTGTAGTCTTCATATTGAGAAGAGACGAATGACGGCGCTGGCGAATATTCCATCCCATAAGCAGGCATGGAAGCGTGTCTCTGATGGCCTGGCCCGATGGGAACGCCGTTCTGGTTGTATTGGACGCGGGTGAAGTCGGCTTCTCGCTTCACGTGGGCGACCTGCTGAGGAACAGCAGCGGCCATGGGCATGTGGTCATAGGATACCATGGGGTCCATCGCCTCAGCCATGGGGGCGCCCATGGATTGAGGCATCATGTTCGGTGGGGGCATGGAATCCATTGACCGCATCACCGGGGAGGTGGACTGGCTCTGAGAAAAAGAAGCAGCCTGCTGCGCATTGAACGATGACGAATTGGCTTGCTGGGTCTTGGTGAGTTGCTCGTAGAGCGATTGCGACGAATCGTACTGAAACGATAAGGCCGGCTCGCTGACGGCAATTGTAGTGGCTTCCTGTCCCATCTTCTCTCGCTTCAAGTCACGCTCGAGGGCATCCAGAAATAGACGGTCGTGCGGGACGCTGTACCAGTAGAAGACCTTTTGCTTTTTCTGAGTGCGAATGCAGTTGTTCTTGTACAGGAAGTCGAGGAAGGCGCTCTTGGGTTCCTCCAGAGAAGCATCAGTTCCAGACTTCAGGTTCCGCAAATCCGAGAAGATGCCCTCCTCGAATTTTTTCGAGTTCTTGACTGGACGTCCGAAGGCCTGGAATCTGAATGACAGACACCGCACAATGTCGGTGCCTGAAACGTGGAACAAGTTATTCCATAGCACGCAAGATACGTATTCGCCTGTGGGAAGCAGGAAACGGCGAATGTATTGATCTGGTTGCCAATCGACGGGAGCAGAGATGAGGAAATATTTCACTGCATACGTTGTTCACCACGGTCAGCGAGCTGCGCGAGATGAAGGCCAATCGGCGAACTAGTCAGTAAACTTACGATTGTCCACTTGCTGAAGTGCAACTTGGGCGTCGTGCGGTAAAGCTTGCTGGGCTTCGGTGCTCAACATAAACGTCTCCGGTTTCTGAGGCGCCATGGTGGCGTGTTGTGAGTACATAGTGCCAACCCGTCCACCCCAGGCGGAATTACGTCCTTAATCCGAGCGGGATAGCGAGCTCCTGAGAGTCGGTCGACGTATCGCAGCCGATAGTTACTGAAAAGAGAAAAAGACCCGGGAGCGTAACTATGACCAAACACAACCAAGGCTGATCGGGAAAGTAGCTCGGAGTAATTGTCTCGCGCACTGAAAGGGAGTGATGCTGTGAGGCACTGCCTGCAATAACAACTCTATCGACTTCGCGACTGCGACGAAATATTCGAGACCAGCCCGGATAATGGAATTTGATTATGTGCTGAAGATGGAAAAGGCCAACCACTGCATCAAGCGAGGTGGAGCGGACGTGGTGAGGTGCTCTTCAAACGGCGGGCGGGTGGAAAGGCGAGCCGAAGCTAGTGACAACGGTCGAGATGCCCCTAAAGTCAATCCAGTAACGAATTGGAGCTGTGACCGAATGCACAACGCGGCCGATGATGCAGATCACCCAAACGGCGAGGCTCGAGGATGTGAATACCGTCAAACAGCCAGCTGGATTCGAAGCGGATGAGCAAGCGAGACGACGCGCCCAATATCGACGACTTGACCAAGACACGACCGTGTTCTTGCAGGAAACAAGGATCACGGTGAGATTGGCGCCTGGTGAGGGGGAAAGGAAGGAATAAAAAAAAAAAGAACAAAAGAGACGGCTGAAGGTCCGAGGGAGAGAGCAAGAGAGGGGTGGGGGGAAGGGGGAACAAATAAGTAAATGTAGAAACAATGAAGAGAGGAAGTCAAGAGGCGAGGATGGGAGGCGCACGAGGGCCCAGGGGGGGTGGTTTAATGACTACGGTGGTCCAGTCCGCTCACAAAGCCTGTGGCGCTGGGACTGGGCGGCGCTTGGGAGTGTGCTCGAGTTGGGGGCAGGCCCAAGAGGACGGATGGATGGAAATTGGAAAGACCCCAGCACAGTGCAGCAGCGGCAGCACCCTCATCGGACGGAGAGAGGTGCTTTGTGGGAGGAAAGGGAAGAAAAGGGGGGGGGATGGACCGGCGGGAGAGGGACTGAGCGAGCCACCGGCCAACTTGAATCATGTCAGGACTGAATCGCTGGTCCTGGGGAGGGGGGGGGGGCTGGGACACACGCACTAAAGGATTCTCTTCGCGGCAAAATAAACATGAGCGGAGCGCTCAGCAGGTACTCCGGCGTGCTTACGGGCTGGCGCCGGCTGGCGCTCTCAACGAACAATGTGCGTGTGGGCAAACAGGGCAGAGGTGGGCACGGCGATAGCAGACGGGCTCGCAAAGGGCCAAAGAGGGAGAGGTGGGGGGAAGAGGCAGGGCCAGAGAAGACAAGAGAGTGAGAAGGAGTGGAGCCCCCGGCATCCAAGGTGGATCAGACAGGGACGAGCGGGTGGGCATCAATTGTCGAAATCCATGCTCGCAAACAGGGGCTATCCTGGCCATTCTCAGCTCTGCACGAAAGAAGACTGGAGTGTCGGGATGCTCGTTAGCCCGCCGCCTATTGTTCCTGACCTTGTTCTCCCCATTGCAGATTAACGAGCCTGTGCGCGCTCGATGACCGGCCGACCGAGTGATGACGCTGGCTCCGTCGCTCGATTGCCCATACATACTCCCGCTCGCTTCAGTCTGCCGGCCTGCTGGATTGCCCAAAAAAAAAATAAAGCGAAAGAAGAAAAAGAAAGAACAATAGTTGTTTAGCACGATATTGTCGACTCTAACGATGCCGTTTGTATTGTCGGGCAAGTGCCCAGCACTGTCGCATGAGATGCACCTTCCTTGGCCCGGCCCACATCATTGTCCCCGACTGGCTGCTGACCTGGGCGCGTTCCCCGGTCGAGTCTCCCATCTCTTCTCTCTTCATCGCCATTCCTCATATGTACGTGCCGTGCGGTACAGTACACACAGTATTGCAGCGCAAGCTTCTATTATTATGACTGTACATCCATACTCCGTGCGGACACACAAGACTCGCGCCATTCGTCGTCCAGGATCCTGGCAGAGAGGGAGGGGTGGGGAGGTGTGCTTGTCGCGGTGGGGTGGGTGTCTTCTGTCTTCATGCTCGCGAGCAGCTTGCTGTGTTGTGCTCCGTACCCGAAGACTCATCCAGCCTGACCACGCAATACTTGGCTCGCTCTGGCAGAGCTGCAGAGAACACGATCGAGGTATGGTCTACAAACACCTTCCCCACGACTTCCGCATACGCCCCCCTGCCCCTTTTGCCTCCATCTGCGCGGCGATGGCCACATCTTTGCCGCCCTCCATGCCCAGCTTTCCCCGATTTCCGACCACCTACCTTCTGCTGCTATCGGCTGATAGACAACGACCGTGGCCTACACGTCGAAGGTTTGTCCCACGGCCAGTGCCCGACATTCACTAGCTGTAGCACCAACCCTCGTCCAGTGCCTCTTCGACGACCGGCTACGGCATGGTGAACCATTGCAGAATGCTCCTCGGTTTAGAGTCTTTGGGCCCGTGCTTGTCTGAATCTGAGTGAACGACGTAGGGCCTCGTTATACGACACGGAATCCAATGACCTCATTAGAATTTGAGAGGTGAGAGGCGTTGAGCGCCTTGTAATCCACATTGATGACAGTGTCTGGATTCATACTCCCGGCCGTGCCAAGAAGCACGCTGATTGCAGCAAATATCAGTGTCAGTGAAGAAGCCAGTAAAGCGAGCCTTTACGCAACAGCATATTTGTATTTCCCAAGCAGGTTGTACGTGCTGTACCTGGTCGAGCGCAAGATGGGGCCGCACTTGTGCTCGAGATGGTGGTCCAACCGAGCCAACCTGTCGGGCTCGTCGTCGCTGCCACGGGAATAAACCGATCGACTGGCTGCTCTCATGGCCTCAAACAGTAGTCCCGTCCAACTAGACGTCTGTCCAGAACGAGACAGTGGCGATCGCTATTGGGAAATGTCCACAAACGAGAGATTGCGCCGACTAGGCAGCCCTCGCCGAGGGCATCCCCGGTCGACATGAGTCGAGAACCAAGAACAAGCGCGGGGCCTTGGGTTCGCGGCCTCTGCATCATCTTGATCGTTGGGGCAAATATGCGCGGAATGCTCACGTTTCGCCATAGTGTTCCACCGATCCCGTTGCAAGTTGTCGCGAGATTTCAAGACTTGGAGGGCCACGGGAACATGATGACAGCCAAATGAATTGCCAGATTAATGATGCGTTTGCACATGGCGCTCAGGCTGGTTCATCTTCAGGCTTCGGCATCGTCCCGCCTATGTTCCGTCACGACTCACGACAACTACATATGACGATGGCATCGGAAGCCGACAGAGCTTCTAAAGCGAGGCAGGCACGGTATACTACATAATGACGGCATGGCATTATCTGACCGTCACGCTGTCGGACCACGCGGTGCTCAGTTGCCATTGCGCGCGTGATGATAAAAATATATGTCGATTCAATCCGTCATGTTCCCGCCAGGTCCGCTGGGCACATGGTCAGTGCGACAATTGGTTGTGGCCGCCCCGCCGTTGATTTTCCGCCAAGCGATGCGAATGGTTGGATGGACACCTGACGGAGGAACCACGGAGCCCAATCTCACTGACCTTTTCGCAATCTCGGTTAACGAGTACACAGACACCCTCTTGAGATGACTGCAAAATTTGAACTGCATCTTCGAGGATACGTCCAAAGAATTATTCCCTCGAAGGAGGAGCGCAAGGTCTGCTATGCAAGCCCTGGTTCCGTGACATGTTACGATGCAGTTAAATGGGACCATGTCGGGATATGCTTTGCGGCATACACGCGAAGTAGAGCTCCCGTAAACGCAGAGCCGGGGGCGAAAGGCAGCTATCGCCAATCGAACAGCCACGGCCTGCTCGAGGCTATTTCCCTCTCCTTTTGCAGCGTGGCTAATGGTCGACGTGATCCTGCGTATCGAGGCTTCTCGGCCCTGGCCCACCAAGAAGGGCCAAGCCTGGCGGCCGAGGCCAACATTGAACAGGCAGAAGTTGCTGAACTTGAAACGCGCCTGGAGCAGTGCTTCAGAATGCTCCCCTCTTCAGGATCAAGCCACATTTGGCCTGATTGGCTCCTCCGTGGTCCATCACACCCATGCTGGATTCCATCTTCCACACGCGCCGATAGTAGCGTCTCCACATCGAGACCCTGGCTCGCAGGCTTTCATGCATATCGAAGCTGGGCCGGCTGCCCCAGCACTCGATTCGTGGCCGACTCGTGCGAAATTCTGTCAATCCGAGGTCATTGCTCTCTTAAGGGTCGTTCTATCGTTCGCTCCCAGGACGGGACGGGATCGGGGTTTTCTATCAATGTGAGGCATTCGCGGAGGCTCGCATGAACAAAACGTGACCGATTACTGATAGCCTAGGGGTTTGATGCTTATGTATGAGGAGTGCCGTGTCAGAGATCTGATAAATGATACTTTTTGCTCTTTCTGGCAAGCAAATGTTACAGACCGCGGGTCGAGCTGCGCGGTCATTTTCGGGCAGAGCTCGAGGCGAGGATCTCCCTCTCCTTCCTCCGAGAGGGATATTAGTGTAACAGATCCTAGAGATCGGAGCATGGCGGAGACGGCAGTGTTTTTTGGTGTCCACACCCAAAGCCATCCCATTGGCCACTGCTTTTGAGGTACTTTGGCCAGGCGCCTCGGGCATGTTGGGCAATCGCCGTCAGGGAGAGATCAAGTGCGTGGCCTCGGCGTCCATTCGACCAGATTGTCAGCCTCGACCGCGTGTGATCACGGCTTCCGGAGATGGCGATGAACGCAAGATCACGGAATCTGCTAAAGCAATAGAGCCGCCAGGTTATTTGCCTCAAATTGGGCGTGGCATGTCGCCAATTGGAAGATGGCCTGGGCTCGGCGTACATTCTACTGAGCTAGTTCAGGTATCTGAAACCGAGGCCTGCATGCTTGATCGTCCCGCTGAGCCGATGGCAGTGATCAGGGCTCAGTAATGAGGCACTCACCTACCGAGCAAATCTCGTCGTCGCTGTCGTTTGAAGAATCGAAGGGATTCGCCCGATGCGATGGGATCAGTGCTGGCGGATTACCGTGTGACGCCATACCATGGCATGGCCGAGCAGGCCCCCCTTGAATCATCTCAGGTGTATCTGCAGACACGGAAGCCAGCGAGACCTGCAGCAATTATTGCATGCCTACGTGGGCACTGTGCCAGAGACGTCAGCATGACCTTTCCTCTTTTGAACCTGAGCTATCTTCTCTCGAAGGGCCGACTTGAGGAAAGGAACGTCATGCAGGCCATACTCGCAGGCAGGGAGGGCTATTGCGTGACGTTCCTGGTCGTCCCGTTTCGCCTCGCACACACACAAACCATCGAGACACCCTGACGTGGCACTGGGGCCAGGGCAGAACGGAATCTCCACCGCACGGTAAATGCTGCATGCACAGACCGGCTTAGCTCGGCAATCTGCGACAGGAGATTTTTCGACAGACCGAAGGCTGTCGAGAGCGTAGCGCCGTTGATGTTGTTGGCAAGTCCTTGGCTCTGCTCGAGTTCTCAACATTGCCGTTTCAGAAGTTTTTGAGACAGACGAGGGCCGGATTTAGGCTGAGCTCAAGCTGAGAGAGCCAATCAGATGACGCGCAGAATCCACAGCAGAGCGTGCCACAGGGCCATCGGGGGGGGGGGAAGGGGCCATCTGCAAGTGGGCGCGCGCCCACCCCCCAGACGCAACGTTCGATTGGCCGTCAGTTAGGGCCGCTGATCGGGCCAAGCAAGTGTCTCTCGCCTGTTGACGAGCAATGGCAGGAACGAGCGCGCTTGCCTGCCTGCGTCACGTCACGCCGCCCGGCTTGGATTGCATTCGATTTCTTGGCCCCTTTCTTTTGATTGGAACAGACCGTACCGGCCGAGTTTATAATTAGAAAGCCATATATTCGATTCGCGATCAAGTATAATGATTCTGACATTATGGTCAGGGCAGCCGAGTGGTTCCTCGACGAACCAAAATCCGCGGACGCACAGAGTCATAGGGAACAGCCACGGCGGCGGAACGCCACACGGACAGGTCATCTAGCCAGGGATCAGAGCAATAGGGGAGGCTGGGAAAAGAAAGAGGGAAAGACGAGGAACCCGTCCCTAGCGGGGCCCCATGCATGACGAGAAGAGAACGACCAGCTGCGAAGCGGGGGTGGAGGAAAAGGAAAAGGCAAAAGACAGCAGAGAGGGAGAAAAGGAGAGACAGCAACGGTCGCTTCGATGGCCGGCACACGGATCAAGAACTCCGCAACTGAGCATGGGGTCAGACCATCTGAAAAACGCACATGTGCAAAAGGCACTTAAGCACCGGCATGCTAATAGCAGAGCAGGCCTCAGTTTCTGACTTTCCGCAGCCTGGCCGTTGCCGCAGAGCACCCAGGGAATAAAGGACGATTATTTTGATGTTCCGGGATACTTTGCACTACCGCCGCCGCCGCTGCTTCTGCCGCGGCTACAACTACGGGACAGGGACAAAAGAAAAGTATACATCAGCACAGAAGATGTTTGTTTCACCCGTCAAGATGCAACGGTGCCAGCAACGGTCAGCTTTGGCAATGGAAATGCTGAGAATGCCGTGATCGGAGACGAATAATGGCTGACTGTGCAAGCAAGGACTGGCTTGCCACTTGAGGCACGACGCATGCTTACAGATAGATGCCGGCGAGGGCGAGACAACGTAGCCTCTGACAATGTCCGGTAGCCGTCCCCGCCTTCGACATCCGAAGAATGACGTTTTGGGCTGAGAAGGACGACGAGGGGCGACGGGATCAATCGTGGCCCTTGACCTATCCCGAGATGCATATTCTCTTCCCGTATTGCTTCCATGAGGCGCTCCCACAATTCCCCATCTGTCCATGTAACCAAAGTCCATGCCGCATAAGACGCACGTCCCCTCTTCTGTCTCGCCCATGGCTCTAACCGGATCGCGCATCCAAACTCCGTCTGCGAGGCTGAGACTGACCTACTGGCGACCTGAAACGCATCCAGCTTTTTTTTTTCCTCTGCGCGTTACGAAACAAAACTTGACAGTTGAGGACCCCGACTTGGCGACACTGACTCTCGAGGACTCTGCTCGTTGGCGTGCCTTGCATAACCGCCAGCCATCTAACAGTCTGAATCCGGCACTTTGCCCCGTAAACTCCTGACTCGATGCGGCATCGTCATGCAAACTAGGCCGGCAAGCAAGCCGCAGGCTAAGGAGGGGGGAAGAGAGACAGAAAGGCGAAAAGGAGTGAACGCTGGTTTTTGAAAAAGGACAGGAAATTGGAATAGGATCTTTTGTGTCCCCCTTCCCCTGGGCCCTCATTTTTGGGATCTTTTTCAACCAAACCTTATGTCAGTCACAGCATCGGAAATCAATTGCTCTCGGACGAAGGCTCAGCTGGCCTTGTGAAACGGTCATCTTTGCGGCTGAAGAGCCGACTGCACCGGTCCATCGACGCTGGTTAAACATGCTTTGGAAACACACTAACACGGCTCCCGTCCGAACGTTGGCGTCTTTCCCTCCCCCGACGAAGTTTAGAGTAGACAAGAATTTCGGGAACCCTCTTTCTGGACCGTGGCCTTAATTGACCATCGGCTTTACTAGTATTATTCTATGGTTCGTCTTGTACGCCAAGGGTCCCCAATCCATGGACCGAGGAAAATGGTGCGACAAGCCTTCATGCCTGGTGGCCTATCGCTTTAACGCGATTGCTGGGATTGGTCTGTTCTTTTCTAGTGGTGATGAACATATGATTAATCGGAAAGGAAGTATCGGAAGGTGGCGGGGGCACCCTGCATAACCGCTGTTGTCTGTCTGCTTGACTGACTGACTGACTGACTGACTATCTGCTAACGTGCTGAACGAGCGCTTTTCCCGTTGGGTTTTTTGCCCCCCGGCCCCTGGTATATACTCGACCAACAGTGAATAATATCGCGGCATGGCATCAGGAGGATCCGTTCCCGGCAGAATCGCCCGCTCATCTATCAGAGGAAGCTTTCGGGGCTTTCTGACTCGGCGAGCGACGACAGTTCCTTTGCATGGATGCGTCATCTTGGCCGATTCAATTACAGTATCGCGTGGCATCGCTCGGCAGAGTTCCCAAGCCCACGGACCTGATAATTTAGTATCCGGGCTTTGGAAAGAGAAGAACAGACCCCTGGCAATGTCTGTTCGCCAAACTGTGGCCCGGGACCGGGCTTTACTCTCGATCACGTCTACCCGCACTAGAGAACGGCAGCCACGAGAAAGAGCAAAAGAAAGGAAACGGAACGGGAGAAGAGGGAAAAAATCTGGCAGGTTCCTTCCAAGATTGTTGAAGGAATCAGCGGCGTGGGGAGGATGGGGGGTGCTGATGGTGAGGACGGCCGTCGGCGATTGACAGATTCCAAAACACGCTTCTGAAACAACACGAAGAAAAAGGAAGCAGCACCTGATGGGCCCTCCTTTTTCTTTTACCTTCTCCTCTCCGGTGCTTCCCCCTCCTCGACTGTGCGCGGAAGATGTTTTAGTCTGTTGCGAATTAGAGTGCGTTTCGCCCGACCGTTTCGGAGGATGGCAGACCGACTTTTTGTTTTCCGGTGGTGCAAGCTGCGCCGCCGCAACGACGATGTGGTTTCGAAAGACCCAACGTTACCCTTTCTTCTCTTCCCTTCCCAAGCCGGATCCTGCCTGAGCGGGCCTCGGACGCTGAAAAGGGGAGGCAAGCCAAGCTAGAAGGGGATGACGCCGATCTTTGGGCCTGTTCGCCTGTGTTTGATGTGCGCGGGGAGGGCAGGACAAGGCAAAAGACAAGAGAGCCCGTCCGTCTGATGCATTGCAAGGCGGTCTGCCTGCTTGCTTGTTTGCGTGCTGGCCGGCTAGTTTGGCTATTCTGCTGCTGGCGAGAGACCCGAGAGTCTGGGAAAGTCTAGAACTCTGTCTTGTTCAGCCCTGTGCTAACGTCTTCTCCTTGGGGGGGCAAGGGAAGCGGAGGTGACCGAGAGGAGCCGGCCGGGAATGAAACAGATTGATTTGGAGATTGACGATGCTGCGCTGCCAAGCAGTCTGCGTTTGGCTACTTTTCTTTCCCTTGGCTGAAAGCGGTTCATACAACACAAGTGTACAAGTCTGGGCCTCTGATTGTGAGAGCGTACATGACTTTGACGTAACTGCAAAACAAAACATAATCCGTGAAGTGGCGACGCTCTGTCTCTCTCTATTTCTCGATGCCCATGGGGAAGTAGTTGGTGGCTGGATCGAGAAACGGAGCCATGGCGCCCTGCCCTGTCTTGCCTTGTCCTGTTTTGTGTGTCCCGTCACTTTTGCGTGTCGAGTAATGTAGTTGTCAGTGGCAAGGCTGAATATGATTTCGTAACCATGACCATATTCGGATGTGTCAACAAAATGTTTCGGGGTCTCGAGCTGCCCATACACGCATACAATCACGCACAGAGTCGACAGTCTGTTTCTTCTTCTCGTGACCGTAAATGACATGAGTTGGGACTACCTTATGACCGACACCGTAACATATGATCGCATTTTGAGCTACTTTTTCCCGCCCGGGCCGAGAGGTGTGTGTGTGTGTGTGTGTGGTTGTGTTTGTGTTAAGATGCATGGCCACGACTCAGGACTGGGTTTATCAGTTGTCAACAGAGTCAGGTCAGGAACCAAGACGCTTCCAAGAGTTTGGGGGACATTGTTTGTGTTTGTTTGCGCTGGTACGTGTGTGTTTTTTATATATGAACAGCGGGCTATATGGAGCGTTTTGTGATAATTCTCCGAGAAATTTATCTTCGACGTTAGATCAGAGAAGACTTTCAAGCAGCTTGGGGACTATTGCATCATCAGGGTCTTTATCGTCTGACGAGTAGTTGTACGGTGTCTGGGATGAGGGGGTCAAGTTGGATGGCAAAGCAGACACTCTTTCGTGAGTATCTCGTGACGGTGACGACATTCACGTTGGGACATATGCGGTGGGCGTCGACGGTACACAACGACCCTTGGCAGCTGAGGTTGTCGTCTTGAAGCAAAAGGAGCCAGCCCCGTCCGTCTTGCTATGACGCCCTCCTCGGCAGGCTGTCTGGTGTTTCGGATGCGCCACGTGCAGTCAGATGCTTGCTGGAGATTTGAGGGCAGCTTTGTCTCGATGCTCGAGGCCAGCTGGCAACTACCCGGCAAAGATACTTTTGTCGAAAAGAAGAGCCATGCTGGACACACACACACACACACACACACACACACTTGTACTTGTACAGACATGTCACCAGATGTGTCTCCAAGAGGTGAACAAGTGCATAGATAGGTGTTCTGCAACAGGACACGACCATGAGCATTCTTAAAAAGCAGAGGACAAAAGATGGGGGCTGTTATAGTAGTATTTCTATTCAAGATCACATCTTGATGAGAGCGAGTGGCTCGAATACAATCGCCAGCTGCACGCGAAAGGGTAGATGGGGCTCGCGATGGCCGCAGAGTCAAGCGAGCAACCTGAACGTGAAAGGGATAGCTTCCATCGCGGCGCGGCTCCGTAAAACACATATCGTGATAAGGAAGAGAGCCAAGTGACATACATAGTCGCTGGATGCCTTTCTCCCCCGGGTTGAAGGTGGATGGCTTGCAATGGCCACATAAACTCGAGCACCAGAATACAAAGAACAATGGGAGCTTTTATCACGGCAGCCTAAGGATAGATCCTGAGCAGGAGCAAGAAGACACATTGCTAAATCGCCCTCCCCTTATGGGTTGGAAAGATGGGTGGCTTCTACCAAGACATCATCATGAGCACTGGAATACAAAAGAATAATGGAAGTCGTTATCGCGGCAGCTCTGCAACACCGATCTTTATGAAAATGAGCAAAAAGACATGTCGTACTAGACCACCTCCTCAATAAACCCAAAAGGAGCGTGACATACTATCATCAGACATGTACACGAGCATTGGGGATAAGCTAGGACAAGGGGAGGGAGCTGTTGAGGCAGCAGCCAGCTCCTCAAAACCACATCCTCATGGGACTCAGTAGACATGTTCACCAGATGACCTTGTTCACGAGTTCAAGGCAGGTAAAATGTACCTCGCGGCAAGAGCTTGGATATAAGCTCTTGGCAAGGGAAGGGGGACTCAGTAGACATGTTCACTAGATGACCCTGTTCACGAGTTCAAGGCAGATAAAACTGACCTCGCGGCAAGAACTTGGACATAAGCTCTTAGCATGGAAAAGGGGATCCTATCACTGTGACAATTCCGCAAAAACACATCTTCATTCGAAGAAAGACTAAGCAGACATATCGCTAGACAGCCCTTCACAAGTTCAAAGGCAGAAAACATGGCTTACAGCAAGACACCAAGTTCGAGAATTTGGATGAAAAAAGGGGGGATCTTTTCCATCGCGGCGCCTCCGTAGATCCTACTTGTCCATGAGGAAAACACATCGCTAGCTGGCCCCTTTCACACATCTAAAAGGAAGAGCCCTGGCCTATCGTAGATAAATTCGAGCGCAGCGAGGACAGCCCGCCGCAGGCGACCCCCGGTAGGGCCGCCGGAGGCATAACCGCACCTGCGATATCATGAGACAACGAGCCTTGAGGTCCTATCAAGGTACAGTAAGGGGTGTGTTCTCATTGCGGCAGGTCCCCAAGATACATCTCCATGAGAAAGGAAAGGACAGAGTGCCATGGCGCCAGCCGCTTCCTTGCCAAGCTGGCCCCAAAGGTCACCGCGGCGGCTCGCAACGGTACTCGTCATGTCTCCTCCATTCTCGCAGGACAAGACCTCCCTCAACACGACGATTTGCCCCCTTCGATGAGCACAGTCACCTGCCGCGAGAGCCCAAACCCCGCCCCTCAAGACGCAAGCCCTCCCTGCAGAGTACATGACCACTTGGCAGGCAATGTTCTGGGGGAAACGCGTCCCCGTCATTTGCTGCCTGGAAATGCACACCATGTCTCGCAGTGATTTGCTATTCGTGCTCGTCAAATGGCTACTCGGCGCAGTTGTCATCGTCAGGAAATGCCTGCTTGCCCGTCCTGATTCGAAACCATGAGTCGTCGGCGTGACTCCTCCCTCTTCACTCGCATGGATGGGGACAGGGGCGCGATAGCTGCGAAAGTGCCGCAAGTACCTACTTAGGTAGGGCCGCCTGTGTCCGCGCCGCTCATCCAGGGAGAGGCACCTTCGTAGACTCGCAAAGCGCCACCCACCTGCGCAACGCCGCCACGAATGTGAAATGACCAGCCGCGTGAGCCAACACAGACAGATGATCACGCACGCACGCACGGCACCAGAATCCGCAGCTCGTCTGCCCGCTCTTATACAATAAGCTACATACAAAGCTCGATTGGTCGGCATCCGTCCCGCTGTAGTCAGCCACGCCTACGTGGATGCCCTGTCATTGTCCAAGACAACATGAGAAAGACAAAGGAGAGGGAATTGCAAAATGAGAGAAAAGAAAGAAGAAACAAAGAAACGGCCTCTGAAACTCCGCCCGCACCTGAAAGCAAAAAACCATCATTCAGATGCACAGTCTACTCTCACAAAGTCCGCGAGTGTACAATACGTTCCGTCCACGTCGGAGCGGTGGCGTCTTCTTCAGGACCTAGCAGCCTCCAACTCCAGCTCCAACTGCCTGATGCGCTCAATTTGGTCCTGCGACCCAGTCGTGTTGACCTTTCTCTTGAGTGCCTCCACTTCGCCCACCAGCACGTTGATCTTGTCGTTCTGGGCATTGATCATCTTGGTTTGGTTCTCAAGCAGTTGCTTGATCTGATCCAGAGACGTCTCCACACCGACTGCGGGCGTTGACGGGCTCGGTGTCGTGGTCGCCGCTGCCGGCGCCGGCGAGAATTTTGAGGTAGACACTGACTTCGCAGGTTCCGGGGACGAGGCAGCGGCTGGCTGGCTCCTGCTTGGCGCTGCCTGGGACTTGATCTCGGCTCGAGACGAGGCAGGCTGACGCTGTACTGGCTTGGGGATCTCCTCGAAGCTCGAGGCGTCATCTGCGTCAACATCCAGCCCATCTTCATCGTTGTCCTGGAACTTGTTGGCCATGGCCGATATGGAGCTCTTCTGGTCGTTCATTGACGGCGGAGGAGCGCGAACGGCCGCCACTGGTTTCGCTTCCTGTTGTTTCCTGGGCTCTTCCTTCTTGGGCTCGACAGGTGCAGGCTGCGCGGCCGGCTTGTAATCGGATGGTATCTCCTTCGGAGCACCACCTTCGTAGATGCTCTCGAAATCAATCTTGGCCGGGATGCCAGTCTTGCCGTCCAGCCACTCTTTGGCTCCAACCGCCGGCTTCGTACCGAAAGCGGGCGGGAAGATGTCGGCCTGGAACGTTTCGGCACGACGTGGCACCGTGAAAGAAATGGGCTCTATGTATGAGTCGCTCACGGTCTTGTATGCTCTCATTATCTCGTTCTCGTGAACCTAGGGCTCGTCAGTGAAGGTCCCCATGTGCTTGCCACGACAATCGACGAACATTAATACCGCGTCTGGGTAGGAAAGCAATACCCCGTTGCGGATCGGGGGACTTGTATTCGCTGAGGAATTCAAACTTGTCATTTTCGTATTCGAAGTAGCGAATGTTGCCATCACTTTGTTCGCCGTCAGTACGAAAGCATTTCTCTCTTTCAGGCCCAGCCAAGACTTACCCTTTGCCAGCAAGGTACAGACAATTCGAACCGTCATCTTCCATGCCAAATTAGTTCAGCGCTCGGATGCAAGGATGGAAACGGTCTTTCGTCAACGTACCCCAGAAAGGCATGCAAACACCAGAAATCGAATCCAGCATGGTGAACCCGCCAATGGGCTCCGTGTTGCCAGGCTCCCACAAGGCTAATTGCCGCTCACTCATCCTCGAGAACCCCGTGGTAGCAAAGCGGTTGTGTTCGCCCAACCACACCGCCCTGCTGTTCTTGGCACCGCTGTGGCCAACGGCTTCGTGGACGGCCTTCTCTTGACGGACATCCCAAACTCGAATTTTCTTGTCTCGAGACGTGGTGACAAGCATTGTTCCGCTTGCGTTCCAAGACAAGCTCTGCACAATGTCTGTGTGCTTCAGAGCTAACGGGCTTTGGCCGGTGCTCACGTCCCAAATTTTGACGGTGAAGTCGCCTGACGCAGACGCCAGTATGTTCTGAGCCGACGGGTTGAATAAGACCTGCCCGACCTTCCTGTCGACCACAAAACCAATCAATATCTCACGTGACGTCTCTATTCCGACTAACGAACGTGAAGACTTTGTCGTACCTTGAATGTCCGGAGAGCTTGCTCACCGGTGACACGTCGGCAGGCTCCTCGGCATCGGTGTACAGCGAGAAACCGTCGGGGACTTCCCATAGGAAGACTTTGCCGTCATCGGACGCAGAAGCGATGAAGCGATCATTGAAAGGATTCCTACGTTTGACAAGGCTGCGCATCAGCATCCGAACCAACAGCCTGTAGCCACTACCATCCGTTGATTTCTCGTTTTCTGATGGGTGGCTTTGATGTAGATGAGTTGGAAGCGGACGACGAACCAGTCTGTATCCAGCACCGTCGCTGTATGTCCACGAAAAAGAGGAATCTGGTCGGGGAGCTTGCCCCTTTCGTTCAGGGGGATGACTGCGAAGGCACCACCGCCGGACGCGTCCCAATTAACGGATATGTACTCGGGATTGACCTTTTGGAAGCATGCGTCAGTCCATCGCAAGGCACCGATAAGGCCCGAAACGCTAATCAGGAGGGAGATGTTCTGTTCTCCTTTTCTTTTCCCCCTCTTCCCCCCCCCCCATTTGCTATAGCGGTGCGGCGCATCGTACCTTGACCAAATTTGTATCCCATGCATTTCGGCTAATATGTAGATTATCGTAGCAGAATTCCTTTCTCGTCGACTTTCCAAACACGTGGCCTAGAATTCGCATTCCCCGGTTAGCCTTTCATCATTGGGGGAGGGGAAAATCGTCGGTGACCCCATGTGACGACCACCATCACAACGGGCAGAGCCAAAGCGACCAGGCAAGTGTGCACGTACGATACTTGGAAGCTCGCACAAATCGGCCGGCCATTCTTTGACAATTGGATGCTGCAGCACAGCCAGGACTTCTCACCGGCGAGACCAGCAACGATAAGGGATAGTGGGTATTTGGTGCTCGCGTGCTCGAGTTGGGGATGTCAAGGGCCGATGGACGCGCAAGTGGGAGGGCGGACAGAAATGTTGGTGGGGGGGATGTTAAGACCCTGCCTGCCTTGCCTGCCTTGGGAGAAAGAAGGAGGAGGAGGAGCAGGAAGGGGGGGCCAGCAAGCACGCACTGGGCTGGAGATGGATGCAACGACGCAAGATACCAGCCAGCCTCGTGGGCGTCGATCCTTCACCCTTCATGCAAAGAAGACCAAAAAAAAAACCCTTGCTCGTCTAGTCATGCACACACTACGCGACACCGGCATCAGCCTGGCCTGACTGCGCCCCTGTATGGATATGCTTGAAATGCCATCCATCATTGGCTCATTTCCATTTTCGTGACTGTGCCTCGGATCACTCCCTTCCTCCTTTCCCTGTCTGCGCCACATGCCAATTGCACAGACGACGGCTTCTCCCAGTCCCCGTCAAAGGCGGCTCACAACACGGGCATGTATACGAAGTCACGCGCGCCACTACAATAATCTGACGTCGGCTCGTGGGAAGAACATTCGTGAGACTACTGTATCCTCCTGGGCCGGAACCGGCGACATCTCTCAGCTATCAATCACGTGATTAGTTCCCTCCTCCCTTTCGCATTCTCGGTCAGGTCGGTCGGTAGCCAGTATTACTTCATCGTAGTGAATTTACCAACGGTACATGCCTCCATACAAAAGAGAAAGATGCCCCTTGGTCTTGTCAAGTACTAACAAAAGAAATCGTAAAGGACGTCAGCTGCCAATTCAGAGGCTTTCGTGCCTCCACCCGCTGTATCGTGTCATATACGTCGTTCCTCCAAACCCCAGCCAGCAGACAGGTCAGTGTCGTCGCATGTTCCTCCAATTGTCGCCATCAGGTCCCAGTTCCTGGCCCTCCCGTGAGCACACGATGGGACGTGACGGATGAGCCCCGTACCCCTCTCAATTCGAGCACCAAACTGAGCCATACAGTTCGTCAGGTAAAAGAAGAAGAGATATACCAGAAGATGTATCAACCGAGACGCTGTACAAGGCCCAAAAAAATTGAACCATAAACGCCATCTATGAGCACGCGCTCTTTGTTCTAGAGTGCACGCGTCGGTTTTCGGCCTTGCGGCGGATTTGTTCCTCCCGCTTCAAAACAATGTCGCACCACTTTGCGCGTGACCGAACACCCGACGCATCGTCGCTTTGGCTGTCCTTTCCGATGACACCGGACAGAATCTTCATCCAGCCTTCCTTGTCTTCGGCAGTGTCGGCGTAAAAATCAATCACTTCGCCATTGTTGAAGCGGATCCGGAAGCCTTCCTCGACGAACATGTAGCCCTCTTCCTCCTCTGCAAACCCAGACCTTCGTCGTTTGCCGCCCTTGCCCGTCGTTTCCTTTTCCGTCAGGGTCCTCTTATCGTCAATCAGTCTCTTTGCATTGGATAGGTTGATGGTAGCACGCGGTTGCCGAGTTGCCTCATGATACGCCGTCAGCTTGTTGCCGGCGAGCTTGAAGTATCGTCTGCGCCAGTACTATGGTAATTTGTCAGCTGCTTCTCTCTTTTTTTTCCCCTGCTTTACCACGTGGAAGGGGGCAGGGTAGAACGTACCGGACAGTCACCGCCTTGTTGGCTCAGGTGACCCTCCCAGGTTTGGGCAAGCCGTTCCTCGGCTGCCTTGAGCTCCCGGACACACGAGTTCATGCTCTTTGGCATATCATCATCCGTCGAGTTCTTAGGACGAGGGACGAAAAGCAACTGAAGCTCCAGCTTCCCAATTTTGTAGGGTGCACGCCGTACAATGGTGGCGGCCGCGTTGCCTCGCTTACTCTTGACGCTTGATGCAAAGCTTTCCTCCTCGGCGGTCCACTCATTGAAGCAGGCTACCTCGGCCATGTAGGGACGGCCGAAGCAGTGGTGCTCATGGTCCTTAAGACATACGTAGGCGCGGGCAAAACTCCCGTCTTCTGCGGCGAAAGGTGAGAAAAGCTCGTAACCGGAAGGAGCATTACTACGCTGGCGGGCAAGAGCTTCTCTCTGCTGGCGCTCCTCTTCCTTCTGACGCTGCTCCATCTCTCTCCGCTTCCTGGGCGATGCGAACACTCGACTGAACGTCGACGTCTTGGATTTGACAGGCTTGCCTGTGGGTTGTGAGGAGAGATACGCCGGCTTTTCCAGTTTGACGTTTAGAGTGAGCTGAAATTCCAGATCGTTGGGCACAACCAGCTCAAACTCTTGGCCAATTGGTGCGTTTCTGGCCAGCTCGAGCCAGGCAGTCGTTACGCAATGTACGCCGTTGTCAAGGGTGAGACTGAACCAACTGCGTTCTTTTTTGGGCATGGGAAGGTCCAGATCTTTGACTCCCATCACCTTGACAAAGAGACGGCCCCTCTCGCCGCTTTCGACAGTCGCGACTTCGGATTGCGTGTCCTCCAAGCTCGAGCGGTTGATTGCGGTAGCGTTGCTTTCCTGTCCAGGCAGCGGGGGAACAGCGCCAGTAGTGCCGGTCGCCCGCTTGCGTGTGCTGCGATGGCGATAGTGAGGGCTCCATGGTTCAACGACCCACGATTCTGGCCGATTCTTGACAGGAGAGCTTTGCGCCGATCGCGACCTCAAATATTCATCACCATCCTTGTCGCTAGCGGTGATGACTTTGGTATTCTGTCTCATGAGATATCCACGTTTCTGCGCCTCAATCACTCGTTCAAAGTCCTGATCAAGGCTCAGTCCCATGTCGAAATCCAGTGTCAAGCTGCGGTTCTTGAAGCTGGGGTGGCGCGAGACAAAGTCGTCCTGACCCGAGAGCCCTTCCGCGCCGAGGTCCTTTGAGTCGCTGTTAAGATGTCTCTCGGGGATGGCTGGCACCTCGGGAGGCTCCTGACTGACATGACGCCGAGCTTCTCGCATAGCAGCTAGATCTGACGGAGTGTTGGAAAGGCGCGTCTTGAGTTTGGCACCGGGAGCCTTGATGGTGGCGATTCGTTCTGGGATCGCGGGCGGCGATTTCCTCTCCTCTTCATCTGGCAGAGAGTTCTGAACTTCCGATCCAGACGTTTCAGCTTGGTCTGCATACTCTTCCTCCTCGTCAGGCTCGCCCCAACCAGAACCGTCATACTCTGGCTTGGACAAGCGTCGAGTCGGAGTCACGGGCCTCTTTACGGGCTCAAGTCGAGTTTTCGCATCATGACCAGTAAGTTTTTCCTGCTTTGGTTCATTCTTGACTGGATCACTGACTGGAGCTGGTGATTTGAATGAGACGTCATGCTTTCCAATCCGGAGCTCGCTCAAAGGCATGTCGAGCTTGAGATTGTCTTGCTGAGAGACCTGCTCACGATCAGCTGCCTCTTCATCTTCATGCGCCGCAGATTGCTCGACAAAGTCGTCTTGACGGTCAATTTGTTCGCCTTCGTCGTAGCTGCCCACGGTATCATCATCCTGATAGTAGTCCAGAACATCATACCCTGTCTCGCCAGAATCCCTGGTGATGATGACGCTGCCCTCCTCATTGTATTCGTCCTCGTCAACTAGCGAATCCTCCGTGGAAGGGATTGGCACATCAGGATCCAGGTCCATGGCAGAGCTCTTGGGATTAGGCAGCCGGTTTCTCTGGGATTTCATTTCGGGAGACGAGGCAGACTCATCCGTGCCCTCCTCGGTAGCGGCATTGCCATTGACGCGGCGCATGATGGACTCTCTGGAGATCTTGGGTGGTTCTTCAAAGTCTAGGCCAGAAATGTCTCCGATGGTATCGTCGGCCTCGGCAGCGCTCTCCGATCCTGCTTCGGAGTGTGGGGTTTCTGCTCTTTCACGGCCATTCCCCCTCCTCAGCCTGCGCTCTCGTTGCTGTTCAGCGGCGGTTTTAGCGTCTGTATCGTCAGACAGCATCATGAGCTGCAGGCGCTCCTCGAGCGTCATCTTGTGGCTGCCAATGTTCTGAATGTCGGATTTGGATGCAGAGGCCGGGGGAGGGGCAGGCAGACTTCTGTGCGAGCCACCGAGCATTCTTTCTGCCGTCGCAGACAGTCCGGGAGAGGCTCTCGATGAATCCGTCGACTGGCTCCTGGCGTGGCCCATACCCGGCAGAGGAGGTAAAGGTCGATGGTCGCCGTTGGAATTTGCCGAGTCGGTGCGCTTATTGGTAGGGGTAGTACGACCACTTGCAGCCATCACTGGAGAATCACCCGGCATTGGACTACCTTCGAACTTGTTTGCGGCGACGGTTCGAGAGGTCAATGGACTTTCACCGCGCCAGTCGTCGGGCCCGACGACTGGTGTCTTGTCAGTGTCCTCCAGAGATTCGTCGAAACTCTCGTCCTGGATGCCCACAAGCGCGGGATCATAAAGATCGTCTTCGTCGTCTTCCACGGACTCGTAGCTGCCCTCTCTGGAGTTGGTTCCGACAGAAGACAGATCGGGCGTGGCCATTTCATACTCGTTGATTTGAGGCGGTGCCGCGTCGAAGGTAACACTTTTCGGGCGGCGTCGAAGAAAGCGGCCCTCAGCAATTTCGGTTTCGCTGTACGAAGAATGGCCGGACCAGGTCCCGGCTGCAGGATCAAAGGTGTTCTTGTTGAATTTGGTCGGAGAAAGAGATGATTTTGTAGGCGAGACTTGGTCTTTGCTCGGCGCCCTGGTTGGCTTCTTTGCAATATCGGACAATTGTGGCGAGACTTTGGACGGGCTCATCATAAACTGACTTGACCTATCTTGAGGCTCCTGAGAAGCGGCGCCTGATGATGGCAAGCCACCGGGGCTGGAGGAAGTCGTATACGCGTTATCTTGGACCTTTGCGAGGGGCCTCTCAATGTGCGGGATTCGGGTAGGATCATATTCCTGCTTCTGCTCAAGCGCCAACAGATTGCTGTTCTTCACACGCGATGCCCGCTGGAGTCGTTCAATAGAAGAACGGCGGTTGGATGGAGGCGAGCCGTTGCGACCTCCATGGGGGAGATTTTTGGAGTTGCGATTCTGCCAAAAGAGACGAGGCGAAGTGGAAGAATCCAAAGGCGAGGACTGGAATGGCGACGAGTCGTTGCCCGGCACCACAGCTTTCTGCATCACGGGGTCAGCCTAGGTGCAAATCAAGAGCTGCCGGCAGAGGACAGCCCAGGCTTGTTTGGGAGTAAGGAAGATGCGAAGGCGAGCGAGGCTAGCGCTGCTTGGTAGGGCCAACAAGCGCAGGCGCACAAGCTATGTGCCGAGCAGAGGGGCCGTTTCGAGGCGAAGAGAGTCTGCGACCTACCTTTGGTGAGCCGGCGTGCCAGCTCGGCGAGTTCCTCCGCTTCTCGCTGGGCGATATCTCGCTCAGCGGACGGGGCAAGCCGCTGGCCATCTTCTTTGAAGGTGAAGAAGTTGGCGTGTTCTTGGAGATGCGCAGGGGATGCACCTGAGATCCGAGCGTCAGTCTGATGCGCGCGGGAAGGCAGCACGAATGGTGAGACGTGTCATACCGGCTCGGAGGCCATGCTGATCCAGGCTGGAGGTTGACGAAAGGCCTGCTGCCACCGGAATGCTTCGCCTGGCCCGGTAAAACTGCTGACGGTGGTGTCTGAGGCTTGGGAATGCTGTGCGAGAGTCGGCGACGTGGGCTGTGCCGCGCGCGCAGGTCGTGGGCCGCCGGAAAGACTGGGAGAAGGGCTTTGCAGACAATGGAAACAAACGAACGGCTGGCAACTCTACGTCGGCGAGCGAAGGCTGACCGGCTCACACGGCGCGCTGTGACGATCTATGGCCGGGCGAAGATGGCGGCGACGTAGTGTTGAAAGCGACGGGAAGAAGAACGCTATGTCGCGGGTAGTAGTGCTTAAGGAATGCTGTCGAAAGACAATGTAGAGCATCGTGATTGGCCGGCTCGCGATAAACAGTAGCACGAAGCTCCTGGCGTGGTTGTCCAGGCAACGCGTCGTCCTTCCTGCCCGCCTCCCCCGCCGAACTGCCTTGGTGGCTGCAGGTGCCGCAGCCAGTGAAAGGCGCCCGCGGGCTGCCCCTTGCGGGCTCCACGTCCCATGTAACCCGCGAGAGTCACTAATACAGGGGGCCGAACCGGTGTTTGCCCCGCCCTGGTTTGGCTGCTTCTTGAATGTCCGACAGCTTCAACGACAGGACAGGACCACCATCCTGGTCGTCTCGCTTCCAGGTTTTTTCCGCGGATAAGCTGAAGGGCGCATCGGCTGGGACACCACGCCGTGTCCATGCACGCGCAGTCGAGGCTCAGTCGCCGCGGCAGCGACGGTGCACTGTTCACCTTATTGTGCGCACTCAGTACGTACATTTGTGCTATTACTTTTTTTCTGGGGACGCGATACTGTAGAAAACAATTCCAGCCCGAGTGGGTTGCCCATCAACGTGGCACGTATTCGCGCACCATCTTGAACGCCTCTTGCAACTGCGGGGCTCGCGAACGGTTCGCTCGTGTTGACATCCAATATGCAAAAGAACCTTCTGTGCCCGTCACAACCAGAGTGCGCTTACAGTCACTGTGTACGACATCTCATGGCGGCGCCGACGCGACTGAGCTGATTGAGCAGCCGACCGTCTATCTGGTAACATCGAGGCTGCTTCCCGGCTTCCTCTAGAACACCTACTAGCGTCCCGGGGGACTATGTTCATATGGGATGGTTTGCATGATAGTTCTTGGAAGGCGTACTTCTCCGCACGCCTTCTGCCTCCATGCATCATCTATTCTAAACCTTGTTTGTGCGCCAGCGATCCATTGTACGACCTGGCTTGTGTCGATTGGTTCTGGCTCTTGTTTCTTGGCCAACCCACCCCGGCGAAAATAGGCCCAGCGAGAACTGTTGCACTGAGACTCTATTGACGTGCACCAGTCCAATTGTACTTTTGTTCGCCCTCAGACTTGTTTACGAGTCAATCAACAGAGACCCTCGTGATGCCGCTAAGAAGAAGCGATAGCCGGCGCTCCCGCTTGTCTTACCGCACTGCGCATTGTCTCGTAGTGTTTGTCTCTCGTAGCCTCCCTCCCGGGTAGGATACACGACCGCATTGTCGCTCCCACGTTGCGGTATTGACAGGATGCGGGGAAACGTCACGGGCCATGGCACCGGGTGCATCTCTCGACCTTGACGCAATTTCGGTTTTTGGAGAGAGAAATTTCTGGTTGTTGTTCGCTGTCGGTGCGAATCGGTAGTCTCAGGTCTGCTGCTGCTGGTTCCATGCAACGCAGTCCTCAAACTTGACACCATCGCCACCAAAACAATCCAACGCGCTGCCGATGGTAAGATCAACTTTGCCGGCACTAAGCTGCTTCACGAGGTCCAAGTCTTCTAGGTTTCTGCCTCCACCGGCATACGTGACAGGAATAGTGCACCACTCGGCCAAACGTTGCACCAGTTCCTCGTCGATACCTTTCTGCAGACCCTCGTTATCTGCGGCGTGGATGAGGAACTCGGAGCAGTATGGTTGCAGAGCCTCGATGGTGTCTGGGTTTGTCAGCCTGCTAAATCCCAGATATAGTAGGATTGGCATCCAGCATCGGTGCTACTCCTGACCTTTTTGTACTTCCATGTCTGTGAGAGTCTGCCATTTGTTCATGGCGACAACCCATGACTCATCTCCGCGACGACGGCAGCTCAAGTCAATGACCAGCTTAGATTTATCACCACCGAGGGCTTTCAGTACAGCGTCTAGTCTCGGCTGACTGAAACGGCCATTGGGAAACAAGTATGACGTGATGATCACCTAGTGATCGATCTGAGCAAGGGACCAGGACTGGCAGGGGAAACGACGTGATCAACGCACCTTGGATGCGCCAGCGTCCATCCACTCCTTGGCATTTTCGTCGCTGATCCCGCCGCCTACCTGCAAATGGCCCGGCCATGTTCTCAGTGCCTCCCGCGCAGAATCAGCGTTTCCGGGTCCCAGCATGATGACGTGGGCGCCTTCCAATGCATTGTCTTTGTATAACTGAGCAAAGTGCGAGGACGAATGGTGTGACACGTGATTGGTCTGCAAGGCTGATGATGAGTCGGTGAGTGTCCCTCCGACGATTTGCTTCACTTGACCGGCATGCAAGTCGATGCAAGGTCTGAATCGTGTCATCGCGGTGTCTGGGCTGTGATGCTGGACAAAGCGAACCTTTGCTAGGAAAAAAGTATTTTGGAGTTGGACGATTGGACCATCTATATGCAATAAGGGTTATGCACAGTGGGGCTATCGAAAAAACGTCGTGTTGCAGGACGGGGCGGACTATCGGGTAGGTGTCCGCATTTTTCACGATCAAATACGATTAATTCTATTGAAACAAGCTTTGCTGCAAGTCTCTTCCGTACAAATTTTCTTCTTTTCCTTGAGCGCATAACGCCGGTTCGTTTCTTTGCCAGCGATGGCTGTGGCTCTGAGTAGCCCTCTAATTCTTCGCTATGTCACTTTTGAGTTGACCTACTCCGCTTTGCGATGCATGTTCCGCCGTTAAGCACTTTTTCCCCCGGCCCTTGCCTTTTTCTCCTCCAATCGATACTTGACGCACTGCGCATTAGGGATGCGTAGAAACACATGAAGTATCTCGCAGTCCAGCCGCCTCAAAGGAGCTTACGCAGCTTCTTTCTTCTTCTTTTTCTCCTCGTAAGCCTTTTGGGCCTCCTCTTTCAATTTTTGGTCGTCGGGCCTACTGAGCTCCACCTGTGGCATCAGGAAGAAAGCTAGCACAAACGCAAAGGCCGCCAGTGAAGCCCCAACGAGAAAAATGATGCGAAAACCCCGATTGTAAGCGGGGAACAAGACGGCCCGAATTCGATCCGCTTCTTGGGGGGAGACGCTGGAGAGATACTCCTGAGGGTTGCCAAGTAATGTCTTGGACGCTCTTGCGTCCAAGTTAAGACTCGCGAACGTGCCAGCAAGGATGTTGTTGCTAAGAAATAACATGAGCGGAGATGGCAAAATGATGAAACAGGGTTGACCTACATGATAGTACCGGAAACTGCAAGTCCGAGGGTCGATCCAAGGTTACGAACGAAACTGTTTGTGCTTAGCCAGAGCCGTTCTCAGTGAGCGGTTCTTCACGACCTACTTGCGGAATGAAGTGACAACTGCCATGTCGCGTCTCTCAACACCGGCCTGCGTTGCGATCAAAGCGCTGCTCGGATCAATATCGGCCTATTCATCATGGAGAACTGGGTTCAACTCACGGTTGGAGGGTGTTGCCGACGCCAACGCCGATCAGAATTGCGTAGCCGATCTGCTTGCCCAGACCCGTCGTTTCATCGAGCGTCGACATGAGGCCAAGGCCGACTGCCCAACAAGCCCAGCCAAAGAGGATGCATTCACGGTATCGGCCAACCCAGTGCACGATCAATCCCGAGAGCGTACTGCTCAGGGTTTGAACAACCGTTATTGGCAGCAACAACGCTCCAGACTTGGTCGCAGAGTACCCATAGACGAGTTGATAGAAGGAGGGCACATAGTACACTTGCATGACGAAGTTCCAGCCGTTAATGGCCATGGTCAGGCAAGCGCCGTTGACGATTTTGGATTTGAAGATGTGGACTACCAGGCCGTTCATTAGCGCAACCTCCATTTTGAGTGAGTTGAAAAGATACATACGCGGCACTAATGGGTATTTGGGACCCTTCCATTGCCAGACCACGAAGCCAACAGAGACCACAGCACCGACAACCATTGTTGCAATGACCTGCGGGGTGTTCCATGGATATTCACGACCGCCCCAGGTCATACCGATTATGAATATCGTCATGCCCGCAAAGGCAAGGAAAATGCCCCCGAAATCGACTGCTTTCAATTTCCTAATAGCAATCAGCATCCATTCGGAGGATGGGCAGGCATTGGGCATCATACAGCTTCCAATCACCTTGCACCTTTTTCAGTGGCATGAAGAAGAGGACGCTGCCGGTCGTGAGTGCTGTCAATGGCAGGTTGAGCCGGAAGATCCAGCGCCATGATTCCTGTGATTTTGAGGACAGCGCACCCCCTATGATCGGACCAATGCCGTTTGCGATAGCCACGACGGCTCCCTGGAGCAACTTGAGTTATCTGACCAGCGTTTCGGGATGAGAGTGTAGTTAAGGCTTACCAAAATGCCTTGATATTTACCTCGCTCTCGCAACGGAACGACGTCGCTGACAATCAGTTGGGCGACTGTCATGAGTCCACCGCCGCCAATCCCAGTGAACGCACGGAAGATGATCAATTGCAGAACGGATTGAGACAGAGACGACGCCAATGATCCAAGGAAGAATATGCCCAACCCGGTGAGCAGCACGACTTTGCGCGACCAGATGTCCGACAGACGACCGTAAAGCAGTTGCCCTACTGTAGATGTTCTGTAGCACCCTGGTCAACACCATGAGAGCGCTTCGGCGCGAAACATTGACCTACATGAAATAGCCGCTTGCAATCCACGAAACTTGGTCTGCTGAACCCAAAGCCCTTCCAATGATGTACAAACTTGTGGCGAGAGTGGTCTGGTCCATCAAGGCCAAAAGGTCCACACTCGCACAAGCCAAAAAGATCTGGTGTCGTCAGCGGTCTCATGCGAAACGATTATTGAGACAAGGCAACGTACGGTAATAATGGTCCTCTTGGGGACATAATTGGTTTGCTCGTTGAATTGATGAACTTTGCCAGAGTCGGATTGGGTATCAGACCCGGACGAAGACTCGCTGCCCTCGTTGGCAGGTAGAGCGGGAGCCATGATGGGCTCCTGCGCCTGACCGGGAAGTTTCTCCATTCTGAAAAGTTGGAGAGAAAGGTGTCGGAAGCAATGGCTCAAACCAAAGCTTTGAAGGGGGGGAGGGGCAGCGTTGAAGATCTTTCAAAGGTCAAGATGCACTCTGAATGGTAGGCATGTCGGAGTTTCGGCCAATTAGGAAAGGTTTGTGAGACAGACGACAGATGAGATACATACAATGCATAGTACTGGGAGCGGGACAGGATTCTGAGACATTGTAGCAAAGAAAACCAGGGGAGTAGACGGAAATTTGCGAACCCCTATGACCTGGTATCATTTACGAGTCAATGCTCAGACGCGTGTGTCTTAGCGCAACGCCTGCCAACCATGTTGGCGGGCATTGACGAGGAAAAAGCAGCGTCATTATTCTCCATTGAGGTTCGCCCTCCAGATTAGACGAGGCAAAACATTGATACCAGATTTGGAGAAGTAAAAAAGGACGTATACGGGCTCAACTTGCGGCACGGAGATGTAGCAAAAAAATCCCGATTTCTTTTCTTTTATGTAAGAGAAATGTCGGCAAAAGGGACACAGCCTCCCTATATGCAGCTGTTGTTAACGGGAAACAAGTCTTGTGTTGCCCGACTCTTGCTTCGAACTGCTCGGTTGCCGAGCTGACAGTACATGATGATGGAAGCGGCAGGGGAAAAAAAAAAAAAAGGCTACGCTGAAGTGCATGCCAGCAATAATAAGCTTAAGACGGGGAGCCGACAGGGTGAGTGGAGACAGCCCTCCTTCGGTATACGATTTGCATGTGCCGAGACGAGTTGGGATCAAACACGGCAATCTCTTGAGGTTCCTGGGCACGCCACTCACGTAGAGAACTCGGCCTTAGTTTGAGAGACTTTGAGCTTATTTGAGAAGAACTGCTCTCCATCTGCATTGTTTCAACTGATATGGTGGCGCAAGCTAGAAGGAGGCCCAAACGGGAATAGATCGGCCCTGGTCCTTGATCCACAGCGTCACCCCTGCTCGGCCCATCAACGACCGCGGAGCCATCGCGAGTGACATGGCCGACGAAAAGGACCCATGGACCGCCGACACCCAGCGAGGCAGGTACGATCAACTATCAAGGTCGTCCGATTCTAAATCCGACGTAACCATGCCGGGGTTCGACCATCTGGTATCCCCTCGGATCTCGCGCAAAGAAGACTGCTTTCGCTTCAGCTTGGATTTTCTTGCCAGCTGTGACGGGGTGACTCGATTGGCACCTTGATGGCTCCAATGATCTTTTCTTTTTTTTTCTTCATCATGGGCAAAAAGTCACGCGACTGAGCCTGCAAACGTTGCGCGTCATGTTCAACAGGGTGCTCTGCATGGTCATGCTGCCGCAGCATCTTGTCGTCGAGACATCTTCCAGGGGCATACAGGATCTGATAAAAAAAAAAGCAAGCCCGGGAGTTACAAAAGTACGGACGAATAACCGCAGCACCAGCTTTGCCACGTATGTAGCTCTCAGACCCATCCATGATCGGGACTATTTGAACAGTCTGCTTGTCGAACAGGGGTGAGAGAGGAGGGGGGGGGACCCCAATCCGGACCAAGGATGATTCCTCGCTACGAGACGCATCACTTCCTCTTGTGGACTGGGCATCATGATCATGACGAAAGCGAGGAAGCTGAAAGTGGAACACAGCAAGCCATTGCCGTCGGCGCCAAAACGCTGGGCCGTTGTTCTTCATGAATCACGTTGCAGAGGCCGTGAACCGTTGGGTCTTTTCCCCATTAAGCGTGGGAAAGCTCCGGCTTCACGGCTTTATGCAAGTCTGCGCTTTTTTTTTTCTCCTCCCCTTCCTGAACTTCACTGCTCGGATGGATCATGCTTGTTCAGAGATCCGCTCCTGTTCAGCACCAGGTGCTGCAGAATAAGTACCCCGGCTGCTCTTCCCTGGGCCGGCTCTGCCTCTCCTTATCTCGCCACCGATCAGCAGACGCAGGTTGGCTGGCTTACTTCTCCTTGTTGCTGACAAGCCTCACGTTGTAACACTTCTTCTGCAGGCTCAAAGAGCGTGACGCTATCGTCCAAGATAGCAACCCTCCCCCCCCTCGACGCACGCACGCACACACCCGCACGCACACCGCATCGCTTCCAACAGAGAGCCTGCCCAAAGCCGTGCCAATCATGGACGAAAGCAACTGTCTCAACGTGTACAAGGGGCCCAACTCGGTCCAGAAGTACTTCGATCCGGATTCGGGGCCGCCGTTGGCCCTGGTCGAGATACCGGAATGTCTCAACCCGTACCGCGGCGATGGCGTCCGCATCTACGCCAAGATGATGACGATGCACCCTGCCAACAATGTCAAATCGATGCCAGGTAAGACGCCGCCCGGTCGCCTTGCTTCCCTGCGTGCGTGGACCCGCCCAGATTTCTGACCAGGCTGAATCTCAGCCCTGAATCTGCTCGAGAATAGCGTCGACTGCGGCAAGACAAAGACCCTGGTAGAATACAGTTCCGGATCGACCGTGCTGTCCATGTCGTTGGTATCCCGTGCCTTTTATGGAGTGGACGATGTTCGGGCATACTTGAGCAACAAAACCAGCCTGGCCAAGATCCGTCTCATGCAACTGTTTGGCATCAACATGTCAGCGCCCCCCTCCCCGCCTCCCCTGCGTACCAACGCCGTCCTGATCCCCCATCTCTCTCCTTGAAGCTAATCATGGCCACAGCACCCTGTTTGGCGGCCCATCGCAGCCAGAGCCCCTAGACGAGCGCGGGGGCATCCGAGCAGCCTATAGGCTCGCGCAGGAGTCTGACTCCGCCGTTATCAATCCAAATCAGTATGAGAATGACAATGTGAGCAAGAGCCATCACCAGCACACCATCGACGCGAGTACTCACGTGATCTTTGCAGAACTGGAAATCCCACATGAGATGGACGGGCCCCCAGATCTTGAAGCAACTGCCCGAAATTACTCTCATTTGCGCAGGCATGGGCACATCGGGTGAGTCGCCCCCAGACCTGCCGAGCCAGAGCGCATGCTGACCTGCAGCTCAGGCACCATGACCGGTCTCGGCACCTTTTTCAAAGAAAAAAAACCGAGCGTCTTTAGACTTGGGTAAGAGAAAAAGTCGGTGACGCTTGACTGCACGGCGATTCTGACCGAGACCAGGGTCTGCACTGCACCAGGCGATCGTGTTCCGGGGCCGCGCTCGCACGGCCTCCTCCGCCCAGTCAAATTCCCATGGCGAGAGGCGGTGGACGCAATTGAGGAGGTTGGCTCTTGGAAATCCTATTTGCAGTCTGCGCACCTCATTCGACAGGGCATTGTATGTGGCCCGTCCTCTGGGTTCAACCTGCAAGGCCTCTTCCAGTGCATCGAGAAGCGCAAGGCGGACCGGACCCTGTCCGACTTGGCTGGCCCCGACGGCGAGGTTCACTGTGCCTTTTTATGCTGCGATTTGCCTTATCAGTACGTCGATGAGTACTTTGAGAAACTGGGCGAGGCATTCTTCCCAGCCATCACAAATAAGGTGAGTGACGCGGGCGGGCGCCGGGCCGTGAGGGAAAACAAAAAGGGAAAAAAGTGTTGACCAGAGTCGTCTAGGAACTTCTCGGTGTCGACAGTTATCGCTACGACGAAGCGTGGGAGCTGGATGCTTCCGAGGCGCTGAGCACATTCTTTCCCGTCAGCAAGGCGGTCGCCAGCGACGTTCTTTTAGATGGAAGGACGGACCGTCCCAAGTCTGATACCACCATCATTGATCTCCGCCAACCAGCAGATTTCGAGGAATTCCACGTGTCCGGATCTACCAACATTCCATTCGTGGAAAAGGAGCAAGGCAGTCCGTTCTTCGACCCCCAAGTGCTCAAAGCTTTGTGGGAGAGATTGGAGAATACGTTCAAGAACCCCAACCAGCCGATCAAGTCACTCCTCGAAAAGAAACGTGTCCTGTTGCTGTGCTACGACGGTGACAGCTCCCGAGTGGCCAATAGTGTTCTCCGAGCTAGAAACTTTGAGGCTATGAGCATTCGGGGCGGATACGATGTCCTCCGCAGGATGAGGCAATCAGCTACGCAGTCTCTAGCAGACGCAGCGCAGCACCAAGACCAGTTGAGACTTCAGCTCAGCAGGGATACTGACAACATGAACTCATCCCAATCGAGTTCGTTGGCAGTCTCGGCCCAGCCTCTCAGCTATGCATCGAGTTAGGAGCATGATGCTCGTCAAGCCTCGTCAAGCCTGTCCTTTTTTTTTTTTTTCCCTTTCCTTCCCCTTCTATCACGTCGATGGGATCTCATAAAAAGTCTGTCGGAATGAGTTTGATGATTTGTCATAGCAGGCAGCATGTAGAGGACAAGACATTTGCATAGCATGAATGGAAAGAGCCGATTAAGTTACACGTCGAGAGTCTCTGTAGCTACGCGGAGTATTGAACATGGTTGTCACTGTTTGCGAGGTCTGAGCCCTGCGGTGCGCGTTCCCAGATGTCACGTCTACTGTTCTGGGCGGCTTTTCTCCCGTATCGCGAAAAGAAGCTCTCGGTAGTTTGTGGCAAGACGGAAGCGACCAGAGAAATCCGCGGTGAGTCGAGACGTCATGCTCGGGGATTGGAAACGTTGCAGGAAGCATATGTGGTAGCACCTGTGCTCATTGCTCTGCACAAGCCAGTGAGTTGGCGCGTGCAGTCCCTCGTAACTGTCCCGTTATTCTTTGCTGCAATCCCCGTCACGACCTGTATGGCCTAGTTCCATATACGGAAATACGTTGCCAAACGTCAATAAAGTCGACACCATGAAACCGAACACGTCCATTGAATATGGAGGTGATTTGCCGACATGGCACGAATCATACAACGATGCATGCATATCTAGGTACGTACCTGCCTGGCCTCTCTGTTGGCTTTGAACACAAGCCCACCTCGACCACCCCCCTGTCTCGTTGTTTACCCGATGTGGAACAAGGCCAAAGGCAGGCATGCCGGTAATCGTAGCTCCCGTCCGAGACATACATGATATATTTGGGGGCGAATCCTCCCCTGTTGATGGCACCTGAGAACCGGCAAGGGTGGGTAGGTGCAAGTAAGCCCAATTCCGACTGGGCTTTTGGGGGGGGCTGAGTCTCCAATTTTTTTTCTTCTTTTCCTTCTCATCCGGGTTCTTTTCGTTTCAATTTTTAACCATTCAATTTTCTTTGGAAGGGGGGAGGGGGGATGGTTATTTCTCTACGTGGGTGTGTTGTGTGCCCAAGCTGCATGCAACAAATGCCACATGCCGTGTTTTTTGCTTTTTTCTTTTCTTGGCATTGCAGAACATGAGCTGTGTCTCGGAACACCGAGATGACTGTTCTTCCCCCCAAATGATGATTATTCAAAATTCAAGTGGCAATACTATCGGATTTCCGGGATTACACGAGCCGCAGCACGCAAAGGGTTTTGTGTCGGCGCTGTCAGGTGAGGGAGCGCGTGGTACAGAACAAGGCAGGGCAGGTGGCAGGTCTACATACAACGTGCCGTGTGACATTGTGGTATAGCTCCGAGAAAACACGCTCGGCCTCGGAGAGAGGGATCGGATTAAAATGCCCAGCCAAGTTGTGCACTCTTTCCACTGGATGCGTATTTTTTTCTTTTCTTTTGCCAACTAGATCTTTCATGTTGCTGCACGAAATCGGGCGCAGGCAAGGTGGTGGTGGTGGTGGCGGCTCGGTTTTATGTGCATGCATACCGAAGCCTGAACGCAACGCAGCGTGATGCACTGCCGCACGGAGCCCTTGCCGGCCGGTCGTGTAAGTGACACGCCTCGGAGTAATGCACGCCTTTGGCCGTTGAGTTCTCGGTGTGAAAAGCCGAGCCATAAGGGTACATGGGCAGATAAATTGGCCATGAACAGAGACGAGGCGCATCATGGACCGCGGACGTGGTCTTCGGGGCTCCTGCGAGCGTGGCGGCGGCATGATTCATGATGCATAACGGGCCGAGAGTGTCCTGGAAACGTGATGATGATGATGATGGTGACGACGGCGCGGAGCAGTGGCTCGGACACTTGAACTGCGGACCAGAGCCCAGATCTCAAAGCAGGCAGAGAGCCGAAAAAAAAAAAAATCCTATTCAACGCCCACGGGGCGTAGAGTACATGCAGTCTTGGAGCCTTGTCTTTGTATCTCATGTAGCGGTCGTTCTTTGTACAGCTGAAACCCAAACGTAGTCGTTCTCTATTGACGTGGGTTTTTTTCCAAGGGACCCTGTATGTGTCTGGTATCATTGCAGGCAAAGGCTGGCAGTGGCCGTCTACGTAGATGCGGCAGCATGATGACTCCTCAGCCAGTTCATCCATTGATTGAAAAGTTGCATCGTACATGACTCGGGCTGCGGCGGAGGGAGACCACAGCAAACGGAACGCTCTGGACAATAACGTCGAGCGAGCAGGCAAGCAGCTTGTAAGACAGGTTTGAGAGCCGGCCACATCCACAAGACGAGAGGGAGGGCTTGACGTGTTTTTGCTGAGTGTTTATTCGCGGTTTCCATCTGACATCAGGACTGAGGACGGTGAAGTGCGTGAATCCCCTCTCTCCGGATGCGCGGGCGCGCGATTACTGCATTCTGCTGGCGGTTCATCAAGAGATCCCGAAAGGCGATTGCGTGACGCCGCCATAGGGCCTAGACTCGCCACCACTCTTCACCGACAGACTTGACCGCCATCGAAGAGGGGGGAAGGGGGAAGTAGTGAGCTTGAATGAGGCCAGCAGAGAATTCATGAGCGTACCTCTATGGTTTGTGAAGTTTCCGTGCGCCTCGCCATGTCGTGACTGGAGAGCAGCATTGTGTCATCGCAGCGACGGCGGCGACGGCGGCGGCGCTGTCCGTCCCGAGTGGAACCCAAGCATTGTGTGTGTGCGTGTGCGTGTGTGGACCACTCGATTCGGCACTCATTCATTCACTCACTCACTCATCCACTCACTCACTCACTCACTCACTTACTTACCTACCTCTCACACGCTCATTTATTGTCTCACTCAACTCAGCCACTCACTTGCTGCCCCTTTTCGCCTCGCCTCCGCACACCGACAATGCCCGTGGTGGACTACTCGCTCTACCTCGTGACAGACTCGACGCCCGCCATCCTCGGCAGCCGCAAGCTCGAGCAGATCGTCGAGGCCGCTCTCGCCGGGGGCGTCACGGTGGTGCAGTACCGCGACAAGCATGGCGCGCGAGCAGACGTCGTCGCCGCGGCGCGCGCGCTGCACCGCGTCGCGCAAAAGTACCGCGTGCCGCTGCTCATCAACGACCGCGTCGATGTGGCGGTAGAGGTGGGCTGCGAGGGCGTGCACATCGGACAAGACGATATGGGTGCGTGCGTGCGTGTGTGTGTGCAAAGGCCACCATCTCCTTTCCTCCTTCCCCTGTCTTCTTCTCTGTCTCCTCCTTCGGTCTCCTGCTCGCTTTCTTCCCCCCCTTCTCTGTCTCGTTCTGTGCTTTCTCTCTCCCCCTCACTGTTTCTTTATGCATCTCTCTCAAGTCTCCCCCTTCCTTCTCCTGTGGCAAAAGACCGGGGGTCGCCTGCGGCGGGCTGTCCTCGCTGCGCTCGAGGCATGCACCAAGCTTAAACTGCATATGTCGAACTGCATCATCTGCCTCCGGTGGCTGCCGCGGGCCGGCCTCGCTGCGCTCGATGTACCACTTGAAACCAACGCCAGGCTGATGAGGACGAGGAAAAACAGGGGTCCAGCAGGCCAGACAGCTCCTCGGCCCAGACAAGATCATTGGCGTCACGGCGAGCTCGGTGCCCGAGGCGCTGGCAGCGTGTGCGGCTGGCGCGGATTACCTGGGCATAGGGACTGTCTACGCGACACCGACGTACGTACAAGAATACAAAGGGGTGGGACGGGGGAGTGGTTGAGCTATCGCAGGATTAAACTGCTAACGAGTATCGCGTCTGCTGCTGCTGCTGCTGCTACTTCCAGAAAAAGGGACACAAAATCCATCATTGGCCCCGCGGGGGTCAGCGAGATTCTGCATGCCCTGCGCCGTCGCGTGGACGATGGCTCACCCGCGACGCCGACAGTATGCATCGGCGGCATCAACGCCAGCAACGCCGCCAGCGTGCTCGCACAGACAACCTCGTTATCGTCGTCGTCGCCGTCGTCGTCGTCGCAGGGCGGTAGCTTCCTAGACGGTATTGCCGTGGTGAGCGCCATCATGGCCAGCCCGGACCCGGCCTCGGCCGCCCGCAACCTCGCGAGCATCGTCATGACGGCCAAGATCCCGCGCGTCGTCCGCGCCGTGGCCGCCAAGAACCCCCTCTCGCACAACATGACCAACCTTGTGAGTAGCACTGCCCGCTTTCTGATGTAAATGCGGCGTTGTTTTCTTGTTGTTGTTGTGAGGGGGGAAAAAGAAGAAAAAGATGAAACATTTGTTGATGGTGCCCATCTGTCGTCGGCTTTCTATCTAGGTCGTGCAAAATTTTGCCGCCAATGTCGCTCTCGCCGTGGGCGCCAGCCCCATCATGTCGACGTATGCCAGGGAAGCGCCCGATCTTGCCGCCATCGGCGGCGGCGGCCTGCTCGTCAACATGGGCACCGTCACGCCCGACGGACTAGACAACTACGTCCACGCCATACGGGCGTACAATGCCGCACGGCGGCCTATCGTTTTCGATCCTGTTGGGTGAGCTCTACACGCCTCCTTTCTTTTTTCTCTCTTGCCAAGCTGTGTTGCTCCCTTTTCAGCCCCCTTTTTTTTCTCCTTTTTCCTCGCCTTTCTTTCCTTCTCACTTTTTTCTCTTTCTTTCTTTCTTTGGGTGGAATTGCCAAACATGGAAAGTCTCGACTGCCAAATCTGATAATCCCCAACTTCTCCTACAGCGCCGGTGCGACCACCACTCGTCGCCAAGCCGTACAGATCCTCCTCTCAGCCGGCTCCTTTGCCGTCATCAAGGGCAACTACGCCGAGCTGGCCACCGTCAGCGGCGCGAGCAACATCGTCCAGCACGGGGTCGACTCCTCCTCACCCTCTTCGTCGCCCGGGGGGGATATGGCGCAGCGAGCGCGCCTCGTGCGCCGTGTCGCCCGCCAGCAGCGCTGCGTCGCCGTGCTCACCGGCGCGACGGACCTCGTGAGCGACGGCCACCGCCGGACGGTGCGCGTCGACAACGGGCACGAGCTGCTCGGCGCCGTCACGGGCACCGGCTGCACGCTTGGCACTACCCTCAGCGCCATGGTGGCTGCCTACTCAACAACAACGACGACGACGACGACGACGACTGGCGATGGTGGCGGTGACGCCTTTGTGGCCGCCGTCGCGGGCACAGTCCTGTTTGGCGTCGCCGCCGAGATGGCTGCCGCCCGGGCCGACGTCCACGGTCCCGGAACTTTTGTGCCAGCCTTTCTGGATGAGCTGTATCGGATACGCGGCGCTACAGAGAGGGGCGACCTGAGGTGGTTGGTGCTGGCCAAGGTGGCGGCGATACCCGTGGAAGAAGATGGAGACGATGATCATGACGAGCGATGAATGTCGGAAAGGAGGGGGGGGAAAGAGAGAGACGCGGACTGCACTGATGAGCAGCGTGCTATAGCAATGGGAAACAGTGGCGGCGGTGCCGTCTTGTGCGGCTCGCTGCTTCGGCCACTCGAGCGCGCAGTAAAAGTAGAGAGAAGAGTGACGCTGTACGCATGGAGAATATGTGGCCCGTGATGGTGTAGTTTGTCTGTGATCGGACGTTACTTGGAGCATGGGTGGGTGCGCTCACGCAAGATACAACGTGATTGGCGACCTGATCAAGGGACATGCAACGAATGGCTTCTCAGAAGAGCAGCGAGCCATGAGAGTATAGGAACCACGTTGTGGTGTTACCAAGTCGATTTCAAGTTGTCAGTCTCCATTACAGCCCATCTCCCCAATACTTTACATGTCGGCTTCCCCAACTTGACGCCATCATACTAACACGATGCGTGAATGGACCAGTTCGCTATGCAATTTTTTTGAAGGTGTTGCCACCCCGACTTCCCTGTCGTGCCTCCTTTTCGTACGCCTTTTCCCGAATGGCAATCCACCGTCGCCGCACTCCTGAGCTTGCCTCTGGACACGCAACGAATTGTATGGTACAGCATTAGAAACGCTTCATCAACCCTGAGAGCCCGGACGCCGTCGAAAATACAATTGGTCAAACGTCGCATGAAGCTGACGTCATGTCGCCAGATCAATCAAGCCCGTGCCGTCGTCCACGTTCCACGCGGATCCGCCCATCATGTCTCGCCAGACAACGCTGCCTACGTCGTCGACGATGGCCAGTGGTGATCCGCCACTCACGTGCATGCTCACCAGCTCTTGAGCCGTCCTCATCAGCCGCACGAGGCGCTCAAGCGGATCTTCGATCCCGCACCGGTCGGGCGAGAGCAGTCCGCTTCTTCGCTTGTTGATGACCTCAAGAAGATGCTCGATTTGCCTGCCGAAGATGGTCACCATGTCCAGCTTTTGGGTGATGCTCGGCAGATCCCACCCAGGAAGCTGCAGCGTCAGTAGCTTGATGCCGGTGATGAGCGTGTAGGCCAGGTCCGATGCTACAACAACCAAGAAGCGCGGTCGCTCAACTTCTGGGTCGCGGAAGCGAGCTTCGAAAAAGTCACTAAGCGACTTGATGCACATCCAGAGGAGGTGCAGCCGATCCGACACTTGCATATTGTCGGGGCCGCAGCGCGAGTCAGAAATGGCGAAATCTCTCAGGAGGATTTCGGCAACGGAAATATGGCATGAAAGCGTAGCTGCGTGGTTCTCAACGTCAGTCGTCACCCTTCGAGCGGACTACAGTGAGACACTTAAAACTTACTGTTATGGATGAGATGCGGCGGCAGTGAAGCTCGATACGTATCCAGTTGATCCTGGAAAGACTGAACCACCATGGTCAGGGGGAGTGACATGGGAGCCATGGCATCTGGCGACATAGTAAGTGCTATGGATTGTGCGAGCTGCTGAATCTTGACGAGCTGAATCAAGTATTCGTCCGATGGAAACTCCATTGTCGCCTCAATGACTTTACAACAGTATTCAAGCTGGGTTGTGTTCATAAAGATGTCGGTCTTCTTGTTTGTAGTAAAGACACTGTTCGTAACGCAAATTAGCGGCCGTGAATTGAAGCAAGGGCAATTCAGTGAGGTTTACCTTGTATTGAGGTAGTAAGTGCCAGCATACGCCCGCAGATGATCCAAAGGGCCGTACTTGGTGTCTTCGCCTTGTTGAGACCCATAAGACATGGCACTCAGGTTGACGCACATGGACCGGGCGAGGAACAGCAGGCTGGTGACCTGAGAGCTCTTCAGAGCAAAGAAAAACCTAAGAGGAAGCCGTTAGCGTGCTGTCTGGGAGCTTTCTCTCGGTGAGTGCTTGGCAATGCGCACCATCCCAACAAAAGCTCCACTGCCTGGAGCATGTCAAGGCTCCTCGTCCCATCTACGATGGACGCCTTTCCGATATCTGCCAATAGCTCCTCGCCAAGCTTGCACTGTCGAGTGCAGTCGAAAATGGAAGAGCTGAGCATGACAGCTTTCCACAAGAACGGGCGCTGCGTGCGGAGCTCCACGGCAGTCATTCCCTTGGGAATGACAACAAAGGGGAAAAATTCGGCGAACATCTCCCGGTACACCAGGAGCAGCATTTCGCTTTCCGAGGGAAGTGGCCAAGGCGAGTCGAGGTCCTTCAAGACCTCAGGACTCCATTCTGTAACCTCGTGTCCGTCGTCCCCCGTCGGGCTGGGTGATGGGAAAAGATGCTCAAAGGAGTATACATCGGATTTTTCGGGTTTGGCGGCGTTGATGGGGGCGGCTGCCTGCTGGTGGTGGTGGTGATGTTGCTGCTGCTGCTGCTGCGTTTGCGGTGGCGGTGAAGTCGCGATGGTATTGTGGGATGCGACCGCGTTGGGCTGCGCGCCCTCGAACTGAGAAGACAGCTCGTTGAGCCTCTTTTCAAGCTCCGCAACTCTCGATCTCTTGGGTCTCTTCTTAACCCGTGGCGGTGCAGGCGGGCGCGAAAAGCAATCTTTCTTGAGTCTGTAGCACCTGTTGGGAGAAAATGCGAAGTGAGCAAGAGGGACGATGCCAGTCTTGGACGTGTGTTGCCAGGAAAAAGGTCAGGAAGAACAAAAGAGAGAAAAGAAAGCACAAGCCGCCGCCCCTCATCCCTCCCACGTGGCTGTGCCGTCATTGTTGGATGGCTTCTCACCTCTCGCATTTCTCCCCGCCATCTGCTCTAGGAATGCATCTGGCCTTGGCTTTGGCACATGTTGTACACGCCTTGGGACCCTTCTGCGATGCCTGCATAGCGATGTTGCCGTTGGTGACGTGGCCCGGCGGAGTTTGGGAAACGGGATCGGGGAGGGGGAAGGTGTGGTGGTAGGCGTGTGTATAATAACACTGGCAAGACGTTCAAGTTGGGGTGTAAGCCGGTGCGCCTGGCATCACAGGCGTTGCATCATGACGCGGACGCTGCTCAGATACGTTCTTTGCAGGCGAGCGGAGGGATTGGGTCATTCAGAGAAACTCGACTGGACGGACACTGGTCGAGGAGGAGAAAGAGAAGAAGAGGAAAAGATCAATTTACTCAATCAGTGAGGAAGAGAAAGAAGAGGGAAGGAGAGTCGAGAAGCCCAAGGGGGTAATAATTCATTGAAGAACGTCTCAATTTAGCGTCTCCCCGCATCGTCAACGGGCACATGCTTCTTGGCTGGTTCCCATTAAACTTACCTCTTGACGTCGAGCAGAAACGATGACATGGATCTGGCACCAGGGTGGTCCTAGCTCCAGGCGTACAGTAGGGTGGTTCCATGGCCAAATGGTCAGTGCGACAGGGTCACGCAAGCAGACTGAGGCAGGAGCGGACACGGACCACCGAAATTGCACCGCTTCTCCGATCCGCCCACCTGTTCGCACCCACACCTGCGCCAGCCGCCCTGCCTCGCATGCCTCGCATTTGTGCCCAGCCAGAGAAGGAGCCAGGCAGCACGAGAAGAGGAAGCGACGCCAACACGAATCGTCTCACCTGCGGCTGCGCTGCCAATCGCAGTTCAGTTATTCCGCCCCCCGGGACGACATTGGGATTGAAGTCAACCCAGCCCTGTCAATTGCTCTGCATGGTGGCGTGTCGCATTCATCGGACGGGCCAAGACTAACAAACTGTTGCATCCATGCAGCCTCTTTTTTTTCTTCCAACTTTTCGAGATGTGCTCGTCTTGGCCGTTGGCCAACCCACCCCCTTTTTTTTAAAAAAAAAAAAAAATCTTAACTCCTTTTCTCTCCTTTCTGACTGGCTCTCCATTTCGCAGCTGCCAATCTAATGACGATCGTGGCCCGACGGTAGGCGAACCACCGTCGTTGTTTTGCTGCCGCTATGCCGTATGCATCAGTCATGGTTTCCGCCATCAGCAAGCCTTCTGAAACTATTTCCCAGTGGCCTTCGTAGCTAGAGCTCAGTGTCGAACGTTCCAAATGCCGATGCGGCTCGATGCCGCTAGCGCTTCCCCATTTTCCCCATCCCGTTTCGCTTTCTACGGGTTCGCTTAAATGGCAGCAAAACGGGTTTTTCAATCAACTTAGTTTCAACACGACAAGTCGGTCACGGGGTGCCGTGACCCACACCAAAAGGTTTAAAAGAACACTTCAGTCGACAAGGGATGGCGCCGCTTGACTATTGTGGGTTGGCTTGCCTCGAACCAATTGTCGAGCCTCGACTCAAATTCCTACGAGGGCCTGATGCCCTTGGGAATGATTCGAGTGGGCAACCTTTGGGTTATTAATTGGGAGCTATGTATATGGACCAACATGTACGGAGTACTGTACTGTAGATGTCGCAGGCATATGGGGCCGATAATCTGCAACATTGCGTGCTGAGCGGGTCCGGATACACAGGCCCGGTTCACCGCAACCCATTCGAGAACCACAGTTTACCGTCCATCAAAGTTGACGGCACCTCCAATGTGGCCCGTGACAGACTTCAGTATGCGGCAATGCCCGCAGGGCGAGAGCCATCTCTCCTCTCACGTGCCAGAAGTGCTTCCGTCAGGCTGCCACTGCTTGCGCGACCTGCTGCCATCATCTCCTTGGCTGCCTCTTCTATGCCCAGCTGTCTGTCCGTCCACAGTGGCTCTTCAGCCTTACCCTGCTCGCCGACGCCGATGAACCCTCCGTCTGCGGCCCACTGTGATGTGCGCTTGATGCCCAGGCGATCCCAGATCTGATCAACGGCTTCCACAAGCTCGTCACGATATTCTTTGGTGTGTCCTGGCGTAGGCGTGATGCGAAGTCGTTCCTGCCCTACAGGAACGGTGGGATAATTGATCGATTGGACATAAATCTGGTAATCTTGAAGCAGCATGTCGGAAGCAGCTTTGGCCAGCTCGGCGTTGCCGACCAAAATCGGGATGATATGAGAGGGGTTCGGGATCACCGGAATGTCGCGAGCATCAAGCTCCTCCTTGACAGCACGAGTGTGCAGCTGCTGCAGTTTTCGGTCGCCGTCATACTCCATCTGATAATCGATGGAAGCTTTGGCTCCGGCCATGGTGGCGGGTGGGAGCGATGTGGTGAAAATGAAACCCGGAGCCAGGGAACGGATCATGTCGACCAGCTTGGCGCTCCCAGCAATGTAACCTCCAACGCAGCCGTATGCTTTGCCCAAAGTGCCCGTGATGATATCAATGCGGTCCATGACAGTGCCACGTGACAACCCCTTCTGATGGGCTTCCCAATCAAGATGCTCAGCTACTCCCGCTCCGTGTGGGCCGTACATGCCCACCGCGTGGACTTCGTCGAGGAAAGTAATAGCACCGTACTTGTCGGCCAGATCGCAAATCTTCTCAATGGGCCCAATTGAGCCGCACATGCTATATACGGACTCAAACGCGATGATTTTTGGCACGTGAAGGGGCAAGGAGGCAAGTTTCGCCTCCAGATCCACCACGTCGTTGTGTCTGAACACAATTTTCTTGGTGCCGGAATGACGGATGCCCTGGATCATTGACGCGTGATTAAGGCTGTCGGACAAAATGACGCAGTCGGGCATCTTGCTCCCGAGCGTCGCCAACGTCGCGTCGTTGGCCACATAGCAGGAACTGAAAACCAGGGCAGACTCTTTGGCATGGAGCTTGGCCAATGTGCCTTCGAGTTCGACGGCGTGCTTGTTGTGGCCAGAGATATTGCGAGTGCCACCAGCGCCGGCACCGTATTCATCCAAAGTCTCTTTCATCCTGCTCAAAACGTGCCTGTTCCGACCCATTCCCAGGTAGTCATTGGCACACCAGACCGTAACGCGATCTTCCTTTTTCGCCATGTGTGCACGAGGGAATTCCTTTGCAAGTCGATTGATGTTGTTGAAGTATCGGTAAGACTTGTCCTTGTGCTTTTTGTCCAATTCAGTGTCATAGAACGCCTCGTAGTTGAATTTGCCAACAGAGGCGGCCGTTCCACGGGCAGGACGTCCTGTGGATGCGTCAGCATTCTTGATGGGTACAACCGCGGAAAAGACCAGGAGGAACAGATAGGACTCCACAGGACGCCTCACCTTCATCACGGCTGTTGAGAATGGGAGCATCAAGAGCCCTGGCCTCGTGAAAACTGCTTGTATGCATGCGAGCCTTGGCGGACTTGGCGGTGCCAGAAAAGGCACGCAGTCCCGTCATGGCCACACCGTTTCTAGCCGACTGAACAGCCATGGCCTCTCCCATGACGGGACAACGGTGTGCGAAGACCTGAAGCCTGGACATAGTGCCTCCGCAGGGTGATGGTTTGGGAGGAGCCGATGAAGACAACGCACGCAGAGTGGCGGGCGAGGCGGCCTGAAGGAACGGGCACATGGCCTTGGATTGGCGAAGAACGGAGTCCATGGTCGCTAATGATCCTTTGCGATTGTCGTCGACTGTCGTCGATGGCGCGAGCCGATTGATCGTGAGTCGTGATAACTTTTTGCCTTCTTCAGGTCCAGCGGTGGCAAAGTTGCTTTGGCCCTGACTCGAAAACGCCCGGACGCTGCTGCACTGATTTGAGAGTCTTTGCGGCGCGACAAAATTTTAATGTGAGCCTCGAGAAAGCGATTGAATCCGAAGAGGGAATGACAAATGTGTAATGATCGAGAGAAATCCCCGATCTTTGGGGGTTCGTCGAGGAGTGTGAAGTGTTCTTGTCACGGTCGGTACGAGCGGCTTTTCCCAGTCTCGCCTACCGGTTCCCCGTTTGGCGGCTCCACTCCACTGCCCATTCCGACTCGCGCCCCTTTGGCCGCTACACCTACGCCCTGTGAGCGACTAGCCATTGCTGCCACTACCTCCATCACCGTGCGTCTCCCTAATACACCGGCTGTTATTGGTCGAGTCCGCCACAACTGCCACCGACACACCTGTCACTCCTCCTACCCCGCCCTTTCATTAGGCACGTCTTGCATTCAGCATTCCTCGCTAGCCATGTTGCCTCCTTCATCGAAAACACAAAAAAACAGCTCGAGGGTCAACAATTCGTGAACATTCATGTCACATAGGGGTATCATTAGTGAATGCAGGTGGCTGTCAATGGAACGATAATCCCTCCACCCATGTACCCGTGATTGCGGCATTGCGAAAGCTTTACGCATCCGAAACCGGATTTCCCACGACGCGAATAGCCCTGGCTAACCCTGATGATTCCCTTGCCGCCGCTGGGTGATGTAGCGCCAGAAATTTTCTTCAGACATCTCGTTGAGATAGGCAATGCTTGCCTCCATCTGCCCGCGCTGTGTGGATGCCAAATGTTCACCACTGATCGATCCAAGCAAAATAGCAAGCGCAAATCTATCATGTTGAGAGGCCAATTCGTCAAGGCATTGCCACTGCTGGACGTCATACAGGAATCCGAGCTGGAGAGATTGTCGAGCCGCATCGATTGACGCTATGAACTCGTCCACAGTCTTCCCTGCAGGAATATCGATATGACTTGGATGCAGTCTCTGCAATCTCTCCGCCCTTTCGCAGAGCCTCTCTCTGAAGTGGACTTTCGCCGGATATTCGGTCGATGTGTGAAACGGCCCCTTGTCTCGCCGCCGATCCGTTCTTTCGTTAGGAGCCCACCTAGCCACTGATGCCGAGCCCTCTTGAGTGTCTGATGTGCTGCGTGCATCGTTGCCAAAGAAGGTTTGCGCCCCGACCATGGGCCTGAGAGCTGGCAGTGACGGCGCCTGCTTCTTCGAAGGACGAGTTGTTAACATGAAGCGAGCAACGCTTTGAAGGGCAGAAACGTACATGGAATGAAGTCCGTGGCTCCATCAGAGGCTGCGCTTGAGGAAGCGGCTGCACGTCGGCCGTCACGGGGGTGGGATTATCGTATGCGCCGTCCATAGTCTGGACAGAACTCGGAGCAATCGTTGGTGCGGGAAGCCCGTTTCCTTGACTCATTTGAGTGACAGACGGTCGGTGTCGTCGAGTACCAATTTCCTGGGGCCTAACGTTCTCCCGGGCGTCCATATTGCGATTCATAGTAAAATTGTTAGTCTCTTTGATCTCCTCTGCAGACAGCAATGCCCCATCGTCCTCTTGCTCAAAGGTATCCGTTGATATGACTTTCGTGATAACATCGATTTTGTCGCTGAAGGCAATCAACTTATCGAGGCTGGCTTCCTTACCGAGGAGCTTCTTGAGGTCATCTTGTTTCGCTTGTTGAATAGATTGAAGTAGTTGTCCGGTTCTGGAACCCCAGCTAATCGGATTCTTCTTGTCGACCACACGGGAAGCTAATTGCGACTTGAAAACGCTCCTGTCGTGTAGAACCTGCTCTAGCGTTCCGGCAGTGACCAGATGATAGACGGTAACGGGCTTAAGCTGGCCAATGCGAAACGCCCGCGCAATAGCCTGCTGTTCGTGTTGGGGGTTCCATAAGCGGTCGAAGATGACTACCCTGTTGGCGCCCTGGATATTGAGTCCCTGCCCGCCAGCTTTCGTAGAAATCAGATATATCTCCTTGTCATCTTCATTAAATTTCTTGATATGGTCCTGGCGTTTGTTCATGGGGGTCGTTCCATCGAGTCGACAGAACGACCTGTCCTGTTTGCTCAGGAGCTTCGATAAATAGTCTAGTGTTGGTTTTGACTGCGTGAAAATCAAGACTTTGTCCTGGACACCGCGTGCGAAATCGAGGATCTGCACGAGCACCTCGACTTTGGCAGAAAGCGATGGTTCCCTCCACTCCGCCCCGTATACTCGTGACATCTCAAACACCAGACTGCGAGGCAGCGACGATGACTTTTCACCCCCGCTTCCCGGCTTCTGGCCTTTCATAATGGCGCACGCAGGATGGTTGCACAGCAGAACAAGATTGCAAGCAATAGCGAACTTCGAGGCTTGACTGTCATCAACGGTCCCTTGCAGGGCCTGCAAGTATTGATCATAAAATCGGGCCTGCAAGGTTTTCGGTCTGAGAAATAAGACAAACTCTTGCTTTGGGGGCATATCGCTGGACAAGCAGTCTTTGATGGTGCGCCGGTGGACCTTCGGCTCGACTGTCTTTTTCAAGAAATGAAGCTTCTTCAAAGCATGTCGTTTTTCAGTACCTGAGCTTCCAGTATCAAGGCCCCTCTGAATCGGATTTGCGAAGACAGAACGGAACTCATGCAGAGGGCCCAGGAAATTGGGTGCCACCCAGTCGATCATAAAGAAATACTCTTCGATGTTATTGGCCAAAGGAGAACCTGTCATAGCGATGCGAGTCGTGGTGCGAAATTCGGTGCAAATATCTCGAATCTTAGTGTCGGGGTTCTTCATGTTATGGGCCTCGTCAACAATTACAAGGCTTGGCGCTGTGACCAGCAGCCTCCGTTGTCGGTCTGACCACTCGGCGAGTTTGACCATCATCGTATACCCCACGACTAAGACGCCAGAGTTCTGCGACCATTTTGTGACGGTGTTGCTTCGCTCTTCCTGACTTAAAGACGAGTTAATCGTTTCCACATCGCCGAGTACAGATTGCTTGTCCCATTTTGGGAATTCCTCCCACCAATTGTCCACCAATGAAGGAGGACAAATGATCAGAATCCTGGCTGACCGAAGGTCCACTGGGACTTGTGCCACCACGCCTGGGTTTGAAGAATTGCTCGACTCTCGGATAGCAATAAGTAATGTGATCACTTGCATAGTTTTGCCGAGCCCCATGGCATGAGCCAGAAGACATCCCTGGCGATTGACCTGGTCCTCGGTGATTTGATTCCACATAAAACGAACGCCTTCCATCTGGTGATGTTTGATACTGCCGCCGATAATTTCATTGACATAGATCAGAGGCTGACCGTCCAGCTTAGACTCATTGATAATGAGACGAGACTTGTCCGTAGGTATGGAGGTCACGTCGTCCAGCTCCGTGCGCAAACGCTGCCTTCTGGCCTCCTGCTCTTCTGCACGACGCATTTCACGTTCCCGGATGTCCACAGCTTCTCTATTCCGAACAATCTCTTTGGGTTGAGTCTTCCGCAGAGGTGATGGTTCTCCAACGGCACCTTCATCGGGAACCTCGTCGGAAAGAACTTCACCATCGAGGGCATCTTCACAATATATTTGGTCATCCTTTGGGAAGAAGGGTGCCACCTGCGAGCTGAAATTATGGAAAACAGCCCAGGAGCTCTGTCCGCGTTGGGCCTTTAGCTTGGCGATCTGAGAAGGCTTTAGATCGGCTAAGCGCGATTCTTTGAGATTTTTCATCCTAAGAAAACAAAGGAACAGCCTAGTAACATCGAAAGCCAAGGTCTCAGGACCAGGTCTAGAGAGTCGTTCCAGATCCCTGACAGGATCAGAAACATGCTTCATGACTGTCGAATCAAACAGTTCTGCGGCCGGCTTGTCTTGAAAGAGCCTGAATATAGCAGATCGTCGTGAGTGTTTCAATCTCCACAGCAGAGTGATTGTCAGTGAGTATCTGTCTTTCTCCTTCGACCAGAAGCTGGGCGGTTTGCTGACGATTTCTTCTATGTCACGATACTTGTCTGGCCACGAAGAAGGTTGCAGTTGCGACTGCGACTTAACTTGGGGGACTGAGCTGAGTTGTGGCTTATGATCCTCCACATCCTTTTTTACCATTGTCGAGTCAGCCGGGTGGTGTGCCTGCACGTCGTCAATGGCCCCTGATGTCACTCTTGCTGGCGAAGAAGGGTTACTGGATTCTAATTGCGTGAGATCAATGTAATCATGAGAGTCGAATTGATTTGGACCGGGCGTTCCCTGTTCTGTTGCGCGCAGAGATGCTTTGTGAGGTGTGACAACTTGTCCTCCTGGGGTAATTGGATCTTCGTCATCGACGACAAAATTCTCCTCCTCGGAGCTCGTCAGAAGCTCATCATCAGAGTCCTTCTGCTCAATTCTGGGCTGTCCAGCAGGCCGCTTCTTCGATGACGTGGGCTTTGACGGTGGAAATCTGGAGGCCAAGGTGTCCGCAAGCCAGTTTTGATATGATTTATCTTCGACGGTCTGCTGTAGACACTTCGCCTGGAAGCGAACGTCTTTCTCTTTCTCCCAAGTTTGTTCGACGATCTCCGCTTCAAGCTTCTGTAGTCTCTCATTGTACCATTTGGCCCTGGATCGTGCTTCCAACACACGATGTGTCTTGGTTCCCTGTCTCGATGCGTTGAGCCACAAGTGATACGCCTTGGCCTCGTATCTTGGGAGCTTCCTCTCTCTCCAGCTGGCAACTTGCAGCGCCGTTTCTTCGCCCAGTAGCAGTCGCACACGCGCTTGTGGGACTGTCCTTGAACGACGGGACGTGGCTGCTTCGACCTCTGCAGCTTCGACCTCCATTTCCCTTAGTGTTTCTTGATCTAGATCGTCCAGATCAAGTGGCAGATCGGTGATGTCCAGAATTTCATCCGGTTCGCTTGAAAGCTCACGCGCCTTGATCAAATCCGTAGCGGGCTCTGCGCCGTAGAGGATCCGGTTGTTCCTGATCAAGAGTCGCCTCATGATTCTGTCGATGACGAGTCGCCTCCCTCTGGGGAAATGGGTTGGCACTGGGGTGCGAAGGGCACCTCCCTCTTCCTTAACCTGGCTTGTCATGACTCCCTGGGGCGATCTGATGTCTTTCAGCACGAACGATCCACTTCCAAGATAACATGACAAATTCTCGTTGTCCCAGGGGTATCCTTTGTCCGGCTTGTCTATTGACTGTGGAACATGCAGACCTGATACTGTTCCTGCCTCTGTTGCAATGGGTATCGGCAGACGATTCAAGGGTTCGCTCTGAATCAACTCAGCTGTGACCCTTCTTTTTTTGAGCGGCTGCGTATGAGAATCATGTTTCACGGTGCCCGAAGAAGGGCCAGCGACTGAGGAGAATTTGTCTCGTGAGCGATCGTGCTCGTCGCGGTCTTGAGGCTGAGCAGACTGAGGATTCGCAGGAGTAAGGCCAACACAGCCTTGTCTATGGGAATCATCATCCTGGCTCCCTGTTGCGTCGGAGTCCAAGTTGTTCGATTTCCATTGACGAAAAGCTAGGCTTCTGAGTCGGAACCCCATGATAGCTTCCCCGAGAGCATGTTTGTGTTTGATAGCCTTGATGCTCAGGGTCTCGAAGAGTTCGTTGCGCAAATCATGGGCATTGACTAACCCCACAAGATCGTAGGTGAGGAGAACATGTCCGTCGATCTCGTTCTGCCTTACCTTTGCGGCCAGGTCATCGGGGTCATGGGTGCACGGGCGAGACAGCGTGCATAGCTCCGTTGCCACAGCGTCCGCATCCCAGAGGAAGGGATCTGTCGTCGCAGATCCTTCCATCAGCTGACATGTGACGAGTCACAAATGCTTTGCTATGAGGTGGTTCAGACCATCGATTTGCACACAAACCGACTCGAGAGGCTCATTGCGACCGCAGCAGAGTACGTTGCAACACTGATCTCACCTGGTCGAGCGTGCCACGAAGAGAGACTCTCGATTCGTGGACATTAAAACAAGATTGTTGACATGGACAGCGCGTTGCATGCCACCTTGAGATGACCAAGTAAATATCAGCCGCGTGTCGTGGCTTGAGTTTTGTATGATACTTCGTGTGTTGTGTCACCGTAGATGGATCTGGCGCCAACGGAAATCAAGCTTCTCTGGTAAGGAAGGCGGGGATGAGGGGAACGCTTGCTCTGCACTCAAAGTAGTAATAAACAATGCGGCGCGTGCTGAATCCGCAGGGTCGCGAACTGAAGTTGTCAAGCCTCGCGCGGAGAAATTGATCCTCAAAAGGTCGTGAAAGCGCACGAGCATGAGGAAAGCTTTGGTCCGTTTCCTCTGTTTGCTGCTCCTGGCGGGACCCCATCAGATGGCAGCGGGCATTTTACTCTCGCCTGAAGGCAAGGTGCAAGCAGCACGTGACAAACGCCGCCTGACTCGGCCGAGAGGCGATGAGCTCCTCAAACCTTTGCACTTGCACGGAACACGTCGCACCATATGCAGCCAGCTTTCAGGTATAGCAGAAACCTTGGCGCTGCTCAACGTCGTTGATTGCGATTCTTGCGTGGCGCCCTGGTGCTACCCTAAGTCGTACGCGGTGTTTTTTAGATGGCAGCATCTGACAGCAACCGAAGTGCCAGTGAGACGAAGAGCCTTACCCTAGGCGCGTTGCACGGGGACATCGACTTAGAGAAACAAAGGACCCTTTTGTCGTAAAATTAAAGAATGGGCGACGATTGACTATTCTTGGCAGTCTTGTAATAAACAGTATCTTGTAGCTTACGCTCTGTCGCGTGAGTCTATTTGCCGAAAGAGTGTTTTTGTCCATCCTGGCAATATCCACTTCTGCACGCGCTCTGATCACCTCATCGCAATGGAAACCTTGACGACCAGCCCAAATTACTAATCGCTCACCGTTGGGGGTTCTCATGGGGATTCGGATTCTCACGACACCCTGTGCACGGCAACTCCTTTACTCATACACTAGGACACCATGGGACTAGATGCTGGCATTGAGCCATCGAGGCTATACCCTCCTGAAATAGGAGAGCAGGAGCGTGGGCATCTCATTCAAACAGTGAAGGATTGGTCCATCGGTCATGGTCTGGTTGTCCGCCCGCCTCCCACCGTCATTGCAGCAGAGGCAGATACACGCGGCATCACTGCAGTCCCTGCTCCTGTCACACTTTTCCCCAGCGGCCTTGCGCGCCACGCTTTCCGCCAGGGCTTAGCCGCGCAAAAGGCTTATAATGAGCTCTACGCTGCCGTTAGTAGAGACGAAAAGTTCCTGGCGCAGATTGTCAAAGAGTGCGTCGTTCAGGGCAGGTCACTCGATCAAGCCGATTCCACTAACCTCCTCCAACAGGGTGATTGACGGCGATGACTTTGTTCGTGATCTGTGGGCGGTTCATGAGACAGTCAAGTCAGAAGGATATACACAGGTGAATGAAACGACCTGCGAATCATAGCTCAAGGGTCAGTCTTTTCTAACGATCCCGAAAAGCCATTGAGTCTAGGCCTCTTCAGGTCAGATTACATGGCTCATCATGACCCTTCTATTCAGCCTGGCCCCTTCTATCAACTCAAGCAAGTTGAGTTCAACACCATTGCCGCTTCCTTTGCAGGCTTATCCGTCCGCACTTGCCAGCTGCACAATTACTTGGCGAAGACGCAATACCCTCTGCTGCAACAAGCAACATCGGGGGACACGTTGGATCTTCCGGACAACAAGGCAATTGAGAAGCTAGCTGGGGGGATTGAGGCTGCCTATAACGCATATGGAGCTCCGCAGGCCAACCATACAAAGTGCGTTGTTTTCCTGGTGCAGGGAACTGAGCGCAATGTATGGGATCAGCGCCATCTTGAATATCAGTTGGCGCAAGCATCGCCCCCAATACCGGTTTTCCGCGTAGCTTTCTCCGATGTTCTGCGACAAACAAGACTCGCCAAGACAGAAAAGCGTCAATTACTGTACGCCCCGCCTTTCAATCCAGAAGGGAATTTCGAAGTGGCTGTGATATACATGAGATCCGGCTATGGCCCAGGAGACTACCCCAATCAGGAAGCATGGACCGCAAGATGTCATCTGGAGCGCTCTTATGCCATCAAGTGTCCATCCGTGCTCACTCAGCTTGCCGGCACTAAGAAGGTGCAGCAGGTGCTGGCTACGCCTCGCACCTCGAAGGAATCGATCCTCAGCGAGTTCATCAAGGAAGACACGCCTTCTGCCGTCGAGCTTCGCAAAACGTTCACCAATATTTTCCCCATGGACACTTCCGACGTTGGTTTGGAGGCTCGCGAAAAGGCTCTTGATCCCGTGTTGTGCCGCGACTATGTGTTGAAACCGCAGCGAGAAGGCGGAGGAAACAACATATACGGGAGCGCCATCCCAGCTTATTTGAAGGGCCTTCCCGATGCGCATTGGAATTCGTACATTTTGATGGAGCTCATAAAACCATCACCCAGTCGGAACTTTATTTTGCGAAACGGGAGGCTCGAGGAGGGCAACGTCATCAGCGAGTTGGGCGTGTATGGAGCTTGCCTCTGGCATCGCGACACCGGAGAGGTGTTGCACAACGAAGAGGCAGGCTGGCTGCTCAGAACCAAGGGTAACCAGAGCGAAGAAGGTGGCGTGGCTGCGGGATTTGGATGCATGGACAGCGTTTCCTTGTTATTAACAGGCGTTGACGTTCAAGAGGACTCGGCATTGAGACCATAGAAGATGACGATAATTAGGCCGAAAGTCAAGGAGAATGATAAATCCACGAGACTATCGCTGTTTTCTCACATCGAGCAATTTGTACGATCAATCATTCAGTGAGTGGCATTGCTCAGCCTGGTATCGCTCTTATTTGTACAAAGTTCTTCGGACAGTTCGCACGTCCCGACGAGAACCGCTCAGATGCCAAGTGAAAGACGGACATCTTCAAGCAGCAATACAGTGCGCCTGACACAACCAGCTTCAATCATCTCGTCCCCTCCTGTCCAACTCTGAGATATCCTACTTTCAACATTGTGTAGACAAGGACCCGTTACTCGTTTTGGCTAGCATTTTGTGGTCGCTTGAGGACTTCAATGCTCCCTATGACAAGGTACTTGGTCAGAAGACACGCAACACTGAGGATCAAGGCGATGATGTGACTTACTCTGGACGACACTCAGACTGGAGCGTGGCTGGCCATTTGCGTCCTGGTAGCTGTTCATGGAGGCATCGCCGTCGACGAAAACCATAGCCCTGGCATGATCAAAACACATCAGAAAACCACGTCCATCTAATTGAAGGCATTGGGCAATGTCATCCGTCGCCTTCCAGCGCAGAAGAGGCTCCATACGACGTACCCTTTGGGAAGGCTCAGCAGGAAATCTTTTCGAGGCCCATCAGCGAAGCTGGTAACGCGAAACCAGCTGGTCTGGCGATTGTCCTTGGGGCCCGAATTGCTGGCGACTGCGTATCTGACAATTTCGCGACCAGAACTGGTTGCCTGAACTTCAGGAGTATCGGCAAGGTTGCCGATGATGGAGATGCGAGCGAGGCATCGGGGCGAGGAGGTGGTGAAAGAGCGCATTGAGCCAGCGGAAGCGGCTGTCGCGCGGCGGAATAGAAAAGAAGACATGACTGCAATGTGCGAATGCTGGTTGAATTGCGTGGTAGAAAAGGGTGGTTATGTAGATGTAGCTGGAGAGATGATGTGAACGGTTCTGCGGACCGAAGCAAGACCTCACGAGGAGTCGAATTTGGGGAGGTCAGCTCTGTCCAATCAGCTGTGGCGCTGCCCTCGATTCGCGTCGAGTCGTGTCCGGCTTGCGCGTGGCTCGTATGATGGGCTAGGAGCCTTGCGCCTCCCCCTGATTGGCCGGTCCGCCGCCCCTCGCCGCCCCTCACAGCCTTCTTGTCGAGCATTGACAACATTTACAAGCATTGAAGCATGACGACCAGCACAATTCATGGCCGTGGGAACCTGCATGAACTTTCAACAACATCTGGGGAGCTCATTCTCTGGATGCATTGCGCTTTGAAATGCTTTGACATCCTAGTAAAGAAGATGGGCGAATGAGGTTGACTCGACATGGCCAAATTGTCAATGTTCAAGGGGGTTGGGCATTGGAGCCCCTTCGCTCCTTCCTTCTCTCCTCGAGCTGGTCGAATTGGACCACTGCTCCATGGTACATGAACTCAACGAGTGTTACGGCTGCCATTTCTTGCACCATGCGAGGCAGGAAATTGTTTGGATGAATGCCCCCCTGAGAAGTGCTTTCACCTTGAGACCGATGCTGAGCAGAAGCAGCCTGAGCTGCCTTCTGAAGGAGGTTAGAGGGAAGTTCAATTGACCCTCCTCCGCTGCTCCCCTCTCCCTCGAGCGTGTTCCCGTCGCGATTGAGAGCGATGCTTGTCACAAGCTGCAAATACGCCTCGTGCTTATTGTCATGACAAAACCTCACCGTCACTGCAGTTGTGCAGTCCTCCTACGTTGCGGTTACTGCCGCCCCGGCCAGTCCGCCCCCGCCCCTTTTTGGGAGACTATGTAGCTAAGTCTATCGTGCCGAGCTTATCGGCTGGTAACAGATGAGGGCGTCAGGATCAAGAGGCTTGAGGCACCACCCACCCGCCAAGCTGGATATTACATGCAGTACCAGCTGCATGCACCTTGCTGCTGACGGCAGCCTTTCGTCTTGTCTCAAAACGCACGTTCTGGTTCGCTCGCTTGGCCGCCGCAGTGGAGATCTCCCGTGCATATTTTAACCCGATTTGGGTGTCAATAGGAACCTTGTCAATAATGCACCTGTCCCAAGTGGGCAAACATCGACAACAGCTATTGATGGGCAATACATCTCCATCGGCCGTTGCCGCTGAAGGAACGAGTAAGAAAGTGTTCATCGTGGAACCTATGCAGGTAGGCCCTTGACTTGATGGCCAATTGTTCGCTGTTTGTAAACCCGGCCATGTCTCACAAGCTTCACTCTGCATCGCCGCAGCTCCTCATGTCACCATCTGGACTATTGACTGGCTGGAAGAGACGGAAGCTTGTCCAGCTCCCAAGCCTCGTCTGACCTTATTGTCCGAGATAAGCAAATTTGCCCTTGTAAGCGGGAAGAGAGATGAGAGTACTGAAGGCTCTGCACGACGTTGGACATGGATCAGAATATCGTATAAAGACCTACCTCCTGCTCGCCGTGATACGATGACAGAAACGACCACCCGGCGTAGACAGATGCCCAAAGATCTTGTTTGAGAAGCCAAGGCACATCATCTTGTCTCTCCCCCAATCCTTTGCCCATCACTCTCTTGTTGTATCACACTGGAAGCCGTCCTGATTCATCACTTGTGTTACCTGTCTCGGCTTGACACATTCAACGCCAGCCAATTTTGGGTCTCTGGCAGCTATGGAAGCATCATCATATCACTTATTTGTCCCTAGGGACCCGAGCACCATCGTGGCTATAGACCCGTCCCCCCCTCCTTACACGAGCCCCGGCTTGACAGCCAATTTGGTGTGCCGGGTCCTCTTCGCCATCGTGGCCAATTTGGTGTGTCTTGTGCCTTTGCGTCTTTTTTACCGGAGCGGCGAACTTGCAGCCATGGTATTCATTCTCAATGTCGAGGTTAAGAACCTCCAGACCATCATAAACGCCCTCATCTGGCGAAATGATGACATCAGTTCTTGGTGGCCGGGCTATGGACTGTGTGATGTGGACCCGTACATTCACAACGCCAGTGTAAGCCTCTTCGCTACCTGTCTGCTAGCCATAATTCGCAACTTGGCTTCAAGAGTAGACGTGATGCGAGTCAGTCCAATGACGGCGCAGGAAAAGCGTCGACATAACTTGACACAGGCCCTCATCATGTTTCCTATTCCAATTATCTCAATTGCTTGGATGTGGCCGCTTACAAGTCAACGATATCTCGTCGGTACGTTGATGGGCTGTTCGTGGGTGTCCGACTCGTCCTGGCCGTATCTGGTCTTCTTCATCCTTCCACCACCGATTCTCGCCTTTATCACGTCAGGATACGCGAGTAAGTCCCCGACCTTTTCTCTGCTTGTCATTTCGTTGTTTCCCTACCAATTCTCGCCTTACAGACGTTGTGGTCGGTAGAATGCCGTGGCTCACAATCTGACCAGTTCTCATCTTTAAGCGATTTCGAGGCGTCTCTAAATCGATCGAATCCGCTCTAAATAACAATCCTGTCGCCCATCAGAGAAGACAGCGAACGAAACGAAGATTGTATCTCATGGTGGTGTCGATCATGGTGCCTTTTTTGCCGGTGGTCATTGGTCTCGCTGTTGTGAACGTCATCAATATGCAAGGCATGCACTCGTTCAATTACGCCGAGATCCACAACCACGCGGATCCCTTTCCCTGGAATACAATCGTATTCCTTACTTCGAAGGAGATTGACTGGGCTGGGTTGGCCGTTGGCTACATTCCTATCGCAACAGCCATTCCCATATTCATCTTCTTTGGTCTTTCCAAGGATGCAGTCAATGACTACAGAAAAGTTTGTCTCTTTTTAAGACTCGGCCACCTGTTCCCCAGCTTGCAACACGAATACGATCCGGATGCCGCGTCGTCTTCTGCTAACCAATTTGGCTCTGGTCAAGTGCGTACGATCGAAAGGTGAGGTGCCCTGTCCCATTTTCCACGTTCCTTAAATTACGAAACACTGACTAAGACTCTACTTCAAGCACACAACTTAAGATGGCATCGCCAACGTTCTCGAGTCCCTCAACGATTCATATACCTTCGTTCCCAGACTCTTCTGGTCAAGTCAATTCGCAGCCAGGCGCTCGTCGTGATGTTGAGCTTGGCCCTGCTGCTGAGCCCACCAGGCTTCCGGGCCCCAACCCTTTCCCGTTCCGCACTCATATTCGCTTACCACAGCCCCAATTTGTGAGGAGCTGGTTCGCCAAAAAACCTACGACGTCGACTGTGCCAGAGCTCGGCGAAACCTCTGCTTCCATCGGGCATCTTCCTGCGCCGCAAGAGAGTCATCGACATGCCCACGCTCCTCTGTTCAACTCCTACTCGGCGTTGAATGAGAGACAGCCGGTCGATCTGGCCGATTTGAGCAGCCCAACCGAAGCAAATGAAAGCCAGGCTCGTGTGCGGACGCCAATACTACGAGAAAGCGACTGAAGACAGGGTTTATAAACCAAGAGTAAGTTGCTAGGACATGCGGAAAATCATGTTAAGTCATATGGCGTAAGACTTGCTTGCGATGCGATTTTTAGGGCAGGCAAAACAGATTTAAGTTTCTCAATACCTGCAGCGAGGCATAGTGAGTGTTCATTAAGGTATCAACTATCCGTAGGTAGCTGATTTGAATCATGAAATAACTAGCTGAAATTTCCATGATTTTGAAAGGATACTGGTACTGATTTTTGGGGGGAGAAACCGCAACGAGACATGCCCCAGCCAGTATTAGAGAGATAATTGATCGTCAAAGGCCCATGAAGGACAAGGTTTCCCCCTAATTTCACCTCCCACTACACTGTACTTCGTGCGCCGAGCTGTGGTATCAGAAGGACATAAGGACTGTTCAGGAAAAGAAGACAAAGGATTGGAAGAAAAGTAGCAATTCGGAGATACAAAAGAGGGGAACAAAACATGTGCATGTGGTTGTCGTCGCAAGAGAAAAAAAAATCAATCATTAGCACGAGCCTTACGGAAAGGCCGTCGCGACAAATGACGTCGTCGTCGGTACTCGTCAATGAAGCCGAAGGTTTGCTCGATAAGTGTGATTATAAAGTAAGGAAGGTGACAAGGATGCAGAGAGTCGCTCCTACCTTGGCGCCCGCATCAATGCTGCCAGCTGTCGAACATCCCCTCACCTGGCACTCTTTTGCATCTTGCGGAGAGCCTCTCTGTGCGCTTCAAGCATATCGCCGTTTCTCATGCGCTCATCAAATGCCCTGTCGGCAAAATCTCGTTCCCGCTTTTGCATCTCCTTGCGCTGCGCCTCGGCCTCCTTCTGGCCCATCAATACATGTCGCTGCATTTCGATGTTTCGCTGGATCTCAGCCTCGCGCCCACCACTCCCGAGCAGAGTTGAAGGGCCAAAGGGAGTTTCGCGGCCTGTGCCCACGATGATCGGAGTTCCGGAGCGCAGATCATGCTGCACAGAATGTCGGAAACTAGCCAGCTGAGCCTCTCGTGCTGCGAAAGTTGCCACTGTCGAAACTCTCTTTGGCTGATGAGAGTTAAACGCCAGGCTCTCGGAGCTCTCCGAGGACGCCAGTGGCCGGCTGGGCACCATGGACATCTGCGATGGAGATCGCGCCAACGACATTATACTACTCTGTCGAATCATTTCTTTCCGCTGATTCAAGGGAACGTCGTCCGCATCGGCCACATTCAGAGCGGCCGCATATATGGTGTAGTCGTTGAGCGATCCGGCATCGCTTCCCGGACCGCGCGTCAACGCTGGCTCTGGACTGGTTGAGACCAAATTAGCCTGGGATTTGCTTTTGAGGAATCTCTCGCGTTGTCCTATCAGAGTCTGCGGGCTGGAATACGAGATAACGCCTGGCACCGGCGACCGGGGGGAAGCTGTTGATGTCGGGGAAAGCGGCTGCGTTGTATCCAGAGCCATGATTGATGAATGACGCGAAATAGATGACTGCTGTTCGGGGCTCTGCTCCTCCACGATGTTCTTTTCAAGGCCTTTATCAGACTGTTCCTCTACGATAGGCTTGAAGTTGGATGACGTATGTCGAAGTACCGACGATGACTTTCTCAGAGAGGGTGACGCCTGAGCAACCTGGGAAAGTGATGTAGCGCGCGGATCGGTTGGCGGCTCCTTTGCAGTCGGAGAAGTTGCGAGTGAAACACTGGTGACGGAGGGCAGATCCTGTCTCGATGAAATCCTCCGGCTGCTTTTCTGATTTGGAATGTCAGAGGCTTGTGACGCCGATCGCCTCATGATTGGTGGAGGGCCACCGTCCTCAGCTGTCTGCTTGAGTTCTTCCATATTGACTGGGACAGCTTTCTCAGCCACATCTTTCGCCCTCTTCTTGGACCCAGAAGCAGATACGAGAAGCTCGTCGGGTTCAGGGCGCTCGGCATTGCTGAGATGCTTCGCCCATTCATTGGTTCTGTAAGACAAAGCAACTTTGGACAACGATCGTGACAAGCGATCTTTTGTCAGGCTTGCCGGCTTGGACGAGACACTCGCGATCGACTTTCCTCTATCAGAGGCTTCCAGGGGAAGGTTTAGGTCAACTGATGATCTGGACTTCGAGACGGACTTCTCCTCAGCTAATTGAGTCGCCCTGTCAGACTGGGCTTTAGCCGCAACAGGCTGTTCAATAAGTCCGTCTGGAGCTGTCATGGAAAATGGGCGGGATTGGACCACGTCGGACACCTGAATGACGTCTGCCTCACGGCTCCAGCGCACTGAGCCATTGTCTGCAGCTCGATCCGGCGACTCGTCCTCGTTCTTTGATTGCGTGCCGACTTCGCTGATACTTTCATCGTCGATAGTTGCTGCCAGGGAAGCTCCATCGTCCCTCAACGTGTGGCTTTTCATCGCGAACAAGTCATCACTGCTCTTTCCAGTCTTGGAGATCCCGGGCTTCTGCTCACCAATGAGATCAGGCCTTGGAGGGAAGCTCTGAAGTAACGAGGCGGAGCCATCTGAAAAGCGCTTTTCAAGTGATTGATGTTTCCGAGAAGCACTCGGCTCAGACATCTCGGCTTCATCTGCAAAAGTAGCAATGGATGAGCGATCCTCTTCTGAGCGAGTACCGCTCTCAGGAGGCACCTTGAATGGAAGCGGTATCACCTCGGGAGCTTCTGTCACGCTCTGGGTATGGGATATGCGTTTACTGGTCGACGTTGCTTTCGAGAATCGCTTTGTATCGCTCATTGCTGGAGACTTGCGTCGGGCCGGCTTTTCGTCCGATAGTTCCTCGCTGAGATCGGTTGTTGACTCAGGCACATCATCAGCCGCGATACGAACGGTGACTTTGCCCTCCTCGGCTTCTTCTGTAGCAAGCAAGCCTTCTGGCCCATGCCTCGAGAAGTCCGATTCAGACATACTGGCCGTTTCCATGACTTCAGCTGTGGACTGCTGCTTCAGTCCAGCATAGCTCGGGTGAAGCCTCTTCTCACTCGCCGAATCACCAAAATCAGTAACGCGGGAGCCTGTGCCGCTCTCGGTGGCGCCGTCGCCATAAATACGCTCCCATTGCCGACGCTCACGAGCATTGGACTCCTCGACTTGGCGGCCGACATTCTCCTCCTCCCGCTCCAAATTGCGCTGATCCTCGGCATGTTCTGCGGCCCTCTTCAATCTCTTTTCGCGAACTATACGCCACAACTTGATCTGCGAGATAATTCCCATCAGGAAGATGATGATAATGGCAGCGGTCTCCACCCGGATACCCTTTGTGACTGGATAGGTATCGGCTCCCAGAGGAAACAGGTTGTCGTTGATGGCCCAAACGTAGGCCCAGAATTCCTTCAGGCCGGCGCGACTAAAGGAGTCGATTCCTAGCACCGTGATGGTAGAGCCGCCAAAGGCGATGAGTATGATGAGTGCCCAGTCTCGCGTCCATCGACTGAAATAGGAGGCAAATCCAACGATCGTGAAAATGGCGATGAATACTGCCTTTGACGGCACGGTTTGAAGAAGACCGCCAGGCACCAGACACAGGAGCCACATGCTAATGCAAAACCCTCCTAGAGCACAACCCAACCCTTCTGTGAGCTCCTTGAAGAACATTGCGGCGGCACCGACGGCACAACCTGACATTACCACAGCCACAACGTATGCGCCTTGCAATGCGTCGCTGACGGGGACGTTCATTACATACACAATCAGGACGGCAACACCGAGAGCCGTCATATAAGCGGTCGAAAAGAATGTGTGGATCCATCGGTTTTTTATGCCGACCATTGTGTAAACGGCACCTGTCACGAGCATGATTACTCCCGCAACTCCCCATCCGGGGGTCAATTGGGGAGACAAAGGTAGTTGACCATCCGGTATCGTCACTGGTATCGTACTCAGTTGCTTGCACACGCGAATGGGAATTGGAGCTCTGTTTCAACACCTACCATTGAAGAAAGTTGAGTTATCCAAACTGCTGCCGGGCGTGACAGTCGGCAGAGCGGAAGTTGCCGTTTGGTTGGTCGAGGACGGTGAAGACGTCGCCGAATGAGCTGATGTCGACGCGCTTGGGCTTGAGCTTAATTGTTGGGTTCCCTTGCCATCTGTCGAACCAGTGGCTTGGGGCTGAGCAGCAGAAGCAGCCTGAGTTGTCGCTGCGAACGTGTTGTCGTCTCTGCGAATAAATGAGAAGCTATGTGCCGAGGCGGCCCTCACGAGAATGACCAGGCAGAGGAGCGCCCAGAGGCGGCCTGTTTTCGAAAGCATCGTATCTCGAAAATATGGAGGTTGCCAAGTCGAGTTGGGCGATGGGAGAAGACCGCCGAATGCTTATCGTTGCGGCTTACACAGGATTGTAAAGCATCATCAAAAGTCTTACAAGGCGTTTGAGCAGGAAAAAAAAAAACCGACAAAGCAGCAGAGCAGACTCAATGCTGACTCCAAGAGACACGATCCCAACTTCCACTGAGAAAGATTTCGAGGGTCGTGTGGTGCTGAGATGAAACAGAGACACCTCCGAAACCTAGGCGTGAAGGAAACGCGAAAGGGAAGGGAGATGGGTCTAGTTCAGAGTCAATTGGGCGATATTGGTCAGGTGTTGCCTATCACTGCCCTTGGAAAAGGAAAGAAATCAAGGGACAGTCCGCGGCCCTGCTTGATCCGGGGACGAAAGACCAGAAAAGACTTGCACGCATGAAGCAGTGCAGGAGGACGACGGCTCACGAAATGGAGGGGCTGGACGGCTGAGATATGATCATACTGAACGGTCTAATCCTTTTCAGCTTCAGCTGGGCGAGTCAAAGCCCCTCCTCCTTCCCTGGTTCTCGCACCCCATCTGAACGAAAGCATCGTGGTCGGGTAACGGAACAATGCGCCTAACGAACGGCTTGGCTTGGGTGCTGGCGTCTCGCGAGCGACACGACCAACAAGAGCACACACCCCCCTGTCCTCTCGGATGGATGCGTGGACTTGCGCTTCATAAGACAGCGTTGTGTCCAGTCGTATCATATTACCATCAGCGCTCCGGTACCATCTGTCAACTTATAGAGAGGCCAATTTCCCGGCTGGGGTCAAGGTGGAGTAGACCACCATGTGTGAGCATGGGCCAGGTTGGCAAGGGAGTGAGCGGAGTAGCAAGAGTTGCTCGTCGTGCGCCTACGTGCATGCAGTGAGTACCTACCTTCCTGCCTGGATCATGCAGCTGCCGATTTCCAAGCTGAGCACGTCCGAGGTCGCACAACAACGGGTTGGCCGGGGCTGCGAGCTTTATTCGACAGCCGCATTTTCGCGAGGTGGGTTGCTGGTCGCGTCGCACAGAGGGCGAGACGGCGACAGTCAACTCCATCCACATCAAATTACGCGCTTGCTCGTTACGGCTACGCCCGGCGTTGGCGTGCCAGTTTACGATCTGGCAAATGTGCTTCCATGATGACTTATATAGCAATTCCAGCGAGAACACTCGATAACCTGAGTCGAACCTATGCGTGGAAACGAGCCATCCTCCGCACAGCCAATTGGATGAACTATCCGAGTCCATGCCAGTTGACAAGTCTAAATCAGGACAATAAACCACGACCGACTTTGTCAGGACCTGGTGCTATTTCAGGCACGGGCTTCACGCCTCGGGACGCCACGCGTTGTGAGCCGGCTCGAGGCTTGACAGAAAGCCCCGACGATAGTCGTACCGTAGCTCTTGAAGGGATGCGCAACTGACAGTCGTTAGCATGACGAACGAAAGGCGACGCTTTGTGCGCTCTGCCGCGGGTCGCAGTATCAGGGCTGCTGGCCCTGGCATGATCAGCAAGGCCATGTAACGGCTCAATCACCACCGGGAGACAGGCGGGATCAGGGCAATCCCGGTGGCCACGACGACGCGGATCCAACCTGGGCGCATTCGCGTCTGCATGGCACAGGAACACAGCGACGCTACACTAACAGGCAAGGGCGATCATTTCCAAGAGGGGCGAAAGCAAATAGTCGGCGCAAGCAAGCATTGCACTCGAATTCGAGTTTAAGCAATGAGCCTCTTCCCAATCAAGAGAAATGGGATGCGATATGGTTGATTCAGGGACCTCGAGTCGCCAAAACCCCATCACGAGTCAACCCGATTGAGCTCTCCCGGACCCGCCAACCCGAATTCGAGATCGAAGTTCATGCCGATGCGCCAACGGTGACGCGCTTTTAAAATGAGATTGCTCCGCCTCGCGGCGACATGGTGCTGCTACCGGGCAATCCGCACCCCCCTGTGATCTCTCGGTTCTTACGATGAGATTGGTTGGCCGTGGCATCATCCAAGTTGAACTTATTACGGGGGCCGTCCGGGCTGCCGCATATGGGGTTTGGCAAGATTGTCTGTCCTTGCTCTGCCAGGACGGGACGCGACGAGTTGAGTCGCACGGGACACGAACTACCTCTGCTTCTTTCTGCGAGGCGAGCACGAAGCACAAGGAAAAATGAAAAGCAGAAACAAAGAAAGAAGGGCAGGCAAGGTCAGAGCAGGTCTCACCAAGCGCAGCCCACGAAATCAGTGCCGCGCCTTTTGGGCCTAGTCCTGTCCCGGTATGCCTATGATGATGAGGCTCTGGTATATACCTTAGACGCGGAGATCGACCGGCAAACTCCCATGTTCATACGACACGGGGACTCGACCTCTGCCGAGCCGTGGCGCAAGAATGACTTGCTCGAGCGTCAACCTATGTGGTAATGTACCCATGCGCGCACAACCCGATTGATAGTGGCCTCCCCCACTCTGTTCCCTGCACGGCGGCCGAAGCTCGAGGTCAAATGCATGTCAATGTGGGTTTAGCATGCGGCCGGATATAGTTGGCCTCATCTGCACAGCTTACGAAGTCCTTTGCGCGCTCGGCCTGATCTGTCGGACCGTCATGCTGTGTTCACCGAACTTCTTGTCCCTTCTTTTTAACGATTGGATCAGCGCAATTCTTATCGTGAACCCTTGCGAATTCCATTATTCCTTGATTTTCTTCTTCTTTCCGCCTGCGAGTCACTTCCCGCTGTGCACCCTCATGCCTGTTCATCTGTCTCGAATTGTTTTCTCATTTTCCTCTTCCTTCCTTCCTCCCTCCCTCCCCTCAGATGCAGGCACGTTTCTCTCCAATAATAGCTGGAGCGATCGCGCCCCCCCCCCCTCCCTGAAGTAGCTGGATGGATGTAGGTCTCAGTCCGGGCCTGTCGGTACCGCTCTTCCCCGCGTTTTTCCTCACCGTGCGTGTGCTTGTAAAGTGGCACGCTGGCCACGTCTAACGGCCTCTAAACGTGTTCCTCTCTCCCCGCCCCAGGCTCCCCCTTCCTTTCCCACTCCCTCCCCTCTTGTTCATGATGTGATGTGATGTGATTGATGCATGCACGCGTGCACGCCTAGCCTGCTCAGCTCGCAACATGCTGTACGACCGACCGGGCACTACACCAGGTACATCCAATATGCACGGCGCGAAAATCCCCATCTGTGTCGCCTCGTGTTCCGGACCGAGGCCATGGTCGCGCAGCGCAGTGCAAGTGCAAGTGCATGTGCAAGTGCAGTGGCGACAACAACATCCTGCCTGGCCGGGTGCGACTACAATCCCTGTTCGGCAGCTTTCGTTCTCTGTGCCTGCCGGTTTGTTTTGCATTGCATGGGCGTACTACTAGCTCGCTCCTCCGCGCCATACGTAGGAAGCCTACGGACCTCTTCGTCCATCGTACAAAGGTAAGGAGGGGGGGAGGTGATGTCCATGGGGAGTCTGGGATCTATGGCTGAGCGGCTCCCTAGTCGGAGGACAATCGGAGTGGCGGAGGACTCCAGAAGCGGGACAATGCAGGCAGTTGAAAGAAATCCAGACATCTCGAAAAGAATCGGGAAGTCCTCATCCATGATCTCCAAGTATTCAAACATTATACAGTAATCGAGGTAAGAAACTTTGCAGGGTGACAGCCGTGACCGTACGGACTTTATCAATGGAGCACAGGACATGCGCAAGAAAAACTTTTAAAAACAAAAAATGAAGAGGTACGTCTGAATTATTCCTATGAAAAGACGCTCAACTTCTGATGCTGCAGATCGCGCGTGCCGACGAGAACCCCTTTACATGTACAAACGTCCTTGCCGTCGTGGGTTTGGTATATTCGTTGCCAGAGAAGAAAAGCCCGCCAAGAAACCTGTGCCATGCTGTTTGCCACCTCCGAAATGAGAACTATATATACATGTTACACAAACTGCTCATCTCTTCATCACGCGGGAAGATACCATGTCGCCGCTATAACGTGGCTGCACTGGCTGCTTCCCTATCCTGCGCGTTCGACCATGTCTCGCCACAGGCCGTCTCCTGTTGAAAAACAGCAGAGCGGAGATGGAACGCACGGGCAGCAAGAGCAACTGAAACAGATAGGTAATGGGGAATGACACGAGCGCCAAGCACGACTCGGCGGTCTGAACGAAAATGTTTCTAGCGTTGCTGTTCTTAGCAGCAACGGCGGCCAGAGCAATGGCATCGTCCAGCCGAGAGTCCAGAGCCATGAAGCGTGCTTCCGTCTGGTGCTGAAGCATCGTGGCCTTCTTCTCGTAGCGTCTGACGGCGCGGTTGAGGGCATCCAGCTCAGGCTGAATAGCGTTGCGGACGTCTCGAGCCAGGGCGGCTTTGTATTCGGGGCCGGTCTGCTCGACGTTGTGATCCTTGACGAATTCATCGGCCAACGATCGGGCCTCGAGCCTCTCGACGCGTTCGATGAGCTCTTCGACGTGCGGTAGAACTGGTTGCGTCAGGGCCGACCGGTGGACCACATTTTGCAGATGGAGAGTCCTTGACAGCAGCAGCTTCCATGTGTGCGAAGAGGTGCGCAGTCCTGACACCACCAAGAAGATGGTCAAGTTGAAGTTGGACACTAGCCCTTCGGACGGCCTGCTAAGCTGGGCTCGGATGTAGTGCAGGGAGAAAGCGGCCAGAATGGGAAAAAGAAAGCAGAGCAGCAGTGCTAGGATCTCGTGCACATAGAGCTCTTTCAGAGCCGCCCGCGTGCGCACCGTCGATCGTGGCCTGTCGTGGCTGTGCTGTGTGCTCTCCTTGGAATGTTGGTCCGACTCCTCCACATCCGACTCCTCCGGTACGTTGTCCAAATTCGCAGATTTAGGGGGGCTGCGCTCGACGTCGTCCGTGTCATCGGCGTCGAGATCGGCATCGGCGTCGCTGTCAGCCACGGTGAAGCCGTTATCCGCTTGCTGTTGGAGGCGGGCTTGCCGTGCGGCATAATACCACACCCTGAGGCGAAAATGAGCCGTGACCAAGCGAAGCACCAAGTACCAGAGACTCACCACGGCTGCGTCACGGACCAGTGCAGATAGACTCCCGCGAAGCCGAGCAGCATGATGTCTGTCGTGACCACATGGCCATTGGTGAACAGAGAGCCAGCTATGCCCGGGAGCAAGGCCGAGGCCAGAGAGATCAATGCGAGTGACGAGTGCTCCGATGCAGCGGGAGGCTTGTCACTGGACTGCGGCCTGGGCCGGGACATGTTTCGTGCCTCATCGAGGTTGAAGTCGGAGAAGTTGGAGCTTCGCCGCGGGATGCCCGGTGGAGTGCCGTCGATGGAAGCTTCCGACCGGTCAGGAAGAGATTTGCGCCTGGGTTGAGGCCTGTCGTCCATTGTTGCGACGCGCCGGGAGTCATGGCCGGGCGCCAGATCAGAGCCTGAAGTCTTGGCAGGTCAGAGATGCGGCGGTGAAAATTCATGGGCCACGGGGGGGAAGAAGGTGGCGAATGGTCGTCGGGTGAGGTCATGACTGGTGTTGTCTCGAACTCGGGCAGTCAGTCACAAAAAGGGCCTAGCATCTAAAGTGTCTCCCCTCCCCTGACGGCTGTTCCTTCCCGTCTGGGCGAGCAGGCGGGCCACCTAGCCTTCCCCCACTCACACCTCTGTCTTTTTTTCCATATAACACAATACGGAGATGGGTCGCGGCAGAATCTGGGGTAGCGGCAGGGTGACAATTTAATCGAGGAGTGTCATCCTACGACGGAATAGAAGCAACAAGGACGAATGACAGGACTCAGGGTGTGTAGGGAGTTGAGAAACAATGAAGCATGCACAAGAATTGAGAGAATGTCTCAATTCTTAAAAGAAAGGAAAAAAGGTGGGGAAAAAAGAACAGGGAAGAAAGAAAAAAAGGAAGAGACGCAAGCTTAAGGAATACAACGATGCGGAAGCCTCAGAGTACACGCAAAGATCAATAATTACACAAAGAAACGAGCATGCGGTTTCCATGTGGTATACAAGAGGTGTTTAAATTTTTTTTTTAAAAAAAAAAAACAGAGATAGGCATCGGATTAGTCATCGTGGGCGAAGCTCATGCCAGAGTTATTCACGGAGGTCCGTTGAGGGCCACACCGAGACGATTACCTCCTAGCCGCAGTCCAAGTCAGTGATGTGCGCGACGCGCCCAAACAATTGTCACCGGCGCGGAGACCGGCTGGGAGACTGGACTTTTTCTCATGCGCCCAGATGAGGCGGAGTCTTTGCGTGCAGCAACCCGGCCTCGGCGCATCCACACGACTGGCCCGGGAGATGCTCTATTGTTTGACTGCTGTTGCTTCTGCATGTGTTTGCAGGAGTTGGGCGACATTAGCTCCGACAGGGCGGCGGGAACGGCGTGAACGGCAAGTTTGTGTGTGTGAGAGGGAGAGAGAGAGAGGTGAGTAACGGAGCCTCGTGTGAGATGATCGTCGTCCTAAAAGGCGTTTCTGCAAAATTGAATAAACGTCAGATGAACATCTGCCGAGCCCATGCGCAGCCGTCTCATGTTTCTCATATGACTGCGACCAGAGGCGCGCTCTACAAGCCTGCCGAGTGGAGAGCGGCCAATATCGACTCGTCGTATCGACCAGTCACCACCACCATCTTGTCGGGGGGGGGGGGTTTTGGCTTGCGATCAGACGCACAGCCAAGAAGACAATGCACAATACTAGAGAGATATCGCGTCAAGCCTTGCAGGAACATTGGCCTGCCGAGAGGGAACAACTTTGCGAGCGCCTTGAGATTGGCAGGCACAATCACCTGGTCCGCCGCAGGTACGCTGCAACGAGGCCAGATTAAAAGGGAAGAGGAAACAAGAGAGCCATCTCATCTGGGCGTCGCGGGCACGTTTGGCAACGCTTCGACGGCCCGAGTCTCAGCACCATACAAGCTGGCAGTGCGCATGAAAAGGCAATTTACGCTACCCGAAGATGATGTGCGTTTTTTAAATTGATTCACCACGTTCCCTCTCACTCTCTTGCAACTCTCGCGTCGGGTGCCTCGTGCTGGTCTAGCCGCCGGCCGTCCCAGCTATAAACCTCGCCGAATGGGAAAAGAGACTTGACAACGGAGGCTGGGCAGTCGGGATGTTGAGACGATTAATTGTTGGCCTGCCAGGGCCTGGCACCCGCGTTCTTTCTTTCGTTCTCTCTCTCTCTCTCTCTCTTCCTTCCTCTTCTCGCTCGCTCTTGCCCTTTGAGCAGCTTCCTCGTGTCCTGTTCCCCCCTTTGGTGAACGACGTGCCCGGCGGGCGAGGTGACACAATTTCCGTGCACTTTTGTCTCACACTCTGCCCTGTTCGCTCGCTGCGACCATGGGCTGCGGCTGCCATGGTGCCAGTTCCCGCTAAATCCACCAGTTCCATTCCGCTGAGACGGCGCCGCCCCTCTGCTGCACCCAGACCCGACCGACCGCCTCGATTGGACAAATCAGCGCCTGCATGTCACCTGCATTTTGGCCCGCCAGGCGGCAGAGAGAACCGCAGCCGCAGCAAACGGCGCATCCACAACCACCACCACAACCTCAATCGCAAACCACCGCCGCCGTTGTTCCTCCGTCCGCCTCTCCGCGCAGACACGGCACCAGGCGGAAGCTCAGCAAATCTGCTCCTCGCCCACCCTCTCCCTCCGCTCCCGGCCCTCGCAGCAGCCGGGCAGCCGCCGACCCTCGCGGGGCGTCAGAGACGCACGAGCCGCCCGCAGCCTCACCGCCCCTGGCAAACCGCCGTCTCAAGACCATCTCGCAGCAGCCCCTCTATCCCACCGCCTTCTTCGAGTCGCCGGCCGAATCGTCCGCAGCAGCGGCAGCAGCAGCAGCAGCAGCAGCAGGCTACAAGGAAAAATCGCCATCTGGCTCTGGGCATCCAAAAAGCACACCCAGCTTCGTCCCATCCCCGTTTCGTCCGCGCGCCAAGGAACCCTCCTCGGCCGCTGCGCATCGCTTGCGACGACCTCCTGCGGCGCGTCTCTGGAACCCGGCCAATTCAACGCCTCGATCCCTGCAACAGACAAGAAGACGACGCCCGCCATCGCCGCCCCTGCCAACGGTCCCACTCCAGCATCCAGTGCTCGATGTCCTCGCAGGCACCCGAGATACCGGCGCCGGCAGTTATCCACTCCTGACCCTTTCCGAGCAGCGGCAGCTTCGTAACTCGGCTTCCACTTGCGCGAGCCTTCAGATCGAACGGACTGGGACCGCTCATCGCCGCATCAGCTTGCCGCGCTCCGTGCGTGCCTCGTGGGACGGACCACAATCTCCACTCCGCACCTCTCTGCTGCTGGGCCGAACCGATCAAGCAGTTCTCGGCGGCTTTGCCCCGTCGTCAAAGGAGCACGAGCTGGCCGCCGCATCTTCGCCCAAGGGCAAAGGGAAGCAGAGGGCCGCCATGATTCCCCAGCATGACGATCCGATGAGATCGTACTCGAGGGATCTCGAACGCGGGCCTGATGTGACGGACCCCCGCCTCTCCATTGCATCTGCTGCCGACGCCATCGGGTCGGCCATGTCGTCGTCCGACTCTTCTATAATGGGAGAAGACATATCGCCGGACGCCGGTGAGGAATGGGGGCCTCAGCATCCGTGCTATCCGCATCTGAATCCTCACGTCCCGCTCGATTCCCTCGAGTATGCCACGACGAGGATCATCCGTGTCAAGCGCGACTGGCTCATAGCCGGAGACCTGGCGCCCACGTTTTCCAACCTCTACCCCGAGATCCTGGACCCGGCGGGCGTGTCGGAGCAAGAGTTTCGGCGCGTCATCGAGAAGCTCAACGGGGAGCTGATGCCCATCTTCAACCCACTGGGCTTCCGGAACGTGCTGGACAGCGCGCTGGGCTTGGTCACCGGCTGGCTGTGGGACGACTTTGGCCTGACGGCCGCCAAGTCGCGCCTCAACACTCTCGAGCGGTGGATCGACTCGTGGAATCAAAAGATGGAAAAGGCAATGGCGTCGGAAGAGGGCATGATTGCGCCAAAGCTCATCTCCCTCCGACAGACCGGGTACATGACGGTAAGCGAGACTCTTTCCCACCCCCCATCCCGCGTGGTGCGCGTTTTGCTGATTGTTGAATGATGTAGCTCGATATCCAGATTCCAGACCCTGAGATTGCCCCGGCGCCCAGCAGTATCGGCGGCGGCAGGGATTCACGGGCTGGTTTGCCAGTGGAGCCGAGACCGGCGATAGTCGTCTGACCGACAGGAAGCAACGAGGACGACTGGTGTTTGGTTCCTTTTTTTTCTTTCTTCTTCGCCAAATACTTTTTTTGACTTTATAGCACTGATACCACAAACGGCGTATATACTAGCAATTTTTCCAAGTCGAGGAGGGTAGGGTGGGTTCATTGGCCATCTACATACAATTTAGTAGCCAGGTCCGTTAATGGGCCTTTCTGTACCTTGTGAAAGACACTTGTGAATAACTTGAAACCTGCGATGCTGTGTTTGATGTGGCTGCTGGCATATGATTGGGCGGCAATGGGGTACATTTGCCATGTCAACGCAAAGGCCAGAAATCCCGGGGGTTACAAGAGCCCAGGTTCCTGTATACAGTATTGTACAAGTATTGCCACGCGAGAAGCAGTTTTGCTTCTGCTCCTCCAGCTTATTCTCTTCTCTTCTTCCGTTTTCCCGTTTTCCCTTTATTGATTCCTTCTTGATCATGTAAAATCGCCTCTGGGGGCCTTTTGCTACCGCTTGTTCGTCGGTGCCGGCGGCGTCCATGATGTCGGCTGCCACGTCTCGCCCTGGCCCTGCTGCGCCTCCCTTGCTCTCGCCCACGGGTCATGGCCGCCGTCCCCCCCATCTCGTGACTGCTGCTGCTTCTCCCGCGACTTCTTCTTCTTCGGCGGCAGCAGCGATCCTTCCTCGCCGAGGAGTGCTGCTGGTCTCGCCGTGGGGCTGCTGCTCTCCATGACCCTGGGTTTTGCTTCCCACCGCTCGTCCGCCTCCTTGGCCAGAAACTTCATCCTCTCCTGCCGCACCACGTCGCCCGTCTGCTCCTCGAGGCTCGGCGGCTCCGCGCGCGTGTGCCGCAGCCACTGGTGCCACAGGGGCGTCACGGCCACTTGGCTGTAGGGCGTGGAGCGCGGGTACTTGACGATGCGGCGCCATCGCGTGTCGCTCGACAGTCTGAATTCCCAGAACGTGTTGCCCTGGAGATCATAGCCTGCATCGTCCGAGACAGAGAAGGGGCGGGGGAAGCTGTACGTTAGCGTTTGGGGAACAAGAAGAGCAACACCTGGCACGTAAAAAGGCTTTTCGACTGCTCGATTTCTTTCTAAGGAGGAGGAGCAGGAGCAGGGTCTACGAACCGACAAAGAAGCGCTTGCGCCAGGGAAGACGAAGTGCCTTCCATCTGTACCATATTTGTGCGAGGGGCCCAACCTTTGGCATGATGAGAGAGTGCTGTGCGAACGCCGCAGAGGGAGGGGACTGAATGCCGCTACCTCTTCGTTGGATTTTTTTTGTCTCTGTTCCTTCGGTGTTCCCCCTCTGAAGCTACACTTTGTGTCGCTCGCGACATGACGTCTATGGACTGGGGTACAAGTTGTGGGGCCGGGCACACAGCAGCAGGTGGTTTGTTACTCCGTAGTCTGACTCGGCACGGTAGCTCTGGTCGGGATCATTGAGAGTGGAGGGAACCTCAATACGGAACCGCATGGAGATGAGAAAGCAACACCCCTGTCGTTTCGCTGTCTTGTTTCCTCCAAATGACGCGGAAGCGCATGGATTACGTCAGCGGGCTCCCGGCCCGTATTGTTTGCTGCTACATGAGCGGTCGGTCTCGAGATCCTCGGTAGCAACTACTTGAATAGCGCGCGAACTCGAGGAAAACAGGGGGCATTTCGCGCAGCATGCAAGCAGATTGCTGCACCTTCTATTGATGTGAATTCTTTGATGTCTACTGGCCAAGATCAACTTGTTTCAACTACCCTGTGAAGCTTTGGACTCGTCCCAGGTCTCAAGACGCACTCACTGTTACAGGGGCATCATCAGGCTGTTGGGTCGAGGAGCAGCATCTTGTGCGACTGAGGATTGCCCTTGCTGAAGGCTGATCAACATCACTCGAATCGCTCCGAATGCTCTCAAATCCCAAAGAAAAACAGATCTTTTTCATTTTCTCACTCGAGGGTCAAGAGAAACGTTTGTCGTAGATTCAATTTCGTCTGGGTGGCCGCGGCGATGTCTTGGCTCGACCTCAGCGCAACTGCTTCTCGGGAGCCGTGCCCTGCCAGTGGTGGTGCCGGCTTTGCTATGATGCTCTGTGAGGCATCTGGGAACCCAAGCCCCCTAGTCATGGCACTTCATCGAAAGCATCAAAGGTTGCAGCGCTGAACCTGCCAAAAGCTGTGCTCCTGCGTCAGAGCAAGCGAAACCAAGGCACGGGAAACAGGGGACAGTGGTCACCACGCTGAGCTTGGGTGCCGAGGTATCTCATTCTTGCCAATGGGACGGATATTATTGCATGGCAGCTGGACGAGAGACACAAGCCACGCTTTTGCGCGTCCACATAGCTGATTCAGAGAGGTGTAATACAATGAAAATGAGACCATAACGTTGCAGGGTCTGACCGATCTGCTTCATAGTTTCAACTCGGCACATTGATCACCTCCCGTTTTTATGAGGAAGAATCGTCGAGCACAGGGTGCGTATCTGACCCATTTGGCGCGCGGAGGAGACTTTCCTTGGCTGACGTCAATCTGGTGATGGCGGAAGCTCTCTAACCTCTTCGCTGCCGCCGTCACGTTCCCCGATCACGACGTATAGCTCGCTCGGGTGTTGTGAAATTTGGCCGCTCGAGCACCCGATTATCGCCCGCGCTCGGCATACAGACCGGCGCATCACTCTGGACACTTGTATGGGCAGCACAAGCAGAGACACACCCAAGCGAGCAACAGGTAAGGGGGGGGGGGGTTCGCTATGTTGCCGATGCGTGGGGATGCGTCCTTTGCGATGCCGTGCTTTGATTCGTACAAGTCTGTCAATGCGGACACCGGGAGTGGGAGACAGAACAGTTTGTCAGGCAAAACGTCAGTCGTTGACCGGACGAGCTGGACTTGCCTGTCGAAAGAACTGCAGCTAGTGACCACAGAAGTCTGTTGCGGTAGGCCGGTGAAAAGGCGAGAAACAAAGACAACTTGAGTGTAATCGGGGTCAACGAGGCGGAACGCGCTGTACTCATATTGTTTACGCACTCGGACCCTGAAAGCAGGTAATCTCAGCGAGGGGCACCCGCTGAACTCGGCCCTGCCGATCCCCACTGGCCGCTGTCCCGGGGCGTTTCGCCTGGGTGCCGTGGTGGGTGCTGTAGTGGGGTTGCGGTGACGACATTTGTTTGGGCAGAAAAACAAGGGCCTCGTCGACACACATACCTGCCTGCCTGCCATCCATACATCTCCACCCTCGTCGTCGTCGTCGTCGCGTCGCCAGGGCCGACAAAACCGCATACCACAAGACGATTTGCAGCTTTCTCACCTCGTTCTTTAGCACTTGACATCACCAAAGAGCAAGACGGACGCAAGTTGGCCGCGCGCGATTCAAAGAAAAAACCGCCCTTTTCTCCCCGCCGTCCCCCCCCGAGAACTCCCATCATGGCATCGGTCACGTCTCTGGACAAGGACCTGCGGAAACTGCGTCTGGACAAGTACACGCCGGCCGCTGCAAACGAGGCCCGCGTGTGGGTTGAAGAGGCTCTGGGAGAGCAATTATCTTCTCCAGATCTGCTCGAGGGCCTCAGGGACGGCGTTGCCTTGTGCAAGTATGTTGCACCGCTCACGCTTCGTTGCGATGTTGGTTTGACCCTGCTGACCCATTCAGACTCGTCAACCTCGGCGCTCCGCCCCCTGGTATCAAGTTCAAGCAGTCGGCCATGCCGTTTGTGCAGATGGAAAACATATCGCACTTCCTTCGCGCCTGCCAGGCACCGCCTTTCGACCTGCATCAACACGACATGTTCCTCACAGTCGACTTGTACGAGCAGAAAGACCCGGCACAGGTCTTGCAATGCCTAGGCGCCTTCAGCAGAGCCGCCCACGATGCCGACCCCGGCCGGTTTCCCGAACCCATCGGCCCCAAAGCCCGAGGAATCAGCCCGCAAGCTTCTGGGTACGCGTCACCCAATGGTCTCCGCGGCCGCGGGGCCTCCGTCAACAGCAACACATCCTCCATCTACGGTTCCAGACCGGTGCTGCCGCATCGGACTGGCGACGTGACACCTACTGGTCGACGCAGTCCCGCCAAAAGCCCGACTGCGGGCCCCGGTTCACCCGGTCCTGTTAGCAGCTGGAGCAAACGTGAGCACGAAGGGTCCACGGCGCCGGCGTGGAACATTGCGCAATACGGGTACATGGGCGGTGCTAGCCAGGGCAACCTGGGCATATCATTCGGCGGCATGCGGCAGATCACTAGTGCTGGTCCTCAAGTGCCGAGCTTGGCCGATAAGGAACGCAGGCGCAAAGAAGAAGCCGAGCGGCTGGACGAAGAGGAGCGCCAACGTAAAGCACAGCTCGAAGCCGAGGAGCAAGAAGCGGCCCGCGAGGAGGAGCGCAAGTGGGAAGAGGAAACGCAAAGACTACGCGATCAAGAGCGGCGCAAAGCTGAGGAGGAGAAGCGAAGGTGGGAAGAACAAGAACGGCAATGGAAGACGGCAGAGGAGAGGCGTCGCAAGGAGGAACAGGAGGCCGCAGCCAGACTGGACGAGGAACGCCGACGGACTAGGGGCCACAGCGACGCTCGTCTTCGTGGACAGTTTCTGAGTCAATATCAAGCCGAGCAGGCCGAGGCAGACAAGCGCGGCAGCCGCGGCCAAGAGCTCCAGGATCAGCTCGAGCGGGCGCGCCAACGCGAGGAGGAGTACGAGCGGGAACGACAGACACGTGGCAGCAGCAGCAGACCGGCGAGCGAGGCCGCGCCGGCCAAGCGTCGGTCGAGGAGTCGAATGCGAACGGCTTCACCCGGGCCCCCGACACCGCCGGCGGTGGGGGGTCCACAGCGCGGCCAGAACCGCTTCGAGTCGTGGACGAGAGGCGACGACGAGCGCGAGCAGCTCCGGGCACAGTGGCAGGAGCACCAGGACTCGTCCGAGCGCGCCGCAGAGTCACCGGTGCCAGAACGGCCGCGACAGCAGTCATCATCAGCCGGCACGGACACGTCACCCCCCGGCCAAACCCACGTCACGTCACCCCGTCCCCTGCCAGAGCCCAAGCCCAAGCCGACTTCCCCCAACGTGGCCGGCAACGCGAGGCGGCCGCTCCCTGACCCTGCCAAGTTTGCGTCTCCTCATCCCCCCGCCGCCGCCGCTGCTCCGGCGGTGGCGCAGACGCAGCCGCGTCGGACCTATGCCCGCGAACTGAACCCGGCAGAAGAACAACAGCAGCAACAACAACAACAACCTGAGCAGCGACCGCGCGTGCCCAGCAAACCGAGCGGCTGGGCGTCCAAGTCGCTCCTCGAGCGCGAGATGGAAATGGAGCGCCAGCGCCAGCAGGAGTGGGAGGAGGCCCAGAAGGAGACGGCCAAGGCGGTCCGCTCGGGCGACGGGGTCGATGGCATCGGCGGCGGCATGGGCGGACGCTGGGACATCGGCCAGTGGAGCGGCTACACGGGAGGCGACTCGCAGAACAGGGGCGCGCAGGGCATCGGCTCCGGGAGGCGCCAGATCGTAGGACCGAGGCCACTTCCGGGCGCGAACCGATGATGATGATGATAACGATGCCTGTTGTCGCTCTTTTTCCTTGTCTCTCTCTGCGGGCTTGTTTTTCCGAGCGGATCATTCGTGTAGGATGGCCAGCGGAATGAAGCAGGAAGGGAAGGGGTCGTTTTGAATAATCGCGAGAAAGACGGCCTTTCTCATGCCCCCTTTTTTTCCCCTTTGCTTTTCTTTGTCATATTAATGCCTTGTTTCAATACCTTGCAGGGGCGCGGTTAGAAAGGAATCACGGATTTAATTACTTTTTGCCTCGCGTGCACTTAATGGTGCGTACATTGAGCACGCCAATCGTAAAAGAAACTGGGCCACGGCGGCAACGAAGAGGGAAGGTGCAGGCAAATCCTGAAAAGTTTGAACATGTTCCAACGTGAACGTGTGCAGCTAAATTCTCATCTGCAAAGGGGGCCGACGTCTGCCTCCTTTATATGCGCTCGTCTGCTTTCCCTGCAACTTCCTTACGTCGTGCATCACCACCCAACGCCGCCCATAACGCCATGGTCATGATTTGACATCCAGAACCCTTCCCTTCCTCCTTCCGTCGCCGCTATGCAGAAAAGTCCGCTCAGAGAGGAAATCATGCTACTGTAGCGCACGCATCAGACGTCTCGGCGACACTCTCCAGAGCAGCCTCGTCTCGACACCGCTGACACATGCACCATCCGCCGAGGCTTCCTCGCGCCCATTCCCGACGCTGTCTCACCGGGAGGGACACATCGCAGTAGTGGTTGAGGATTTCGTCGCCCTTTTTGATGCCGCCGGGCCGAGAGCTCACGAGACGCTCCTTTCGCGCCCAGAGAACCATGCGACCGCCCCAATCCCACGTCACGTTAGGATCGCAGTCGTGGTTGGCGAGACACCAGTACGGGTGGACAGCAGCGACGTCCGGCCGGCCATCACGTGGGTTCTTGCGCGCCGACGCCGTGCCCCGAAACTTGGCGTACAGCGTGTTGAGGACCCAGAAGTCGTACCGCGGGAGCCGTGTGTAGATGTCAACGTCCATCTTCTCGAGAATGTGGAGCGGCGTCTCGATGCTGTATTTGAAGGAAAATGGCAGCGTCCATTGGGGCGGCGGACCGGCTTTGGGCGAAATGTCAATGTCGTTGGTGGCCGTGGGCACAAAGTCGCCCCAGATGAAGCGCACCTCGCGCACGTCGAGAGGGTGCTTCTCCTGATGGGCCGCGAGCGCGAGCACGCGCGAGAGCAGCAACAGATAGAGTGTCTCGTCGGCCTCAGACGCGTCCGAGTCCTTGGCGATGGCGTCGACGTCCTTTTCGCACACGGCAGGGTGGTATCGCTCCTGCGCAACGTCGTGGCAGAACTGGCTGCAGAAGACAGTGTCGAAGCAGTCGTCGCAGTTGACCGCCGCCTCGGCGCCCTCACTGCCCAGGGGCGGCAGGTCGGAGCTGCAGGCGTCGCAGACAGCGTCTTTCAGGCGGTTGTTTGCGGTCAGGAGGGAATACTCCCGCAGCACGTCTTCCCCTGCTGCTATGTCTTCGGTGGCAAAGACTCCGAGCTGTCTGCAGGTCGGGATGATATTGTAGTGGTCTGTATTGCTGGCTCCTTCCAACAACACAGGCAGCGTTGCGACTTGCACGGCGCACTTTGGCGCCATTTCCTTGAAGTCTGCATTCAGCGCATCCAAAGAAGCCTGTGCGAACCGATCTGGCTCGTGCATGTTCCACGGATACACCTCTCGCCGTACCAGGCCGCGATCAGGGAGCTCGTTCACGTCGAAATCATCGCGGCGCAGCCGACGTCGGGCGACTGTGTTGATATGATTCCGCGTATTCAGCAGTTCCTGGTTGCCGGAAGCCAGCTTCAAGCCTCTCTCACAAAAGCTGTGCGCGCTTTTCAAGCATCCGCAGAGCAACAAGCTGAGGGATAGAATCTGGAAAGCACGGATTGATGCAAGGCCTGCCAGTCGACGTGCAGCCTCCTCGCCCACCCCGAGGTGTTCTATGACAATCGGCGACCACTCCTCGGGAAGATCTCCGTACACCATGACGTCCGGAAGGGGCACGCCCGTGTACCTCATGAGGCTCTCCATGGCCTGTTCATGGTACTCAAAACCCTCGTTACAGACTTCGTCTGTAAGAAGCAATGCTTTATACGCATCGCCAGCGGCAAGATCAGGGTAGCCAAGGTTGGAATGCACGACGGCACGTTGAAGGTAAGTAATCAGATCGTGCGGCGAGCCCTCGAGACCTTCTGTCAGCTGCAGCCGACGGTCGAGCTGCTGCTCCCGCTCGTTGACGCCATCCTGGTCTGTCATGACGTCCAAATCATGAGGTAGCCTTTGGAAGAAGTCCCAGTGTCTCTTTGTCCGTTGCTTTACTTTTTGGTGCGATATCCCGGGACGTCCCCTTGTGGACCAGGCGCTGTGATTGTTCTGTGGGAGGCGTTTCTTTCGCCAAGCTTCCACCCTGTGTCTTGGTGTCTTGCTTGGCGATAAGATAGTGAAGGCGAAACTGGACGGCAACTCTATTGAGCCTGTCACTCAAGATCAAGTAGCTTAATGCTGAGCCAGTTGGGTTGCACAAGCCGCCCAAGCCTGATTCGTAGCGTATATCTTCCCAGAAAAGAAAAAGAAAAAAAAAAAGGTAAGCTTGGAGCAGAATAAGAGTTTCGGGCTCTAAGTGACTGTGATGAGCCGGGAAAAATTGATGAGGTCGACAAGAAAGAAGGGGGAAAAAGAAACCTGAATAACAAGAGGACTGAGCGCTTTGGCTCTAGCGCAAGAGTGGTTCGATGGTGGCACTAAAAATGGAAAAAATCGAGTTCTTCTGCCCCTCGACCAGTCTTCAATGCAGGGTCCGAACATCCCAAGGGTCTACAGTAGGCGATGGACGAAGTTGCATCTCGAGCCAAATGACGCGTTACCGTCGCCACACTTGGCTGTGGCCCTTTCAACGGCACATGGGTGGCGTCGCAGCCGTGAGGCGCAAACGACTGGGCCCCCATGTCCTGGATGCCATCACAGCCCTGGTTTCTGTGCTCTGTTTGGGCAGAAGCAGCAGCCGCGGCTGGCCCGGTGAGGTGGAGACGATGCATGGAAGCAGGGACTGAAGCAGAAGCAGCAGACAAAAAGTTGAAACAGATTATGACCATACAAGAACAGGAGAAAATTTCTTCCCGCTCATCTGCCCAATGCGCTGCTGAGAATTCCAAAAGACCGGACGGAAGGAGCCACACGCGCAACGTCGATGGCGGGAGCTAATTCTGGGGCCTTCGTTCCTGCCATCCCCTGACAGCAAACGGACTGATTGGCTGTCCTGAAGCCCGCTTGGACAGACCCGTTCCCTTCAGCCCAGTTCTCGCAGCACAGGCCATGCATTGTCACGTTGCGAAGTTGCTCTTGTCCAGCATCAGAGGTAGCTTCGCGTATCAGTCTGTACAGTGCTTTAATACCTGATGATTGAGTGACGCAAGTATCAGCCCGGTTACGTCTCTGGACCCGGAGTGGATCGGCTCCCCAAATCCGGGCAGCCATTTCGGCTCCGTTATCGCCTTTGCTGTTTAAGTCGTCTCGCCGAGCAACTTGCTCTCAGCACTTGACCGCGATGTTCAATGAGCCAATCCACACCTCATATTGGCTTTAGACATGTGTCAATCAATAACAAGCAGAAAGTATATTCGTGCCAACTGATGCAGTCAATCACTTTACCAAACGTTCTCCGAGGCATGAACGCCTTGCCGATTTCCAGGCGTCGCAAGATGTGCCGCCGCCGGGTGCGAGCCTTCCTTATCAAAGCCTGGGGCATTTGACCTGGCAAGACATTTTGCTCACCTAAGGATCGTCACTGACTCTCCCAAGACTGCTGCGAGGGCATTTTTGCGTGCGCCCTGTCGACTTTGACGCGCAAATACTTCTTCGCTGCGAAGGAAAAGTATGCTGCCCGAGAACTATGGACGATGCAAGTGGCAGCTTTGGATCGGCAACAAAATCGCTGAGCGGCTAAGAGTTGTAAGACCTCGTTCGATTTCAAAAATGACTCTTGCATTTCCAGGCACGGTGATTGAGTCTTTTGCGCGAGCAGGGAAACAGCTCAGCATAGGCAAAGGGCAACTTCGTGCGTGAACATATCATGCAAATGGCCCAAGGCTCTTACGCTCCTTGAGTCAAGATCACCTACACTCCCGGACGTCAAGCGTTATCCTGACTATTTGTTCCTTGCGGCGTGCAATTTTCCGTCACGGCCCCTCGTATACAGCACATTGCACATGGCAATTCGTGTCATTTTTCGATGGGAAAACTTCTTCAATTTGTAGGAGTCTGTGAAATTTGCGTCATACCTTCAAAGAGTTAAATCGGTCCTATATGCAGAACGCATAACAAATCATCTTCCGAATCGTCTGCTTAGCTGACAGGTCAAAAGGCGGCTGTCGCATTAATGTTTCTACCAGACTTGCTGGCGTGATCTGTTCAGTCCGGCGATGCCCACGCCCCCAAACCTTTAGCGAGGCCTTTCAGCATTCAAGTACGGTGATTGGGTCACCCGAGGCCTCGCCAAGTCATCACTGATTCGCACGCGACTCTTTCGGTAAATGGCCAAGCGACTTCAAAGCAACCTCGCTTCTTGTTGCTGATTGTAACATTATATATCTAAAAAAGAAGCTATTTCCAATGTGGATCAGACAACTTGGCCGAGTGGTTAAGGCGTTTGACTCGAATGTTTGCGCATCCCGAGCGGGTACGCAAATCAAAGATATCAAATCCGTTCGCGGGCGTAGGTTCGAATCCTACAGTTGTCGTCTTTTGACTTGTTGAGTCCTGATATTCAGGTGTTTCCCGACAATATTTTGAATGTCGTTAGATTTTTGCGTCATTTAGACCAATGCGCCATTCTGCTGTTCCTGCCGGCTTGGAAGGGTGACGTATGGGCCAAGCGTTTCGCCTCGGATTGCATCTTACGTTGAGCATAGCAAAGGGGATCATGGGTGGGACCATCAGTCAGACATCATTCACGCCCCTTCTAGGAACATTGAACGTCGGGCCGCAATATTTTCTGCAATCTTTTTGGCAGCTGGTATTGAGACAAAGCCATTTTCTCTCCCCACATCGAAAGCGAAAGGTGAGCTGGGAAGACGACAAGCGCAAGTCATGTCAGTTTCTTTGATGTCGTCACGCCAGAGTAGAGGCGCCTCCCCTGTGCCCTCCCCCGCCTCTGCGCTCGCTCGACACCACCATTCTAGTTCGCCGACATAGCGAGAGAGGGGAGAAGAAAGCCAACTTGGTTGCGACTTATCTAAAGTACCTACCTGGGTACTTTAGGTACCTTGCGAAATCAGGCCCCGAATGAACCGCGGCAATCATGAGGGTGAGTGGCATGCAGTGGGCCTGTCTGATAGTCACCAAGCGAATTAGACGGCCGAATCCTGCGTGCAGTGATTGTGTTCTGAATGTGCGCGCGCGTGTGTGTCGTCATTTAAGTTGGAGAACATCGGGGCTCCTCCATCTCTCTCTGACGACCTTTTCTTCCTCTTGGTTCTTCAGGTTAATGAAAGTATGTATCTTATCGGGCTTGTGGAGCCTCCTCCTCGTCTTGTTTAAGCGGCGGCGCACCGCACGGCTTTTCTCCAACCTGTGCTTTTTTTTGCTGGCTTGACCCCGCGCGCGCGCTTCCGTCTTCCAGAACTGTTTGGGTCCATGGACTGATATGAAATAAGGCGCACAAGTTTCCCCCTTCTCTTCCTCCTCTTTCTCCATTCTTCCCCTCCTTATTTTTTGGCACAGGCCACAAAGCACGAGCTTGAGCTTCCCTGTGCCCGGCCCTACTCCAACTTTAACCGAGGCGCTTGTTTTCTGCCGTGCGCTGCTGCAACAGTTTCCATTCCAGCCCATCCACATCCCGCCTTTTTGCTTCGCCGCCGCCGCGAGGAGATCGACATTAGTGCGCAGACGTCATCGCCACGCAATTCGTTCTGACCCGTCCAAGAAAGGGAGATTATTCATTCCGTATGGGAAAAAATAGGCGGTTCGCCGGCAAGCTTTCTTACTAAAAAAAAGAAAAGTGCCGTCTACTTGCCTCAAGGGAACAGGGCTGAGAAGTTGAAGATAAGAAAAAGCAGTATCAGAGAGTGCCAGAGAGCGGGAAAAAAAAAGTGCGTGAGAGAGACGAAGCGATAGAGAGGAGAACAAGGAAAGGACAGAAAGGAAAAGAGAAAACAAAAAAAGCCAAGATGCCGAAATCACAGCCCAACCTGTACGCTTTCCCCAGCGTCGACGCCCTCGCCCCGGCGCTGCGATCATACATTGTGCAGGCCCAAAACGCCGGCTTCTCCAGACACGACTCGTTCAAGATCGCCGTCTCGGGGGGTTCGCTGCCCAAGACGCTGGCCCAGGCACTCCTGGCACCACCACCACCGCCACCACCATCATCATCATCTCCTTCCTCCCCGGCGGGCAGCCCAGACGACAAGATCGACTTTGCCCGCTGGGAAATCTTCTACGCCGACGAGCGTGCCGTGCCGCTCGACCACGCCGACTCGAATCACGCGCTCCTCAAGGCCGAGCTGCTCGACAAGATCCCCCCGGAGCTGGGCCAGCCCACAGTGCGGCCCATCAAGACGGAACACCTCGACGACATCCAGGAGCTGGCCGACAGCTACGAGAAGATGCTCGTGGACAGCTTCGCGAGCCGTGACTCGGTGCGCCTGCCCATCTTCGACCTGCTCCTGCTGGGGTGCGGGCCCGACGGGCACACGTGCTCCCTGTTTCCCGGGCACGCCCTGCTGCGCGAGACGGACGCCTGGGTCGCCCCGATCGAGGACTCGCCCAAGCCGCCCCCGCGACGCATCACCCTGACGCTGCCGGTCGTGACGCACGCCGTCCGCGTGGCGTTTGTCGCGACGGGCGCGGGCAAGAAGGACATCATGAAGCACATCTTCGACTCGGCCGAGGGCTTGCCGTGCACGCTGGTGAACGATGCCGCCGGGGAGCGGAGCAGCTGGTTCGTGGACGACGCCGCCGTCGAGGGCGTGAGTTTTCCCCGCAAGGCGTTTCTGTAAGCTCCAGACTCGGGATGGGAAGAAAGCAAGAGATTCGGAATGAGAAGAAAAAGAGAAAGAAAGCGAGGGAAAGAGAGAGAGATAGGGGGCGAAGATGGGGGCGTCTACCAGACATGGAAATCGAAATAAAACAAGAAAAAAAAAAAAGACAGAGCAAAGAGAGCAAAGAGCTAGCCAAAGACGGAGGAGGCTACATACGTCGCGGATTGCTTTTCCTCCCTCTCCGTGGGCTCTGAGCACACAAGACGAACAGCAGCAGAACATCATGTCTAGTTCCCCCATATTGCAGGTGTACAGGGGACCATGAGATTCGGGGCGGGAAGGCCGGTGTTTTCCAGCAGATGATGCAGTTTCCAAGTCTGAAAGACGACGAAGAGGTTGAAAAGGAAAAGGGCAAGGGGAGGACGGGCCCAAATTTTCGTTTCTAGTTTTATTTTCTCCCTTCACTATAGATTTCCCTCTTTCTTAGAGCAACGACCAAGACACAGAGAATTTCTCATTGTTGAGACATGATACAATGCCCATCTAAACGCACACGCACGCATGCATGCTGTCACGGAGATAATAACTACTTACTCACTCACTCACATCACACGGTGCGCCATACAGCTTCTGCTCCGGGCGTATCACTGTTCTCGTCATCACACATGTCCGCATTCATCTTCTTGACCCATGCCTCCTCCCTCGTAGTCGCCTGCTGCTGCATCTCTCTCATGGCGTGCAGCTCGCTCCTCGTGCCGTCCAGGAGCGCCCGCGCGCCCACTAGCATCCTCGCCAGACTGCTGCTTCGCTCATCGCCGCTGCCGCCAGCAGTCGCAAGGCAGCTGTCACCACTGTCCTCAATAGTTGACAGTTGAGCGGTCCACAGATCTAGCTTCCTCGCTAGACCCGCGCATTCGCTCTTCCAAGAGGCATCGAGCTCTTCCGCAAACAACTTCTCTGGCTCAACCACCACCTGGGATGGCGGCGCCCTGGCTGCATCGCTTCTCGCCCGCTCGGCCTGGGCCACGCCGTCTATCCAGCGCTCAAAGCGCTGCACCGCGTGCTCGTATCTGCCTCCCGGATCCGTCAAAGTCCACAGCCCCGTGAAGACGTTGTCCAGAACCTGAATCTTATCTTCGAGGCCGCTGCCCGCCTCGCTGCGTGCTGCCCACGCCCGCAGGGCGAGCATGTTGTCCTGCTCGTCCGCGCGCCGCTCCCTCTCAACGAGCAGCTCATTCTCGCGACACAGCTGGCGGAAGCGCTGCTCCAGCTTGATCTTTGCACTGTATTGCCATTGCGTCTGTGTCGCTGCCGCATCCCGGTGGAGGAGGTGGAGATGAAGAAGCTCAGCCTGGAGTCTGCTCGCCTCAGCACGGGCGGCAACGTTGGCGGGGAGTTTGGAGGGCGACGGCGGCGCAAGGATCGCCGAGGCCGACGGCTTCGGGGCCTGCGATTTGGCGGGCGAGTAGTGCTGCTGCAGGGCTGAGAACGATGGCCGCTGCTGCTGCTGTTGAGGAGCTTGCTGTTTGGCTGCGGGGCGTTCTTGCTGCAAGGGCGGCCGGAGGGAAGGTGCGGGGGTGAGCGTCGTGACGGTGCTTCTCGCTCTGCTATGCGTCGCTTGCTGGCTCGTTGTCGTGCTCGTTACACTTCCAGCCCTTGATAAATGTGGTCTGGCTGATGGTTGCGACCTGTTGACGCCGCCCGAGGGCAGCTGGCCACGGATGTTGCCATTGTTGATGGCCTGCGAGCCGGGCTTTGCCACGTTATGTCTGCTCCGCGCGAGAGACGCCGGGCGGTTGAGGCTAGTGGAAACAGGTCGCGAGCTGCGGGCCGTGCTGATGGTCGACGACGGCGTGGCAATGAGGGATGCGGGCCGTGTAGATAAGGCTGGCTTGACCGGTAAGCGGCTCGGGGACTGGCTATGCGTCTGGGACGAGGGGACTGACTGTTTCGACTTGGCTTCGGCCGCTGACGACGTCGGAGGCTTTCGTGGCAGCCGGCCCTGGTGCAAAGAGGACATGGCTGCTGGAGGGGGGAAAGCGGACGTGGAGCGGGATGCAAGGCGGGGAGAGTAAGGTTCTTTAGTTCAGAGCTGCCCCTGCATTCGACTTTGAGCTCCACACCTCGAGGACGCACGCCCTTCGGCCGATCGAGCAAGTACTTACTGTGCGTGCGTTTGCGAGGGCCTCGACCAAGCGGGAATGCAATCCACTGTGCATGTGTGTCTAATTAACATGCCAGGAGTTTCTTTCATACATGGCTCCTTGAAACTTATTCTTTGCCCCTACTAATCGATCCAACTGCAAATTGGGGATTCTGTATGGCAAAACTTCGACAAACAACGTCCGGCCGAGACACTTCGCCGGGTCGGTGATTGGAACTGGGTATCTCATGTCGCGCTAGACCCAAAATAAAACGATTCCATCGTGATTTCCTCTCAACAATTCATGACATATATTATAACCCCGATGCCAACCATTCAGGCAGGCACCTGAATACCGAGAGCCGACCCGGGACGCGACGCAGAGGAGAGGCTGAGGGGTGTGCTCGTGCCCAGGCCGTCCACGAGGCTCCTCAGGTTCCGCTGATGATCATTGAACGATTGAAGGCAGCCTTCACATATACGAAGGTGGCAAAACATGCATACCCAGCGGTCTTCCACGTCAGCCTTGTCACACGTCTGACAGGTGAGAGGGTAGTTTCTGTTTGACCTGCGATTCATCGCCTTGTGTCTGTGAAAGCAGCTGAAATGTGATTCACTGAGAGGCCTCGAGGCAATGATTGTCCCGGGAGTCCAGGTCTTGTCCGTCCTCAAGGGAAAGTACGCTGCCCTGGGGTCGGGCTCTCCCGTAATCTTCATTTCGGGATAAAGCGTTCCGTCTCTGCCGCGGTACATGGGTCCTTGAGTGTCCGAGAAGACTATTCTGGGATCGGGCCCGCCAGCTGCTGTCCCCGGCCGTCTTGGCGGACCCATGGAAAGACCTAGACCATTAGGCCCTGACGGGGAGATGCGTTTCGCCGCGGGATCCGGCGAGGCGCTGGTTTCTCGAGCATGGATGGCCAGATTCTGCCTCGTCGACAAAGGGGACGAGACCTCGATAGAAGGAGACGGCCTGCTCCGCCGCAAATCTTGGAAGCTGGTTGCAAGGCGCAGGTCTGGCACGGACGACGGCAATCTTTGCGTAGAGGACGACTCGAACGGTGTTGACGAGAAAGTCGGCGCTGCCGACATGTCCAACTTCGGTGACTGGGGTGGCAGTGTCTTGGAAGTATCGGTCTGTAAGCCTTCCTTCGGGGATCCCGTGGCGGAGATGGGCGAGGCTGGCTTGACCATTCTGTCGGCCAAGGCCGGCGGCGGGTTGATGTCGCCCGCCCGATATTCAGGCGTCGGGGGTCTTTTGCTGTCTGTACGTGGAGGAAATGCCCTCACTTCGGTAGAGCTTTTGTCACCATGAGGGGTTTCCTTTTCCTTGTGTGGAGACATCATCTTTGAACTGCCAGATCCCGTAGAAAAGTCTGTCGACTCCAGAGTTTTATCTTTCGGGGGTGGCCGAACGTTGCGTCCCGGCAAGCCAGCGAGTGGATTTCCAGGCAGGAGAGCCGGCTCGATGTCGGCAACTGACTCGTCCCCGACGGTTTCAGAACTTGCATTGATGACAGCCGTTTGAACAGAGGATACGGAGGTGGTTGAGCCGTGGCTGTAATTCAGTTTGAGGTCCGGCAATTCCTTGTTCTTTTCGCTAGTCTGTGGTCGGCGCCTCCATATTTCTGGTCTTGGCGGCAGCAACGCCTCCTCCTGGGCGGAGGGAGCTGAAGGCAGCGGCTTCAAAGGCGACAGGATCGGGTCGAGCGCGCTACCGTCCTTGGGGGGCAGGAACGGCGCGACGTCAGACTCGCGTGCGTATTCGCTGGCAAGTGGGCTCTTTTGGCCGCCGAGCGACGGAGGGGCTGTTGTCGTCGGTGAGAGGGTGTCGAATTCACGGGGGCTGCTGGCCGCCGTCGTGGTGGTGTGAGTGCGACCAGACTTGGGGGCGTCGGGATCTCTCGAATATGCTGACAACAGGCTGCATATCGAGTCCGTGGGTGAGGGCTCGGGAGGTGCGACCAGACTGAGTGGTACGGCAGGTTGCGCGGTTGCGCCAACTGGCCGTCTGGGAATAGCCATTGATACGTTTGACGATGAGATGGGTGGCGGCGAGGTCAACTGGGGGGTGCCGGGCCCAAAGGAGGGCGGCAGAGGAGTGCCTGGTTTCGAGGAGGATGAGGAGCCGACAGGCTTACGGGCGATGCTCTTGACGCTTCTGTCGTCATCGAGCAATCTCGGAGAAGGAAACGCAGGCATCTGCAATTGATAAGGTTCTTTTGGCAGCGGGGGAGGCGGCGGCAGCTCAAGGTCGTCGAAGGGGACCGAGGGCAAGGCCTTTGAGAATCGCGAACGGCCGCCTGTGCGAGTCTCGCCAGGAACAGCTTGGAGACCCAGCATGGCTTTTATCCCGTATCAGACACTGAGAGGCAAAAAAAAGGGGGGGGGGATCCAAGGGCGGCTGAGGGTAGCCAGCGCCGTGGCTGGCGTCTTTGATGCGGGTTGCCTCAGATGGGGCTCTACCGAGCAGTCCAGTTCGATTAGTGCCGGCACGGAGGACTTGGACAGACGATGAGACGACGCAGAGGAGGTAGACCGCAAACGGTGTGTGGTTGATAAAGCCCCGACGCGCCAAGTGGCAATGCAATTTCGTCGGGGTCCAAGGCATAAAGTGTCAGCTGCCCTTGACGGATGCGACCGTCTCTCCCGCACGACGCGCGGCCGAGCAGGCAAAAGGGGCTGTGCGGCAGGACTGAGATGAAGACAGGAAAAAGGCAGAGAAGCAGGTTTTGGGTCGAGTTGAGATGGCAACTAGGAGGATGGAAATGGGAGGAACCGAATGGTTGAGAGGGACGTCGCCCTTCTCCGCGAGTTAACTACGCGATGATGAGGTAAGAGGGCATGCAGCGCCGGTCCTTGTTTTGAAAGACCAAGGACCCTGGTCTCGCGAAGCAGGGTTTCTCCTGTTGGTCATTGGGGAATTTGATGACGGGACGGGCACCGCCGGTGATCTGGGCTGGGGCAGAGAGAGAGGCTGGTCATGGCAGGGCAGGGCAGGGCGGGGACTCGAGGGGAGCAGTGAGGTGGCGACGGCAATTAGCCCGCTGCATGTACTGTAAGTCGGGTGCATACCGTCCAGGCACAGCTGGCCCTATCGGTAATTTGAGGACGAGCCGTGAGAGCCTTGCCCTTTGCGGCGCAATTAAAGGAAAAGAAAGGCCGCAGCCTCTGCCTCTAGCGCTGCCCCGGACTGGCATGCCCCCCCATTGATGAGCAAATGGTCAGGGGTAATGGAGGGGCGCTCTTGACGTATCCCGTCATCGCAGGCGTTCCGAATCGAGCAGTGAGACAGCCACGGACCCGCTGTCAGGCGCGCTAATGGTCGACGGTTCGAAGCAACGCAGCGCACTGTCATTGTGCAAAGGCTAATAATAAGCCTGGCAGGGCGAATGGAGACGGGCGGGTATAGCAGCAGCAGCAAACCCGTCTGTTCATGGTCAATCCCATCCCATCCCGTCCATCTCTCCATATCCTGCTTGGCGAAACGTGCCCGAGTGTTCCCGCCGACTCGTCCTTTGTTGCTCGCAATGCGAAGCACCATTACTCGACCCGACGCGACGAGGTGGCCAGATACAGCAAGACGTCTCCTCCTTTCCCTCCCTCCCTCCCTCCCTTCCTTCCCTCTGTGCTACAGTACCATTTCAGCATGCGCGGGTGCCTTGCTCCTGCCATCCGTCATGCGTTGCACTACAGCGCCAACAAGCGGCGCTATCTGCCGAGAAGAACTGAGTCGACAGCGGCTAGCGACCACGGTCGGAAATAAATGACGAAGGAAAATTTTCAATCTCTTCTCCTTTCACAGCCCCCCTTCCCCATCCTCCGCTCGTCCTTCGATGCTTTGTCACCCTCCACAATTCCAGCTGCAGGAGGTGCCGGCTTTCTCTCCTTTGTCTCACATGTCGTACACTCCGCCATGTCTCTGTGGCACAATGGGTGGGGATCCTCACGCCCTGCCAACCAGGTCATGAACGCATGCCAGCCGACGTTTGTCTGCATCTGACCTTCGTCTGCCAGCCTTGGGGTTGCCAGGCATGGCCATGCAAAACATCGCTTGGCCCCCATCGTGCCATAGCGCCGCCCGCCGCCAGCTTTCCCATTGATACTCACATGCGAAATGGGCCGCCAAAACGCCAAGGCACGTTTCGGCTTTCGCCGCTCGCTGGTCGGCCGGTACGGAGCTCAATCATGATAGGATCCGCTCAGTGAACATCGGACCAATCCCTCTTTCATGCGACGCATGGCTCGTGAACTCTGAATCCGCACCCGCAGAATTACAGCTTACTCCGGATCTTTCGCGCAATACGGGGCGCATCGTGACGTACTACAACTTCGGCACGATAACAGCCGTGGGCAGATGCGGCGAAGAGCATCGAGCTGGCTTCCCGAGAACCGCTCCCTCGCGATCTGGCGATTGGTGACTGTTCGCGTGAGACCAGGTGCCGAACGCCAAACTGCGAGGCGTGCTGCATTGCGCATGTGTGTGCTTGATACCTGGAATTATCGATCGGGAGCTCGGAATATGCGCCGGATAGAGCTCGTGTTACAGTGTTACGGGCATTTATGATCGGAAACTGAAGTGTGTGACAGCATTGCTCTAACACAATGAAATTGCTTTTTTTCACGGACGTGGATCAGCCGCAAGCAAGAGGATGCAGCAGGTCGCATGCAAATTACACCGTCACAGCATCAAGGTAGCGAATGCAAATCAGGGTTTCCCTTCGTCGCCCCTCAATCTCACTCCATAGTCTACTTCAGCAAGCTTCCCTGTATGTATCGTGCACCGGTGCAACAAGGCCTCGCTCGACGCCGACATGAGCCCGTTGTTTCACGAAATGATTGTCGGCGCATGAGGAGCTGTAAGAAAGAGCAGGGGCGACATAACGCATCTGGTCAACGTGTCGCGACTTTGTCGCTGCAAGCTAAGCTTGTATATACCCTGGCCTTGTTTCTAGACAGCTCTATCGTCTTCAGCTTGATATCAAACTTCAAGCATCATAGTTGGCTCCAGCTTCTGGAGTGCGTCTGCAGTGCGTGAGGAGAAGTCAAGCGCTCTCAATGTCGCGCTGTTGCACAGAAAAGAAAAGGATCTTCGTTGCTGCGCTTGACTTACTCCATGGTCAATGCATGGTACGAAGCAGGTGGACATTTCTCCTGTCGTACACCTAGGGAAAGCAAAAACCTGCCTATGGTCGAGCCCAATGCCCTTGATCCTGAAATGTATCGCAGGCCAGGTGTGACCATCGGCCTTGTTTTGCGCTCGAGACTAATGCATCCGGCAGCACAATGCCACCAAATGTCCGGACTTGTGAGGCTAATTTGGCGATGCTGGCACCGGTACAGGTTGGCTTTCGCGGCTGGCAAGCCCTCTGCCTGGCATTGATGGCCTAAAAATAGCACTCCTCGAAGCACTCCTCGAAGCCTAAAGGTGAACTCGAGGTGAAACGCGACGGGAAAGGACACTTGGAAAAAGACAAAGGGGATAAGAAGCCTCGGGATCTCTGGGGCTTGCCGCGGTCGATTTCCAGAGTGATCGTCGATGCGCTTTTTCGTCGGACGAGGCTGCAACGAAACGCCGTGGGCTTACTGCCATTGGAGGCTTTCACACCAGTCCATTGAGCGCATGATTTTCCCAGTATCTATCAATCACGGGTGAGCGCAGCCGATGACGTCGAGGTGGTAACAAGTCTCGCTCCCAGAACAAGCCACTCGACCGAATGACAGACGTATGCAACGCTCTGGCGTAAATTTCTTTCGAGACACTTGCCGACGTTGGCAGGCCTACGTTCAGGTTGTCGCAAAAGCGCAATCCTGGTAAGAATTCAGCCCTACATTGAACTTTCTTGAGATTGAGTCCGAAGTTATTCACGTGGACGGTCATCATCGTGGTTTTCGCGGAGGTTTTGGTCTGGACTGGCCTCGACTGCCACTTCCCCAGAGTGCCAGCACAGGTTTCGAGCATGATAGGCTGGAGTGAAGTGTGCCAATTTCCTATCTGGATGCTCCTTGTAACCTTGATCATCCAACGATCTCCCAGCTAGAATAACTGAGAAAGTCATAGGGGCAAGAAAAATTACATTCAAAATGGGATTGTCAGCATCCTCGAATTGCCACACCTTGTGAGCACCCGATGGAGGAAGAAAAAGACAACAGGCCTTTGTTCAGGTTGTTCATTCGTAGCTTGTCAGAAGCTCTCGTGAAATCGTCGAAGTACCTCGTCAAGGCGCGTCAAGTCCAGGAAAGGCAAGATGGCAACGTCACTCGCGGTCGAGGGTCATGTAGGCGTTCCTCCATTACCTGGCGAACAGCGAAGCCAAAGAGGATCCAACGGTCCCATCGTGTCCACTTCGACCCTCTCACGTCCTCGCTGCCCAAGTGATTCGCAAGACTGATAGCTCCTTCACGATGAAAGTATTTTGGGCATGGAGAATACGCAGTATCAGGGCTGGCAGTTTTGCAACGTGCAAGCACATGATTGATGCCATTCATGCTCCACTCTCGTGTTGATGAAAGAGCATCACAGTTATTGTGACGTCAATTGCCTGAACAATGAGACCGTTCCTTGGAGGGGCTGCGGACTCGCTCACCTATTGAGTTCGCCAGGCCGGCGCGCATTCCGGCCATCGGCTAATGATGCTCGTTGCTCTGAGAACAGCTTGCCGCGTTTCTCTTGGTTTCACACCAGCCCATAGTCAGCACGCTTAGAAGCGCCAAGTCTTCTTCGTCTCCACCCTAAGCCGGTGGAAGCTCGCCGGGGTCCTGAGCAACTCGCGATTTCGGAACTTATTGTGTAGGTCGGTGCGGGTTGTCTTCTTCGGATCTCGGTCATTGTCTCCTAAGTCATTGTCTCCTAAGTCATTGTCTCCTAAAGGGACGACGGACGAAAGAACAGCAGTATCTCGCGTGTCTCCGGACCTAGCAACGGTCCCCGATGTGGGAGCCCAACGGCTGAGGTCGTGAAGCCTTGAGGAACCGATGACGTGCCTGGGAAGGCAACACTTGATCATCATACCCAATGTCTATTGCACGACGGCTGTCTTGGTCCGCATCAGTAGTGACCAGACGGCTCTAAGGTTCCCCGCTTGTGCAACGGACAATGACGCATGGAGTTTGAGAAACGAGCGGTGATTTGCAGTCTCAGAAAGGCAGCGATATCGCTCGCGGCTAGGAGGCGAAGCATACTGCCGATAATGAATGGTACGGGGAGGTTCTTATCGGAGCACTTGCCCCGTTGACCAAGAAAAGGCCCAGAAGGAAGGAAGGAAAAACTGGAGAGAGAAAGCACGTGGATGATAGGTAATTGCCACTTTCTTCCCGCGATATCAAAAGATACCCGGTCACTCGTTCGAGCCGCCGGCTGCGGGAAAACGTAAACGATGAGTTTCCAGAAAGACTAATCGACGGACGACCAGGAACATTGAGCACCTGACCCTTGAGTCAAACGGACCGCGACACAATTCAGGCCACGGAAGCCCACCTCGACTTTGTCACTGACGGTGTGGTCCTTTTCTGGTGATGAGCAGCCTTTTCAGCTCGACTCCTTGCCAGACAGGTACCCAGAATGTTTCGCCGTCATGGCTGCATCTCGACATGCACCGAAACTTGGGGTCCTGGAGCCCGCCTACGGCTGTTTGGCTCGAGGCAGAGCATCTCTCGTGAGGACGGGTTCGAGACGTCGCCCAGTGGCATGTGAATGTTTTCCCGTTTTGCATCCGCTTCCTCTCGGACGAGGAGACGTGTTTCTTTGTCGCTGGAAGTGGAGTCACAACCTACATTCGCTGACCGAATATGTCTTCAACTGCATGCCCTGTGATGTGATCAGTATCGGACTGGCTGGTCAACAAGGTCTTCCCACCTGAGATATCTACGACTCTAACGTCCTTGGCACGCCTTCCTGCAACTGTCTCGACGTGACGAGCAGGCGAAATGGGTTTGGGATTGTGGCTGTGTTGTGGGATCGTCTCGATGCAGCTCAGCTTCGCATCTGCGCAGGGATCTGGATTTGCGGCTCAGGCTACGAATGGAGAGTCGCACGTCGTGGAGATCTCAGGTGAGGGAAGGGTTGCATCCTGCCGGTCCACGTTGATCGGCACTTGCCAGCCCTCATCCGTTATCCAGATGCCTATCAGCCTGCATGCCCGTGGGCCTCGCACGAATGCACGAATGAGGCTATTGGCCAGCCCACGCCCGCCGCAGCTTTTTGGACCAACTGCTCGGGCATCATTCGGTGGTTCGGGTGAGGTAATGACATGCAACTTCGACCATCGATTGCTTCGCCACGCTGCCCGCATCCGAATCCTGATCATTTTCCTGATTTTCACCTTCCGCCAAGACATTTATGTTGAGAAGTGAAGACCCTCGGCTCCAGTCGCGGCTGAGTTGTTGCCCGACTGAGGGGGCAAAGAGACACCGGAACGAGCGCGTCGCATCCTGGGAGTAGGACGCTACACTCTTGTTACATTGTCAAGTTAACTTATGCTGTTAGTGAAACCAGCCGTACGAATTGTCTTGGCGATGCACGACGCTCCGTCGATTTCGTTATCTTGCAGCTCAGATCCACGGTCAAGAGGCCTTAGAGTGGCCCTGCGAAGCGATGGCAGATCATTGCATCCTTGCCGCCAAGCGCGTGTTTCTCCGGAGGCTTCTGTTCTGAGAGAATCGACGATGCACGACGAGAAGAGCATGGAGGTAAATTCGGAGTCCTTCTAGATCGACCCACCAAGCTTGCGCGTGGAAGCGCGTCGTTTGTTCGAGCTGAGATGAGAATCATGGCGCGACGGGACCGCGTCGATCTCCTCAATTTGAGAGTAGTTGGGCAGGGCAAGGTGACGGCATTGAGGCCGGGGCTTGGACATCGCCATCAGGGACTCAAAGCTGCCGGCCGATCGGCATTCGATCCAATTCTTGGTCTACAGAAGTTTGGCTTGATTCTGTTTTCCCAAGAGCTCTTCGGGGCTGCTGCTGGACATACATGAGTTGCGTGGGTCATGAAATCATTCTTCGTCACTATATGCAAGGAAGCGCGTTTACTCGACTGGTCCACATCGCTAGATCGCAGCGTGGACCAATCCTACGGCAAAGGCGACTCTGCGTTTGGACAGAAAGATAGAGAATTGAGATATTTGCGGGATTGTGACGACTCGGCATGGCTTGGCATGGACGTCGATCACGGCCGTGGAGTTGACATCGCACAAGGCGACTTGATTTGAGGGTTCCCGTATGATGATTTGCCGAGCCATGGCATAGCATGGCAGAGCATGGCATGAAGCGTCGAGAAAGGTATAAAAGACGCTGGGTTTATCCCACAAACATTCCCTTCCAGACAAGATCCTCAGAAGGACAACGAAGCCGAAGAGCACAGCAAACTTGCATTCCACCAAGCTTCTATAGCATATATCACATACTTGTTTCTCCCCCTCTCTTTCTTTTTCTTTTTGCCCAAGATGTACAACATGGCAAGAGCCCGTCATCATTTGGTCTCCAAGACACGGCAATTCACACAGGCCTCAGAACGTCGAGGCATGGCTACTGTGGCTTCGGGGATACCGCATCTTGCGGCGTCGGACCTTTCCAGCACCAACGACCGCCATCACCTGAACTACATCTCAGACAGCTTGGCACAGAGGGGCATCGTCAAGGTGTCTCTGAACTTTGCCGACCCATCGAGCCAGTATTTGCAAAGTCTCATCCACAGCCTGCACAAGCACCACGGTCATCGGCTGCCCATCTCGCACAGCGCTTCGGCCGGCTGGTTCTGGGATGTGCGTCCTGCCGAGGACAACTTCCAGACGCCAACTCACCAGGCTACCAGCGAGACCATGAACAAGTTCCCCTGGCACACAGATTGCTGCTACGAGAACCCCATCCCCCGTTACTTTGCCCTCCAGGTTCTCCAGCACGACCGCTTTGGCGGAGGCACCCTGTCCGTCATGAACGTGGCGCGTCTGATGGAGCGTCTCTCATCCAAGACGAAGCAGACCCTGATGCAACCCGAGTTCAAAATCACCATCCCAAAAGAGTTCATCAAGGACTCCGGCGTTCAAGATATTGTAGGCAGCGTGCTGTCCACCACAAGCCAGGGCCAACACATGATGCGCTTCCGGGAGGACATTTTCGCGCCTCTGACGGACGAGGCCCAGGTGGCTCTGCAAGAACTCATCACCACGTTGCGCAAGCCCGAGATTCAAGAGCATGCCTCTGTCCAACTCGCTGCGCATGATCTGCCCAGCCAGAGTGTTATTCTCATTGACAACTGGAGATGGCTTCACTCTCGCAATAATATTAACGATCCAGAGAGACACCTCCGCAGAGTCCGATGGGACGCTGTCCCCTTTGGACAAGGCATGAATCACCTGGAGGCTGCAAAGACGGCCGCTTAGCGCGAAGCAAAACCCACTGTCTCTCACCGCTGTCTGACCTTTTGTATTTTTGCTTTTCGCTCTTTTTTTTTTTTTTTTTTTTTTTGTTTAAGAGGGGGAGGGGGGGGCGCGACGAATAGATACCAACAGACTGAATGTATGATGATGAAAATGATGTGGCAAGTGGCATGTATGCCCAGCATCGGTTCTGGGTTGCAAGACTCGCGGGAATTTGGGCTTGGTGGAGGAGATGAGGGACGGACGGATGGGGAAGAAGGAGCAATACTTGAGAGCTCTTACTCGTTTTATCAATGCATAAATCATTACCATATTCCCCCATTCATGGCTTCCAGGACACCATGACACCGTCGGACTGTAGCGAAGACTGGTCATGGCCAGCTTAAACAGAATGACATGACATCCGTCAAGTACGAGGTAAATTTCAGTCGCGAAAAACTTGGGGACGGTGCACACCAGCCAGTTGTTCACATGAGCTAGGCACCGTGTTCTGCACAACAGCTCTGCAGAGATGTAAAGACACAGTCCATGTACGAGTGACGCTGAAACGCTTTGTGTAATTAACATTCAGTTTTTTTTTCTTTTTGCAAAAATTGAACTGGCTATATAACCCAGACTCCCGCCCCTGTTGCTTTCGGCATTCGGCCTGCTTACTCCCTCAACCTATCGTCATAAAAGAGAATAACATAGTCACCACCCAGACACAAGACCCGCGCTTTGTCGTAGTTGCCCATCTTGCCATGACTAGTGAATAAGCACTGCCGCCTCGTCCTTGTACGATTCATTCCATCGTGAGGTACCCGGTTCCGCTTCCCGCAATCATCGTCTCCCAGAGAATTACAAATGGGGGTTAACAAACAACAAATACACGTATAAAAAAAACTTCTTTTGACTGAAACGCCGTAACACAGGCTGCTGCCTCAAGAGCAACACATCTCCTACCCTTTCGTTGTAAGAGGAGACAAAAACACAGCGAGCCAATGACCGCTTGGCTGCTCGACATTGTCGTCATACAGCTGGGATCGACGGAACGTGGCAAATCAAAAGCCAAATGTACACTTCAGCCTCTTCAAAATGCTGAAAATGTCAATCGGGTATATCCTGAAAAATTCAAATACGATACCAAAGCGCAGTACAAGACAAAAACCCGATCATTTTCGAAAACCAAATATTGCGGTTACGGTATCGTCAGGCGCCCAATGGAGGGTGTCGACCTTTCGACTTTCCCCTGCATTGTTCTTGCGTGTCTGGGACCGAGCACCCATGCTGAAGCGGTTGGGTGACTAAAATCGATGTAGACAAGATTGGGTCAACAAGCCCGTCATGATGGCGATGATATGGCGTGAAGATGCATTCTACATGCCCATAGAGTAAAGGCTCATGTCCAGGTTGAGTTCAAACGGCTTCGAAAAATCCGTCTTCACGTCGTCCCAATCCGGCGCCGGGCCTATCGGGGGGTTCATCAAGGCGAGCGCGATGTCGTTTGTCAACTTGGCGTTGTCCGGATCGAGTAGGACATCCGTATCAAAGGTCAGCCAGTTCATGTCGATTTCGAGAGCGGCACTCTCCGAAATATCGCTATTCGGCTCGCTCGACCCGCTGTCTTTGCTGGACTCGGGTGTATCGTTAGGTGTCAACGATCGACACATTAGGGCCTCGCTGACTATGTTGGGGAGGCCCTTCTCGAATCCGAGATTGTTCAGCAGGGCTTGAGGGTCGATGGTACAGCCCGGCCACGCGCCGAGCTTCGACGCCTTGCCCTCGGCATCTTCCGTCTTGATCTTGGCATCCACACCCTTGCTCATGGCACTTCCGATCCTCTTCATGGCGTTGTCCTGAGAGGCCGGGGTGGCTGCTCCCATCTTTGGTGTCTGACCTTGCTTCGATATGGACGTGACCATTGCCGGAGCACCATCGATAGGCTTTTGGTCCTTCTTGGGACTGCCGTCGGCTTCAAGCCCAAGCCCCAAAGCCAGGTTTTCCGTGACAAACTTGAAGGGATTCTCCCTGGGTCTCGTGTGCTCCTCCTCAACATGATGCTGCAGAGCCTGTTCACTGGCAAATCCTACGGCAGGCATGTCACAGTCCGGCTCTTTGCAGTGGAAGACTGGCTTGGCGGGCTCTTGGCGGCGCATCTCTGGCGAGGCGTTCTTCGCTGTCTTCGGCGAAGGTGTCGCACCTTGCGGCGTCTGTCCCGGTGGCTGGCCCGTGAGCTTGGGCTTCTTCCGGGATGGCGGCAACTGCAAATTGATGTCCTTGGGCTTGCCTATGTAACTTGGGTTGCCATGAGGCGAGGATGCCGCGAAGGAGAATGGAGGCTGCGCAACCGTCGGTGCCGGGGGCACCTGGGTACTCTTGGCACTAGACTTCTGTTGGGTCTTGATTGCCTGAGCGTTCTTCTCCAGGTTCGCAGCATTCAATGGTGCGACTTGACTCTGCTGATTCTGCGGCTGACCCATCTGCCGCTGCTGCTGTTGCTGCTGTTGCTGCTGCTGCTGCTGCTGTTGTTGTTGCGGCTGCTGCTGCAATCCTTGAACGGCAAGGTTCGTGGGAGCTGCCTGACCAGCTTGCGGCTGTCCGGCAGGCTTCACCATGCCTTTGCTGAATTCGGCTTGAAGGTCCTTCGCAACGCTCTCCAGCATGGCACGGGCCTGGGCAATCTCCTCTGAGTTGATGCTGAACTTTTCCTTCGGAACCTTCATCGTCTCGGCGTCAGAAAACTGGGCTTTGACTCGCAGTCGCTGCCGAGAGGAAAAGAAACTCATGTTAGCATCATCTTCAGTCGTCCAGCCTTCAGACCCAGGGGAATGGAGGGGTGGGTTTCATTGTGGCTCACCATTTTGCAAAACATCCTCACTCGATTATCATCCCGCGTTATCTGCCACCACTTGTTGATGCCACGGCTAACCTTGTTCAGGTCAGCGGCCAGACGCTGGAGTTTGAGGGCTGTCTCATTGTACTCTTGCTGGCTCATCGGAATATCGGGCATGCTCTCTTGGTTGAGTTGCTTGGCTGCTTCAAGGCTGAGCGTATAGATCTTGTTCCTGATCTCGTTGTTGGAGGATTGCTGAAGCGACGGCGAGGCTCCTTGAGCTTGAAGTTTGAGCAGAGCTTCGTACTTGGCTCGCTGGTCGGGAGTCAGGGAGGCGATCTGTTGCGGAGTCGGCTTCGTCTTGAACTGCGGGGGCAGCGCAGAAGGTCGAGCAGGCGGAGCGTTTGGTCGGTCATTCTGTCCGACTGCCGCCGTATCCGCTGCGTCTTCTGTGCTCGGTCTCTTTAGACTCTTTGGCTGTTGAGCCTGGGTTGTGTTCCGAGCCTGAGCATTGCTGGCATGGGTCGCCTGCCTCGCGGCAGCAGATTGCATCGACGCCGTCTGGGCCATGTTTGGAGGGCTCGCGTGAGTTTGCGACTGAGGTGTGCGATTTGGCGGCTGGGGCTGCGGTTGCGACTGCATTGGGCCCTGACCGACCAAGCCCGGTGCGCCACCAATTTGTTGTTGGCCCGGCGTCTGCATCTGTGGCGTCCTCATGCGCGCTTGTTGCTGCTGTTGCTGTTGTTGCTGTTGTTGCTGCTGTTGCTGCTGCTGCTGCTGTTGCTGCTGTTGCTGCTGCTGTTGCATCCAGGACTGTCTCTTCATTTGCATGACCATGGCTCGCAAATGATCATCGGGCATGCTAGCCAGATGCTCCCGCGAAGTCCGAATAGCCGCAAGCTCTTGCGGAGAGACCTGCAATACGGAGGCAGGCACATTCGACATGGGCCTCTGCATTCCCAGACCCTGGTTTGGCATCTGGACCGCGGCGTTCGGCAAAGCGGCCATGTTGGCGGTCGGGTTCTGGCCTGGCGGGTGCTGCGATGCAGCCTGTCTTTGCAAGATGCTTCGGAACTGCTGTTGCTGCAAAGAGGCAAGCGACTGTTTGGCTGCTGGTGAAATGTTACCGGTCGAGGCCAGCCAGGCCTTCAAGTCTCTCCACTTCTTCACCTCGATGGGAAGCTGCCCAACAATGCTTTGCACTTGCGGTGGCAAAGCCATGGCGTCAATCATCGCCTGGGCCTGGTTGTTCTGCACCGGCATGCGCGGCATCTGCATCTGCTGCTGTTGGTTCATGGACATGCCTGCGTTGGCTTGCTGCAAGCCCTGGGGCGCTTGACCGGCTCCCACATTGAGACCCATCTGCCCTCCAAACTGGTTTGGCCCGCGAATTTGCTGGTTCATCTGGTTGCCGTTGAGGGCCAGCTGTTGTTGACGCTGAGTCTGCCATCTCCGCACAAACTCTGGAACCTTTTCGGGGCTGAGCTGCTGAAATTCAGCGCGCTGTTCTGGCGTCATACTCATCAACATGTTATTGAAGACAGCGTTGTTGGGGCGTTGTGTGCCTTGATTGAATCTCTGGTCTCCGAATGGCAGGGGATTGGGGCCCATGCCCTGTCCTGCCATGGGGTTCATGCTGCCCGGCGGTCGTGAGACGGGAGTGTTCAGCGTGTTCATGCCCGTATTTTGCGAAGGTGGCAGTCCAGCAGGCATTCCGTTTTGCTGGCCCTGCTGCTGCATCTTCAATTGCATCTGATTCTGCGACTGTTGTGCGGCCTGGTTCATCTTCACCTGCTGGAGGTTGACATTATGTTGTGGCTGCGGCTGAGCCTGAGATTGAGATGGACGAGGTGTTTGGTTCTGACCCGGGGCGCCAGGAGTATTTTGAGCCCCGGGTTGCGGGGTCGCAGCGGCGCTCGCTGGAACGACCATTTGGCCGGCTTGTTGAGCCATGAGTCCATTCATCTGTTGATCCTTGATGCTTTCCATTGGTGGAAATTGATTGACATCGTTGGCCTGGCCACCCATCATGGGCTGCCGTTGAAAGGATTGTTGGCTGTGCTGCTGCGCCATGTTCGCGGCGGCGGCCTGTCCCGCATTGAAATTTTGCGCGCCGCCTTGTTGCGGCGGCACGCGCGCGGCGGTGTTGTTTTTGAGCAGGTTGAATGCCTGAGTCTGAAAGTACCATAGCATAGGATCCCTCCCTTGGCTTGCAAACTCGGCAAGCTGCTGCGGAGTGAGCCGTTGTTGCAGAGTCATCCTGACCGCATTCTTCTGCTGCTCGTTGGCGCTGGAGACCATCTTCTCGGCGAGTTCCATGACTTTCGCGCGATCCGCTGGCGCAAGTTTGGAAACGTCGTTAGGAAAAGACTGAGCCTGTCGATTTTGCATCATCATGGCTTGTTGTGCCGGGCCAATGTTTCCGCGCCCGGGCTGGTTCACCATGCCCATGCCCATATTCATATTCATGCCCATTGGCGGCTGCTGGTGGAGTTGAGCTTGTTGCTGTGTCTGCTGGCCCATGTACGCTCCTTGCATCTGGTGTTGGAGGTGCTGGAAGCCCTGTTGAGCCTGGCTCATGCCTCGGCCCATTTGAGCCTGCATTTGCATGATCGCCTGCGCTTGATTCTGGGCCTGTGCCTGGGCGTTGGCGTTGAGTGTGTTTTGCATGTTGGGCTCGTTGGCCTGTCGCTTTTTGAAGACTTCCAAAACTTTATTCGCCATGGCGGTATCATAAGCTTCCTGAGATGTTTGGTCAGTAAGTCTAAAAAGAGAGTCTAAGTACGAGTTAACCGGTTGCACCAACCTTTGTCAATGACTTGTGGTACATTTCACGTTCAAAATTGCATCCATACTCGACCGCTTGTCCGAAATCGAGGCTGGGCATGGCCAAGGTAATATTAGAGATTCTAGTTGGCTACGTCAGTACCTTGCGTTCCTGATCCGACGACTGATGGTGGCTTTGAGCACGGCCTATTCGCAAACACCAGGCCAGGTGAGGAGAGACGGCGGGTCAGTGAGGATAGACAAGAGGTTGCACATACAAGTCCATAGTTTTGCTCATGCGGTCGTTTACGCTGACGCCGGCATGCCATGTGAGGCCATTCCCGTGTTGTGAGCTCTGGAGCAAGGATTGATATACCATTGCGTGCACCTGATGTGATATTGGACTCCGTCGCAGCTGCTGGGGCCCCAGATGGGCAGCCCCAGCCATCTGCTGCATGTTTGCGGCCATGTACTGCCCGACGTGCCCTCGGCCAGGGGTTTGCGAGTCGTATCGACGAACTGATGATGTATTTCTCTACCGCAGACGAGTCCAGCTATTTGCGAGCGAGCGATAGTCGACTCCTGCCAGTATGCGCTAGTCGATGAAGTTGTCGTAACCGGCGGCAACTTTTGTTATATGTTGATGATACAGAGCTGGTTGGAATGCTTGCTCTTCAAGTACAAAGATTTGCCAAGTGAGGTTTCGAGGATTTCAGCTATGGGCGAACAGGTGTAGAGTGCGCGTGAGGGGGACGGGACTCGAGGGCGGTTGATGTCGGAGAAGGTGAGTTTGCGTTGCACGAGGGGGGCCAGAATATTAGGTTCGGTCTCGCGTGACTGCCTAAAGTATACAAATGCACCAGCAAGTATTAGATCGATAGGGGAGCTACAAGTCGCACACGTGGCTCGCGCACTCACCGTCAAAGAGCTCTGACTTGACTGAGAAGCCTGAATGGCCGCAAGAGTAGATTTAGAGAACGCCGGGTAGCACAAGGCATGTCAGTCGGCGGAGCGGACTGATGATGATTCGGTGCCCAGGAGCGAGAAGGGACGGATCAAAGCCAGCGGGGTCGCGCCCAGTCAGCGTGATTCTTTTGCCGTTCACAGACAGTCTCGCGAAGAATGAGTTGCAGAGGTCTCCCGCGGCAAAATGATTCAGGCCGGTGCAGTCGTTTGCGACGGCGCAAGGAGGACAATGTTGCGTAGCGTAACGTAATGACGAAGGTTTTTTCTCGACAAGGCACATGAGAGAGAGAGCAGGCTATAAAGCACAACAAGAAGGGAAGGCGGAGACAATCAGGTCGAAGGGGCCAGAGACGACGTGATGGCCAACGGACAGGAAATTTCGGAGAGGCAAAGAGATGCTGCCGTGGCCGAAACGAACCTCGCCAGGTTGGATGGGCGGGCGATGGGAGGATTAGAAGAAACAATCAGGGCGAGAAGGCCGGTGCGGTGCCCGGTATGGGGAGGTGAGTGACGGCAGCAGGCCGAATGTTTGAGGGTTACCTACAATAGACAGGAGAGCAGAGCAGAACTGGCAGGCGGGCAGGCAGGCGGGCAGGCGGGCAGGGCAAACAGGCGAGAGGGCGGCGGGCGGGCGGGCCAGGACAAGGACCAGGACCAGGACCAGGACCCCAGGACCAGGAGACCCAGACGACCGACCACAGGCACCGACAGTAGAGTGTCGGCTACCCTCCTGCTACTACAGAGACACCCTAGCCGGATAAGCCACAAGGGCACTAGAGGCACGACCAGGCACGACCACCACCAGCAAGCCATTCCTCCGGGCACCACGATTTGAGGAGGCGAGCTGGAGGTCATCTCTGGATAAGCTTCTGAGCCGCTGGGAGGGCAGCCGGTGCCACTGGGTACCTCTTTGGGACAAGCCGTGGGGGGTGGCTCTATCAACGTCGCCCACCATCTTCCCATGGGGTACCGTTGTACAATATGCGCCTACCTTACACAGTTCCCGTCTGTCGTCGAGGCGGGCTGACTGAAACGCCCCCAGAGCAGTGAAGAGCTCTGGAGGAGGAGGACACGAGAAGAGAGAGGCAGAGAGCGGCAGAGAGCGAGAGACAGGCGCATACAACACACGCACGCACACATACACGCACGCACACACGCACACACGCACACACGAATACACAAACACACGGGGAGGGAGCGCGCCGTGGGACGCCCAAGCAACGACAGAGTGAGGGGTCTCCGGCGGAGGCAGGGCTAAAATCTGCAATGGCATGCTCAAGAAAACTGTGCCGGCTCAGAGGCTGGCGAGGAGGGGCGAGCATGACGGGCAGCGAAAGAGTGCGTCCGTCGACTCAATGCCGCACCTTTCTATCTGGTGCGATTGAGCAGCATCGAGAGTGGAAGAGACGAGACAGCCGTGACTCGTACCATGCGGTTGGGCGAGTGAGTCCCTGCCCCAACCGAGATGGATTCTCGGGACGACTTGGGATGTGCCACCTGCGCTCGGCATGTGTCGACCGGATTGGCAAAGTGCCGCCTCCCCACAGTCCCTTTGTTGTTCAACTTTGCTCGAGCAGGGTCCTCCTCCTCCTCCTCTTTCTGCGGAACCGATTTTATCAGGGATGTGGGTAGGGGAATGCCAATGCCGGTGCTTTTCATCAGCCAAGCTGTCATGCCGTCGACGGCGCACACGTCACGAGAAATCAAAACGTTGTTGGTGCTCGAGTTCGTTTGCCGAACTCCCTAGCTATGCAGCAATGGAGGGGCCAGCGCAGATAATCCTGCGCCGTCTTGGCCCGACACCGACGACCTCGGAAAGTACAAAAAGTCATGAGAAACAGTCGGCGCCGGCTCTTGCTGCGCGCCTACCTCGGAGGAAGCGCACTCTGACACCGTCACCATGATGATTGCTGTTTTCCCGCTCGCCGAAGCCATATGAATGACGCTATAGGCCATGACAGATGGACTGGCGACGGCGCAGGTCGTACAAGGTCCCGAGAATTTGTTTTGGTGTGCCTGAATATCCTACGCCGACTGCACACACTATTTTTTTTTCCTTCGGTTCTCACCACACCCCTCGAGCAGCTTCTTTTACTCCTTCCAAATAACCTCAACAGACTACCGGATCACACCGACGAGTAGGAAGTCGGGATTGGGCTGCATGTGGATCAAATGGGTCCCCTGGGTTCTGCCCATCCTTGTGGGTGGGTGGGCAAAGTCATTTTCTTGCCCTGCTGTGGCATTTGCAAGTCGCATTGGCCGACCACTCCCATCACCAAACAAAAACAAAGTCGATGCCCGCGAGAATCCCATATACTCTTTCGTTTCCCTTGCAAGAACGGGGAAGGGGGGTGGAGGAGGAAGAGGAGGAGGGCGATCTCTGATCGCGAGGCGACGCTGTTGTTGTTGTCGTCGTTGTCGTCGCCGCCTTTCAGGGCTGCACACAAATCAAGAACGAAGCAACGCCAAGGTTTGGGATGGGAATTGGCGTTTCGTCTGGGCAGCCGAACTCTGGCAGCAAGGCTGGATAGACGTGGACGACGGGGCGGAGCGTGTCTCTTGGACGTATGTATAGCAGGGGTCCTCGCCTAACGAGTGTTTGAGCCCCGGCCGGCTAAACAACTGCGATGGAGGCCCCATCTTGATAATGGCGAACTGCTTAGATACTGCGGACCAGGGGACCCTGACAGAAGCGTCGCTTCCTTCTGATCCCTCCACCCCACCACCACCGCCGCCGCCAGCGCCACCAGCACTAACAGCCTCCAAACGTGGGAGCCCCGTGACGTTTTTCGGACGCTCCACGATCGTCATTCCTCCATTCCAGGACGGCAGCGTAGCCCGCTGGTGCTGGCTTCGGTTGATGGGCAGCCCACGATGACTTGGCAGTGACTGGAAATGCTGATGATAGCACTTTGAGAGGCCATTTGACCAGCCCAGGTGCCATATGACCCTGCTTGAAGCGTCTGCCGACCTGGGCACCGGAGGTACCTACCTCTTTGGTGTCCCTGTCCACGGTACATTCGCACGCGAGAGCCGTGATCCTGCTTTCAAGAGACTTGCCGCAAAAGCATGCAGCTGATCGCACTGCGTGGCTCGATCGGGTGGATTGGCTTACCTGATTGATGGATATATGCGAGTCTGCTGTTGGGTTTTTCTTATGCTTATAGTTATCATTGCCACTTTGGTCGCCCTCCACGGAGTCAAACTGTCTGACACATTCAAAAGTTACGCGTCCTCCAGCATGGCTTCCCGACGTCTACGTTCTCTGGTTGGACCGTCTAATGTGTCTCAGTAAGCACTTGATTGATCAGCTCGACGTCTTATCCCAGGTCCATGGCACGCCGCTCCGGCGCACGCGCGAGGTTGGCACAGCAAGTTCGAGCTGATGCGTTTGGCTTCCTGCGTACGACGTTTCAAACGCGAATCAGCCCTCTTGGATCCAACAAGCGATGATCACTTGCTCAGAGAATCGACAATTGGTCGTGCTCTCGAAGAGCCTCTTCGAGTTTCCAGCGTCTCACCCAACTCTACAGCCTGTGCGCTCTGTCGCCTGTCGGGTTTCTCGTGCTCCTGCTGCCATTCCAGCTCGTGGTTTCTTTCCACCCCTTCCGTTTTCTTGCACCGGCATCGCCGAGATGCTGCTCACTTGCATACACGCTTCTGCGGCATCGCACAGCAGGCAGCCCTGTCAGTCGGTTTGATGTCTCACATGCAGGCACAAGGGGCCCCCACCACGCAGCCCAAAACTTTGAAGCCCTGTCACCCTCTCCCAGCGTCTGGCACTCGGGTGTTTGGTCCCCCTCTGATCCTTCACTTGCCGACATCGTTCTGGCAAGGATGGTGCAGCAGGCGCGCAATGTACTACGGTCCCACCACCCGGGCAGCAGCTATGTACACACCGCAGACCTCCGAGAGTGGCTAGAAGGGTGAGGGAGGGAGGGCGGAGCGGAGTGAGCAGCAGCGAGCAGCTTGCCTAGCAGCAGACGCTGGGAGGCGCCGGCAGAGCTCTCAGCCTACTTACTTAAGTAAAGTACCTACTGTAGTAGGCGGACACCAACGGGCGGTCTAGTGTCCCGATCCGGCTTAATAGCGACAGCAGCTGCGTGTTCTAGTCGTGACTGCGCCGCGCTGGTCATCAGTTTTTCGTGTCCTGGATGGGGGAGCAAAACTTGATGTTGCGGCAAAGGTGCTGGTATCTGCAGCTCTGCTCGACGGCTTCTCGAATGCCGGGCTTACTCTGCTGTTGACTGGGGTTCTGGGTCCAGAAAAGGAGATACATGTCATGCCAGGCTTGTCTACGTGCTGGTAAACGACACCACGAAATGTGGCTTCGACGGCGCTCACTCATCTCGCCCTCTCCAAAATTAGCCTCCAGCATGCGTTGAAGACCCGGCATTGAACAGAGCCTAATGCATGGCGAGGCGCCGTCCTGCCACAGCGCGTGTACAACTAGACGGCTGCAGGTTGGAAACCTCGCCGTGCGGAGGATCAGCCTTGCACACCAGTCGAGATACTCCCCTCCCACGGAATGGTGTATTCTACGCTGCCTGATCCTCACCATTTTTGCAGAGATTCGCCAAGAGATCAACTGGTAAAGCGCAGGAAATATCATGCTGGCTGGCTGCAAATAGTCAAACGCAAATTCGCCGTCATGCATGTGAAACGGCAGGTCCCAAAACCCACTATGTATCCCACACTGGAATTCTGTTAGTCTGCTCCACTTGCTCTAACCCATGACAGACAAGCGGGCATCACGACAGCAAAGCTTCAATAGAGGCACTTGGAGCACGCCGGACGCACCTGCCATGGACTCATCGTCGCCCATCAGGCATCAGCGCAAAAGCTCTTCTCCAGACTTGTTGCTGCCTGTCCGGGTGTTTGGAGAATGATGTCACCGGCTCTGTTAGCGATCCGCTTTCGAGGCGGCGCACAGTATTGCCACCGTCTGCCTCTCCGGCCGTGTCAGCTCTTCTTGCTCGCGCTCCGTACGAGAACACGCAAACTATAGAGGCCGCATAGTTCATCACTTCTCTGCGTTCGGGGGCTACCGCAAGCCCCGGCCACGCGACATACATACATGTTTTACCCAATTGCCGAGTACTCCCTCACCACTCGACTTGATGACTGACGGCGGCCTCGCGGGCCAGTTGTCGAAAGTCGAAAGCACGTCCTTGAAGGGGACGTACATAGAATAGGTCGGAGACGGGATTCTTATTGCTGTCGCTCGCCTTCTAAGGGACTCGAATCGGATCCAAGGCACGGCAAGGGTGGGCTTGCCAAAACCTAGCAACTCCCGGCTAGTCGTGTCCCCACCCCCCCCCCCAC
>AZGY01000006.1:976271-1000207 GCA_001636675.1 Moelleriella libera RCEF 2490 | reverse complement strand
CCTTGCTACTTGGTTTGACTTTCGACCTGGTACTGTCGTGCGCTAGTGTGCGCACGCTCATTCGGCCGTGAACGCGTCGCGCACAATCAATGGCGATGTGCTTCACAAAGGCGGAAGGCTCTTGGAAGAAAGGCTTTTGGCGTGCCGTTGCCGCTGCGGCGTCTTGACCTACACGTGGTATGTTGAGCATGAGCCTCAGCTGCCACTGTGGCAGCTGTCCGTAGCATGTGGAGGGCAGCGGCTCCAAGATCCTCCAAGCGGCACACCCTTCTGCTCTTTTATCTACCTACCTCTGTACGTTTGTATTCGGTTGGGCCAGGAAAAACCACCAACTTGAGGATTATGATAGCTATGTACTTCCTGGTATCGAGATCAAGTCTTTTGCATTTCTCGACTGCAGGAGTGTTTGCGAATGTCTGCGGGCCTTTCTCGCACAATGTGGTTTTCCGTACCGCTTGCAGGCCACGCGCCCAGAGTCACCGGGAAGCCACGCACTTGAGGAAGGATGCGGAGGTGTCTCGACAACGTCAGATACCTTGGACCACGAAGCCGATGCGGCAGCGTGTGCAGATGCTTCCAATAAGATCCTCGACCGCGTGAGAGGTATCGTCTGCTGCGTTCCAAGTCGAGCGGTTCTCCACCGCGATTAATCGCGGGCCATCGGTCCAAGGAGAAGAAAGAAACCCCCAGGCAGTGGCGAGCAAAGTTGGGTCATTCTCGGACATATTTCTTCCCCTTCTCTCTCTTCTCTTTTACCTCTTTTTGGATTTTGGAAAAAAAAATGTTTTTCTCTGGTAGGCTCACTTTCTTCCCCCCCCTTGCTCTCCGAGCCAGCTCGGATACATGTATGTAGTCCAGGGTCACGGCCTTGAGCTGCACGAGATGCGACCGTGTGCGACGTGAGGACCTGGGCCTCTGCCTTACTCACGCGTCGACGGCGCGCATGTATGCCTCTGCTTCAGCCTGGGTCGTGTCGGGGGAGGGGCGGCGGTCGCTCTGAATAGATGAGGAGTGGCGACGGACCAGACTGTCGGGGCGAGGACGCCTGTGCTGCACGCCTACAGGGTGCTGAACGATGAATGACAGGAGGGAATAGAACAGGAACGACGCAGCAGCGAGACGAATGATAGAGGCATATGAGAGATGGGACATGTTGCGCGCGACCGGCGACGCGAAAGTCTTGATGTTCTCTTTGGTTTTCTTTTTTTTCGCCTCCGGCGGCCCTACCGGGGGTCGCCTGCGGCGGGCTGTCCTCGCTGCGCTCGACTTTTTTCTTTTTTGCGCGTTCTTCATAGACAGATGGCAGAATGACTACTTCACATCATTTCGCTTTGTTTTTTTTTTTCTCTTCCTCTTCTTTCCTTTCTTGCCTTTTGCCTTTACACCATTTTCTTTCTCTGGTGTTTTCGTCAGTTCTGCCCATGTACGTACCCCAGATCAAGGTGCCCTATGGCCGCTGTCATCCGTGGCACGCGACTTTAACCCGCGAGGCTCTTTCCACAACCTACCCCCAAAACGTTTTCTGTTCGTTCCCAAAAAGACGACGAGACCTCCGTTCTGCCCGTTCGTTTCCACCCGATGAGCGGGCGCTGCGGGCTCTGCGTCCGTCCGTTTTTTTTTTTTGTCCCGTCTACCCCTTCCGGATGGCAGCAGCCAGACAGTGACGTGACACCCTGTCCACCTACTGTGCACACATGCTCGGCCTGTAGCGAAGCAGACCACGCTCATTACTGTAGTCGCTTTGCACTCACCGTCTTGTCGGCGCTGGCCTGCAGCACCGGCTAACGTTTCGTTTTTTCTTCTTTCTTTCCCCCTTCGCAGTCTCGGCGAGAAACATCCATTTGCCCTGACACCCCAACTATGTAAACCCCATCGTCAATGACAATATCCATGCATGCTCACCGCTCTGCGTGAACGGCAAAGGAAAATAAAATAGAAAAAGGTCGGGACAACAACAACAACAACAGTAGATTGACAAGACGTCATTCGTATAGGACACCATGGGATAGGATAGGACAGGATAGCTCGCGGCGCTGCCGCTCCCAAGAAATAGAGTCTCGAGTGGCTCGGACTCTTTTCTCTCCTCTCCATCCGCGCCGCCACCCTTGCCTGCCTGCTATTCGATGCGGCACTGTTGCTGTACAGATATCCAGGCGTAAAATTTCACAATGGGCCAGGTGCCTGAAAGTTGCCCCCCCGCTGCCCCGTTTACACCCTGGGTACGCCGGCTTCACCTTGGATTTAACTTGTTCCCTTCCGAAAGTGTGCTATAATGCAAGGCCTATCGTTTGCTGACTTAATCCTCTACTGATGAGAGGCCCCTGTTGGTATTTCCGGGGGGGTTAATTTTTACCCCTGCCGACCTGTATGTGTAAGTGCTATGCAATCCCTGCTGACAGCAGTCAAACCCTTGGATGGATCCTCGCCCCTCTATTTGCTGGCTGGCTGGCTGGCTGGCTGGCGCTCTAGATGCCTTAGCAGACCAAGAGGAGGGGAGGGGAGGGGGGGGTGGGCTATCCGTCGCCCAAACTGCAAGCATTCGTTCACTTGTATGCATATATCTATGTATGTATGTGCGTGTGAACGTGCTATATCGTGTCTGTATAATTGTATGGTCTGTGTGTGTGATTTTGCCTGTCATGCGGCGGCGCGGGCCCCATTGGCGCAACAAAAAAAATCAGAGAGGCAAACGAGGGGGAAAAAAGAAAAATAGGCAATGATGCCCCATCATGACTACCACCCAGCAGCAGCAGCAGCAGCAGCAGCCGCAGCAGGTGCTAATGGTAGCTTTCTCCTTCCCTCCCCTTTCTTTCCCTTTCCCTTCCCCTTTCTTCCCTTTTGCCTCTCTGTCTCTTTTTCCTCTCTGGCGTTTCTGTTCTTTGAGCGATTCAAGGAGAAAAGACTATTCTTCGGGAGCGGGGGGAGGGGAGGATAGGATATGAAGGGGAAAAATCCGTGGTGGGAACGAAGAGAGGAGGGCGCGCCGCGCGCCACAACGCGGCTGCTGCTGCTGATGCATGCACGATATCCTGGATGTATGTATGCACGCACGCACGCACGTACTCACTTTGTTTTTCCAGATGGCGATGGCGCCCACTCACTCACTCACCTACTTTACTCACTCGCCGGCCGGCTGGCTGGCTGGCTGACTGGCCCCCAAGAGCGCCGCCCCCCGGCACAGCGTGCAAGAAACGAGGCGTCAAGCCGTTGTCAGCCGTCAGATTGGCTGCCTTTTCTATTGGTTTCCCGTCTTTTTCTTTTTTACTCGAGCTTAGCTCTTTTTTTTTTTTTTTTTTTTTTTTTTTGGTTTCCCTTTTCTCTTTTCCTGGTGCCTCGTGCCTCATGCCTCGTGCCTCGTGGGCGCATACATGCGTGCATGCATGCATGCATGCGCGCGTGCGTGTGTGCGTGTGTGCGTGTGTGTGTGCATTGTGACATGCACGCATCTGCCGTTCGGACTGCCCGTCCGTCCGTCCCGCTGCACACTCTCCCTCCTTTTCCCTCCGTCCCTTGCGGCCTCCTCCGATACGATGCGAGTAGGTACTGTATCCGTAAAGTATGTTGCATGCCTCTTCACGTGCACGTCGACAGTTGCTGTACCTTGCTTTTCCTGCCTTGCTTAACTACTCGAGGCACACATCCTGCGCGCAGTCACAACTCGCACAGCAACTCGCACTACCCAGGGTAGGGAGGGCCATGGAGTACGCCAGCACTCCGCGACGACAGAAACTGTGAGGCCGCGTCGCGGGCTGCGCAGGTCTGCAGATGGATGGACAGTCAGCCAGCCAGACGAGGGTGTGCCGCCCGTCGACCTGTAGCATCGCGCACCTCTTTTGCTCGTGGGCAGGTGTCCAATGTGTGTGTGTGTGTGTGTGTGTGTGTGTGTGTGTGTGTGCGTGTGCGTGTGGCGTATATATATATGTGTGCGTGTGTATGAGTGTGTGTGGCGTATGTGTGTGTGTGGTGTGTGTGTGGTGTGTGTGTGGTGTGTGTGTGGCGTGTGTGAGGAGAGTCCAGATAGCGTATCCGTGGGTGTGTGTGGGTGTGTGTATGTGTGGATGTGTGTGTGAGAGTGTGAGTGTCCGCCTCTGTCTATGTAAACGATCCCACAACCATCTTTACTCCTTCTTTCTGCCTTTGCGCTCGCTGCAAGATCGCTGTTGCCTTGCACACCCCCCTCCCTTTCAAAGTCTATCTACAGGGCAATCTTCCTTTTCTCAATCTTCTCTCCCTTCGTTCCTTGGCCCCCGTCCGTCCCGGCGCAGAGCGTCATCGTTGCTTTGTCTTGCGCACGCACACACGCACGCACGCTTTGCTTCGTCAACAAAAACACTGTTTCGGTACCGGGAACTCGGTTATTCGGTGCATCCTCGACATGCCGCGGCCAGCAGGGGAGGGGGGGCTGCTGTACTGCACAGGACAAGTACAGTACGGTAGGGGGAGGGAAAGAAGGAAAGAAAGAAAGAAACAAAACGCTGGAACGTGCGGTGCGGTGCATTGCCCATTTCGCCCAAGCTACAGTGCGTACCCGGCACATGCTTCGTCATGATTGCGCGACGGCAGGCATGGCCCCTTGTCCATTTAGATGAGATCGTGGCAGTTACAGAGACGAAAGAGAGGGTCAGAGCCATTGCGCTGGGAATTTTTTCCCATTTTTTTTGCTTTTCCCATTTTCTTTTTTTTTTTTTCCAAAGAGGGGAGTGGCCAAGGGCCCCTCCCCCCTCCTCTCCAGAGCCAGTTCTAGAATAAAAGCCACGGTACCTTGTCAAACGACACACCCGTCCGCCAATGACATGGCGCGCCTTGATTAAACGTGATATGCCGTGCATCAACAATCTATTCTCTCTTCAACCTCTCAGCCCAGCCAGCGATCATGTCCGCAAACATCGCACCGCAACGGCCGCCACTGTCGTCAACGTGGCAAACGAAATCCATTGACCAGATAGCAACAAAATCGTCAACAACATGCATCGGCCATCTGCGTCACCAAACCTTTGTCAGCAGCCCCGTGTGCTTTCAATGGCACAGCCCGGCAAAGCCATCTGATCTATGGGGAGCTGCAGCTCTTCCCATCGCATCCAGCAGAACAAAGGCAAAGCATGTGATGGTCCACTCTGAGCTCGGAACCCCAAAAACCGTCCGACACATCATGAGTATCTCAGTGGCGATGGAGGGGTAGACTCCGGCGGAATTATTGGTCTCTTGCTTCGCCCGTCCCCGTCTTCCTTTTCATCAGCTCCGTGCGCTTCCTCGTATTTCGCTGCAGCGTCGACCGAAGCAATGCCAACTCCCTCGTCGCCGTCATCAGCACAGAGTGGCCTCCTCCCAGCGTCGGGTCCCAAGATCAGGCTTAGCTCAGGGCAGTATCTGAGCTGCTCCTGGAGCAGACCAACGGTTGTGCCGTCACCTGACTCGATAGGGAATCGCTCCCGCGGCACATTGTATCCAACCGGCTTTCGTGTGACTTCAGACCTGTAGGAGAAGGAGCCCTGGAAAAACGGCGCAATTGTCTCGGTGGCTGAAGCTGCGATGCGCTCATGGAACCACGCATCCTCTGGCTCTGTGTTGTTGAGTCGTTTATGAGAACTCAGGATTCTTCTGATACTTGAAACTTGGCGAATGGATAAGCCGGTCGTGGTCGTGTTCGTGGGCTGCAGCCCATCAGCCACTCTGCCCATACTTCTGTGTCAGATCACAGTACTTGCATATGCCACAAAAAGTCAAGTTGATGCTCGGCAGTTTTACCTTGGACGCCCAGCCCAGCTCCAAGAGAGCCATTCATCGAGGCTGGCGGGAGAGTTTGAGCACAATATAGCATCGTGCTCAAATTTGAACAACCATGCCACGCCTGAGATGAACTCGTCGTAGAATCGCACATCTGTGAGCATTCTCGACACGTCTTCATCTCTCTCCAGTCTCCACGGTTTGGGAAGCTTCAGAAGATCAATCTTCCCCAACATACGCTGAACCTGGATAGCGTGAGACTGCTCGACATTGTACAAGCTCCATGAAGAGCCGATGAAAAGAAATCGCCAGTCAGGCGGCACCACTGCAATCATGTGCAGAATCAATGGAGTCAGCACGGGGAGTGGCCGGGGTTCGATGATCAGGGCGAGCTTGGATGCATTGAGCCTGGCGCGCTCATGATTCGTGGCCGTCGCCATATCACCCTGCCCGTCTTGTTTGTTCAGACAGTCGGCGTTGAATAGAATTGGATATCGGTAAACAATGACGATGATCCACCACCTGGTCTAAATGTTCAACATGAAGTTTTGGCTCCAGACTGCATGATTTTGTTGAAGCAGAACGAGAGACTCACACCATAAGCAGAGATGAGCTGACGACAACATGGATTTTGGACATGTTTCCTGGTACCCGAGCCATGGGAGCCGTGATGCTGTCACGAGTGGCCAGACTGAACCTTCGGCATTGGGATTGGAGACTCCAGCCAAGCACGGGAAAGAGAAAAAACTCGCTTTGAAAATGGCGGGCATGAGGTGGATCGTGTGACTTTGCAGACGCAGTTGGCAGGTGCAGGTGGTAGGACGCTGGCAAGGCAAGAGGCCTCGAAGAGAAAGAACGAGGCAGCAGCTTCCAGCGCAGCCGACAGATGCTGAACACTGTTTGATCACATGGCCCATGACGGAAATGAGATGACACGCGCGTGATATATTATTACTGCTCAACAACTCATTTGAAAGTCAGCCATTCAGCCCAGCAAAGGTATATCGCTCTGTGCGAGTCGCGTAGATCTCCGGGAGCTAGACTTCGCTCCTTGGCAGCGCATATCTCGTCCAAATACCAACGCTGCAGCGCCATCATCACACATGCTCCAAAGGAAAAAGCCAATCAGCCTGCTACAGCACGGCCGACCATGCCCGCCAATTCGCCGAACAATACGCCCTTGAAAACACTCTCGCCCATGTGCTGCGTCCATGCGCCTGCTTCTCGGAGTCTTTCTTTCCAAGCGTGCTGCTCATCTGCGACAAGTTGATCCCACGTCTTGGCATTCCGATGTGCATTCGAGTCGTGAACATCCACATGCACCTGCGGCTTCTTTGCTACCTTGTCGCCGTTCGCGTGAACAGGGGTTTCTAAAAGAACGAGCTTCTGACCTGCTCCTAGGATCTTGTTGTCTTGGAGACGGGATGCTAGCCGGTTCTCAAACAGAAAACTCGGCTGGAGGTCTGGGTTTCTGAGCGAACCATGCCAGGAAGGGAGAAATCGTTGTGAGAAGATAAGGGGTTGGCCCACCCCGTACATCTCCTTCACTGACTGGGCTACGATGGCAAGGAGAAGCACAATAACGGTAAGAGTCGCTATGAGGGGCTGGTTAGACGGCCCACGAGACCGCAGCGCCACGACGTATCGGGCAGGCCGTGCCGGACCCCTCTTGTCCCGCGTCTGTGACCGGTCAACGTACTTTTTCAGAGGAATGTTGTGGACAACGACCGTCTTCTGTAGTGACGTGCTAGCGAGCTTGACGTGCTGGGGCCGAATGTGCGTCTTGGGTGTGGTGAATGTTGAAAATGCCAAGCCGGATATCTGTTCGTTGCCGTGAACGTTCTTGAGAGTGTAAAATGGATGAAGATGCGACAAGATATTGAGGGCCGGCGACGTCTGGTGATTGACAGTGTAGAGCGAGATCGAGGAGTCACTGGCCGCAACGGCAAGGACGAATTGAGAGTCGGCCATCGGATCGAGAGCCAACGATAGCGGCGACAGTTGTGTAACAGCAAGAGCTGTGGCCGAGGTATTCCCTGGTATCCGCGCCGTGACTGCCAATCTTGCTTTTTCGTGTCCGGGCGACGGGAGACGAAGTCCTTGAATCAAGACTCCAGTATTTCTTTTCGGCAGGTTGGAAACAGCGAGGACAAACTCGGGTGTGAGATAGCGGAGAGACCTGAACTTTGGTCTCTCGCCGTGGTCGTCGGGCATTGAAAAGACGAGTTCGGGATCACTGTTTGCCTCGCTGCCAATCCTGACCGTATACAATTCATATTTGTCACAATACGCCAACTGGAACTCATCCGGGCCCGTCCGAATCACATCAACAGCCTCGGCGTCCTCGGCCAATTCAAGGAGCCCACGGGGTCGGGGTCTCGGCGCCTTGACATCGAAGACGGCCACTTGTGCCTCCTTGCCCAAGGCAGATGCGGCAACGCCGATGGGCCCCGAGATGCGCAGCAAGCGCTGATACATGCTCTTGTCGGGGCTCGAAAAGAGAGCGGTGCGGGAGACTTCGGCTATTTTGGATTCGGGGAAAGCCCGCAGCTTGACTGAGCTGCCGCCGTTCGGCGATGACAATGACTTCGCCCTGATTGGCTCTGAAGCGAATACTCTCAAGTGCTGATTCGTGCCTTTGGCAACGTTGTCTGGCGAAGAGTTGATGCCGGCGATGATGTGAGTGACTTTCCCATTGTGCGGTCCGACGGCGAGGGACATGACGCTATCTTCTCCTCGCGGCAGGTCGATCTCGCCAGCGAGACGAAGCTCGCCCTGATGTGATGCATCCAAGACGGTCTGCGGAGTGCCTCAGTGCCCAGGTCAGTCGTGTTCAGGAGGGGACCAACAACAGGAAAGCTCACAATCTTGTTCCCGACACCCGATCTCCCTGAACCGCCTCCACCGCCGACGACTAGCCTGTTCGCGTTCTCGGGATCAAAGTCAACAGCATAGATTGGGTAGTCGACCTCGATGGTCGCGACGGTAAAGGGGAGGGCCATGGTCGCCGAAGATGACCAGAGCAGAGCAGTGCAGAGCAGATTCCGGTTCAGCTGGGAACGTGGCTCGCCCTGTACGGTTTGAGGACAATGTGGAAGAAGAGCTCCGACAGAGTTTGGCGAGGCTGGTGGTTGGACGGACTATACACATTTGTCGAGGCGAGTTTTCGCAACCGTGGCGTCGGGAGTCCAAGCTGTCCGGGGTGCCAGGCGACGAGCTGCAAACGATGTATTGAATGTACGGCGGCACAAAGCACGAGTGGGGCCCTTTGCAGCATGCACAAACTGTGTAGCTCGGCATTTCACCTTGGACATATACGTACCTCGATTTAGCGCGCGCGAACCAAAGAAAAACAAGCTTGAAAGGGGCAAGCAGCGGCGACGGCGTCGGTGGTGGGGTTCACATATCAGCCGCAACCGTCCCATTGCGGCAGCTGCCCTGGCCAGCGGAAAGCTTCTTTTCGAAACCCAAAAGTCTAGCATCACTGCCACCCATCGACCGGAATCGCATCCTCTCTGTCTTTCGATTCTGACCAAATTCAACTTTTATCAATATAATCGTCCGAGAGTTGTATGATGCAAAGAAGAACTAGTATAGCAGAAGAATGTAGCGCGCATCAATAATTACACATGAAAGCAATCCAACAACGTCTCTACAACGGCCCAGCCTTTCCGTCTCGCGTTGCCCTTTTCGCCCCGGGTTTTTCCCCTGGACGCTCAGTGACGCCGACAGCCAGTCCTTCGCTCCAGGGTATCATCATCTCATTTGCGTTGCGCCCGCTTCCATCAAGTGCTCCGTGCCACCAAGGTGAGGCGAGACGCGATCTGTACCATCCGTTGGGGAATTGATTTTTTGGGCTTCTTTGTGCCTGGGTGGCGGCGACGGGGCTTGACGTCCCATCTTGACCATGGGCCACACGTGCATTCTGCCCGGTGATTCAATGTACCGTCCCTGCAGCCTGCCGTAACAAGGGTTGCTTGGCTTGCAGAAAAGGAGGAAATAGGATATCCACGCTAGTTCGGAGGCAGGTGTAAAGGTTGGCATTGCGGCGAGACAGCATGCATGTCCTCATTCCACTCTCCTTCCCGTCCGTCCTTTCCCAATTCCAAGCTTAGAGGCCATGCATGGTCTTGTCCGCCGAAGCCCCCGAGATATCAATTCAACTCACCACTGGTGAGTGCGGCTTTGGCTGTTTCCAAACCCTCTGGGGGCCACGGCCCATCCCGTTTCGGCCCGTCCAGGAGGCAATGAGTGCCATTGTCCAGTCCTGGCATCTTGCCCATGTTGCTCATGAGCATGGCCGAGTGCAATATGCTGGGCAGAAGGCAGCGGTCCTTCCACAGCCCTTAATGGCGGCAATATTTCCCCACGGCCCCCAGATGATGCAGCGGACCGAGGTCGCGGCGCCATGACCCCGTTGCCGTGATTCGCAAGCGACGTCAGTGACCCGATTGAGACGGTGGGGACGAATCCTAGCCCCCCGACTTCCTGGCGTTCTTCTGCCATCAATTGCTGTGACGATCGGTTCGACGTCAGAGACTCGTTTGGATAAGCTGATGCGGTCGCCGGGGTGGCATGCCGCGTGACTGGACTTGGCTCTGTATGTGAACCGGTGCTTCGCGTCGGAGTAGGACTTGGAGGCCCCGCGGCGTGATGATGCAAACTGGGTACGCGCAGTACAACGTCCCTCAGTCTGTTTCTCTCCTCTCTGTAGAAGTCTCGCTGATGCTTCGTGTATTCCAGCTCTTCCACCAATTGCTGCCGTTCTTCTTTGACGTCCTGGAGTTGCCTCACATTTTCTTCTTGCATTGTCTTCTTCTTCCGTCTATGCCTAGTCGAAGCCTTCGCGTTGCGTTGTCGCTTTTCGTCCGCCTTTCTGGACGCCTGCGAGTAGTCTACCTGCACCGGTATGGGTACACTATTGCCTGGCAGTGTCATGTATGCTTGCTGCCCCTCGAGGACCCCTGACGCTCCCAAACCAGATCGTCGCATGATATCCGCCCAGGACTGCGAACCATCTGCTGGGCGCTGAAGGCACTGTATTGGTGCTGAAGGTGGCCCGGGCTGAAAATTGGCATTTTCACGTACGAATTGCGAGTCGGTACCCTTTCGAGCGCCTGCAAGTTGGTTCGGAATGTGTGTCGGATCATGAGGTTGAGCCCGCGGCTGAGACAGAGACGTTGGAAATTTGGGTGTCCCGGCCCCAGCAGACTGGTGAGCGTGCCCGAGTCCGCTCCGATGCAGGCTAGGAAGAAGTCTCGACTGGTTCAGCATGTCGTACTCGTGAGGGCGATTGGCTGGCGGAACCACTGCAGCAGGCCCAGGCGTTGGCATATCTGTATTGCCAGGTCGGCTCGTCGATGGCCCCAGAACAGAGGTTCTGGCCGCAAACATTCTCGGGCTAGAAGTCTTTCTGGGTTCCCCTGGGCCGGGAAGCTGCCAGGTCGTCGACAGCCCTTCGGTCACCGATGCCAATGATGCTGTTGAAGATCTCTGGCTGGCAATGGGCGTCCCTGAGTAGGACGTTGCGGCTGAGTGGCTAGCTGCTGCCTGCCTTTGAAGACCTTGGGCTCCAAAAAAAGGGCTGGGATTGGTAGATGGGCCTGGTCCTTGATTGCCCCTATCAATTACCTCCAGCGACTGAGAGTCGGTCGGATTGAGGATACTGAGCATGCCCAAGGACCTGGCAGATGCCTGATGCTTCCTGCCGGATTCCGACTTGACGCCATCCGCGGCCGCATCATGTGCACCCAGATCTGAGCCGATTGGTTCGCGTAGGTGCAAATCTGCACCACTTGCGGCCGTTGCCGGGGGAGGAGATCGACAAGAAACAGGCCCAGTTCCAGGAAGTCTCTGCGACATCGAGATCCGAAGCCCGACCAGCCTTGGATCTTCAGGACCGGCACATTGGAGATAGCCCTGGTCTCTCGAGATCGCTGCTGTAGAGCCCGGGAACGGCGTCAAGGACGGCAAGCTTCTGTCCCCCCAAGACGGCGTGGATGGGGTTTTAGGGGAATTCGAGACAGTTGGAATGGTTGAGTCGCTTACGGCAGAGCCTGGACTATCTTGTGATGGCGGCGCCTTCGAAGGCAGAAACACGGCGAGGAGCGCCAGTTTGGTGATCTATGAAGTATAGTTATGGGTCCGTCTGTCGATTGCAGCAATGGTATGATACTTGCTAGCCCGTAGCTGTATAATCAGGTGCATTCGCTCCGAGTTTGAAGTCTTGAAGACTCTTCTGTGCGGTGCCGAAGGGGGTACCGTAGACGATGACTATCATGGAGCACCCTTGATCGAGGGCAAATACCTGACGCCTGCCTAGCTCAGATGGAGCAGTCAACAGAGATCCGACGTGTGATAATTCCCGCCGGGAGGGGGAGTCGGTGCTGCAACAAAGTTGAGCGGGAGCGAGTTTTCCCGTCATTCATAATCCCGCTGATGATGGAGAAAGACGTGCGACGCTGACAAGCCGCATTCGTGACGCAACTCATCGATAGGTAACATGTATCCGCGGGCTGGGAATCTAATGATTCATAGGGAGGGGGCCGGTCAAACCAGATGGGAAAGCACCGCGTGCTGTCCAGCTGAGTGCAAAGGAGCAAACCACGTTTGGATATAAGAAAGTGGTCGAGGTAGGATGCCAAGCGGATTTGCGACACCCGAAGGGCCCAGTCGAGGGGGAGAGGAGATCCAGAGGGAGAAGAGCAGGTGTGGCGTTCGAATGAGTCTTGATCACCAACCTCTTTCCCAACGGCAGCCCCTGCCGAATGTGATCGCAAGTGGCTTGGCTCGGGTGATGGCTTTACCGATGGAGGGGAGGCTTTATGAGGGAAGAAGGAAAAAGCGAAGATGAAGAACGGTATCGGCCAGGAGATAGCAGCATATACACGAGTTTCAATGGCTGGTTGACACCGGCTTCCTTGCCACACCACTGGTGATTCCGGGCTCAGCTCGACCCTTCTATTGAACGACAAGCCCAGAACAGAGTGTGCTTGAAGGTGAGACACAGTGATGGGAGAAGAGGCTGTATGCAGTGCCGTGCAAGGAGAAAGGAAAAGGAAGAGGGAAAGATAGACGGCGCTGATGATCGTCAAGTTGGCTCTGATGTGGCCAGGCCAGGCTCGTCACGGCCATGGATGCTCACAACGACTCAGCAGCGCTTCCCTACCGACCTACGTCGTCCCATGAACACTTTCGAATATGTACGTACTGACTATAGCATGAACAGGGGTGCATCATTGCCAGGCTCCGCGGCGCTAGAACCACCCCAGCAGCAACAGGGCTTTGGGCACCACGGTCCAGGCCCCTGGCCGTATGCGATCGTGAGACACCGCGTTGGATAGCCATTCGAGAAGCGTAGCTAGTCCCCTTGATTCTCGACTATTGGGGCACGCCTTGCATCGAGACGAATCTGGGCCAACCTCGGAGCGTGAGCACTCTGTAGCCTTATCGTGTTCACGATACAGCTACACTGGACCTGGCAAAGCTTTGCAATGATGTATCAACTTTGCATCCGCGGAAAAGTGTCATAACCTTCTTCTTCGACCTTCGTGTCAGGCGTCGACGCCGACAGTCTATCAGACGCATCGACTTCATGGCGCCACCCTTTTTTTTTTCTTCCATCGACACGAGGAGAAGTTCCACGATTCCAGACGAAATCCAGGAAGCGACCAGAGATCGACAGAGCGGCACGGTGCAGGTGCGCATCCACTCTGGCTATGAACAGAGCAAGTGGTCTGACCTTGCGGAGGTGAAGCAATTCAACACTACGTGAAATGATGCCAGGATTTCCAACCATCGTAGTCAGTATTCTGTCGAGATAGGCAATTGACCGGGGAGAAGAACTAGCAGCCAGCATGCTCTGGCAGGCGGGTGCCCATTGGACGGCACTTGCCGTTATTCAATCTCAAAATCTAGATGCCAAGTTCCGGGAGGTGCCCCAAGGAACAACACAACAAAATGCAATGCGTCGGATGAACCAGCCTCGACCAGGATGGCAAGAGAGCAGTTGATGTATGGCTTTGCTAGCTCAAGGGGTGGGCCGGCTTGATAATCTCTAGCCTTGGATCAAGCCAAGTTGGGACACCCACGCAGACGCGCCAGGTACCCGAAAGAGCACCCAGGCTTCAAGAGCAATGCCTTGCAGAAAGACGCAAGGCTTGAGTTGGAAGAAAGGCGGGCTCAAAAAGTACAGGTCGATAGCGAGCCGCACGTGCAGATTCTTGCCTGAATCATCATTCTTGCGCGTTGATTTGAAGGTGCGAGATGTGCCGTTCGATACCTCGTTCCATCCCTGGGATGCGGGATAGAAGATGTCATCATACGGGCAGGCAATTATGGGTTTCTAGCGTGCCACGCGCAGGCTCCATGTGCTGAATCTCGCGTACTGACTTCTCTCACGGCTTCATGATGCCTCGGATCCGTACGACTTGGCTTTTGGTAATTCGAAGCGATCATGATGATATTGACATGTCGACAAGTGGAGTCGTGGCATCGGCCCACGAAGGAGAGACTTGATATAAATCTGTCTCTGGGACCAAAACGACGCTCAGGGGATGCGCATGTCCCCTGCCAAGTATATGTTGTGATAGCTACAACTGCCACCGCTTACGCGGCTGTAGAGGCGAAGCTAAGCGGGGTCGAATGGAGACGTTGTTGCGGCACTCACTGCTTCTACGCACGGGCAGCGTTATGGCAATCTGAGAACTGCTTAATACCGAATCCGTCAGAGACGGCTTCCTCTCTAATGGATGACTTGCTCCCAGGGAAGACGTGGGGAAGCTGTGGATGCGAAGCCCTGCTCAACCCTGATCCCGAGCTTCCAAGAGTTTACGCCTCAACCTCCGAGCTGGGATCCTGCGGGTGGGTCATTCTCCGTGTTTGCTTTGATTGATCGCCCACCGGGGTCCGCCGTCATCACCCCATAACCGAAAGACTTATGAAAACCGTGACGTCCTTGGGGGAAGGCGCTTCTCGGGTACATTCCTTGGCTTGCGGACTAAGTGGCCCTTGTTTTCCATGTGTCGGTGTCATCTGCCCCTCGGAGACTCTTGAATATTGCAGGAGGTCCTGGTGAAAATTTTGGAAGAAAAAAAAACCATTTGTCGAGAGAGAAGGGACCTTGCCAACGGCCGCCTTTGCTATTATAATGTAATGTCATGTACAGAGGAACAGGCTGTGTGCGCATCCGGCTGCGAGAGAGCCAGGGAGGTGGTGGGGCTAATAAATGACTCTGCTCTTTGCGAAGGGAAACGGCAGGTACGAGGCGTGTCATTGCCATGCGCCTTCGCTGCACGCACTCCTGCAAGCGCCATTTCGTGCCCGCTCGGGATGGCAGCATCTCATCGCATGACTCTTCACTGTGGTGCAACCCGAGTCCGCCAGCTTTCCTATCACCTTGTCCTCTCCTTCGCGCCTCTGCACATCACGGTTTCCCTTAGAGCCTCGTCCCTAGGAGGGTCGCCCGATCTCATTGCGCACATCGTCAAAGAGCCACGTCCCAGCGGCTCCTCTGCTGCAGAAGAATATTGGCAAGATCGCCGAGGGAAGGTCTGCAGCAGCCATTCGTCCGCCTGATTCACTGGAATGAGCGAATACAGCTTCACGGCAGATGTATCAAAGATGCAATTTCGTCATCTGGTAGCTGTTTGCTGTTCAAGGTAAATTTCGCGTGACATCACAGGCTTTGCGGAACAGGGTCGAGGCGACTTGAAACAGATAAGAAGAAGCGACGAGCTGAAGAGGAATAAGGAAAGTTGTATACAATGACTGCACAATCTCCGTAATATCGGATGGCCTCGGATGCCCTGGATCATGAAGCGTACCAGAGTTACGAGGCAACAGTGCTGCAGACTTGTCGGAAACTTTGCTGTGTCAGTTTCGATTGTTCAGAAACGCGTCCAACCTGGAAAGCACGCTCAGAGATTGATCCAGGCGAGAGAGCAGGTGATACGCTAAAGGGACCGGGGTTGATTAATTACGATCTCCTCGAGGTGACAGATGGGTGGTGGAAGTGCGCAATACAGGGGGCTCTGCCTAGCTTCCGCCCGCTCGTGTCACCTCAGACGAGTCATTGAGCCCCATGTTCTGGAGCGAGGCCGGATTGGGTCGTCCCAAGACACAGCACAGACGATGGCTTGCAACATGCATGACAGGCGACATGGTGCTGCAGGCTGGATTCCATTCTCAAAACTTTGAGATGATACACACCTGCTTCATCAACATGTGCCGTGGCACGCTTCGTTCTGCTCCGACAAGCCATGTCCAGCTTTGAAGGCGATTCGGGCGTTCGAGCAGGCAAGAGATTACCAACAGTCCCAACACGAGCTGGAGATCACAACACTGCTGTGAGAGCAGATCAGGCCAGACCCTTGGGCCAGTCTGATGCGCGACTTCATAGGCATGCCAGCCGGTAGCCAATCCTCAGACGGGTTTTAATTTCGGATTCCTTCAGACCTTGGCCTCCTGCTAACTCCTGACTGGGTTGGTGTGGCGTCATTTCCCTTTCACATCCTGCTACTGCAGTACGAACACATTGTCTAGTACGACCTGTCTCGCCGTCCACTTGCATGGGAGAGCACCATGTACGTGGTCGGAGCGTTATAGTTGATTAGAGGAGAGACCCATGGCTGGCTCCGCTCACCGTTTGACATGGTGGCTGTACAATAATAGCCCGACAACCTTGCCGTAGGAAACGAGATGGAGAAATTTAATATTAGCATGTTTTGCAACCGCCAGCGACATCTGGGCAGATGATTTGCATATCGACTGTCTGACGGCATGAGTACGAAATGAGATGCGAAATGAAATCGGCAAGGGTGAGAAGAGCCTTGCAACTTCGACCAGGATCGCCGCCGTTATTGTCGTTCTGCTGGAGCGGTTTTTACATTGCTGCCCCGATAGGAACCTTGATTAATCATCTTGGCTGAGCGTCGCCGGAGATGCTTGCTCTGAAACACCTGATATGGAAGTTTTTTGATTGATGAAACCAAAAAGTCATCACACCTCACTAAATCCCTTGCGAACCATCCCGACGGTTGACCAGGATGTCGGGGCTGCCTGCTATCCGGATCAGTGAGGGAGCAAATGAATAGATACCTGCCCGGCGGACCTCTATAAGGCGCTTCGTTGGCTGCGAACCGGGCAATCGGTGACCCTAACGAGTGACGACGTATGGGGTCAGCTCACCTCGCTTCCAAACCATTGGCATTTGCATTGAAAGGAAGAGCAAGGACGGCGGCACCGACATCACATTCAACTGGATGTGGCGGTCCGCGCTCCGACTGTTACTAGTCTAAATCTCGGATGAGGGCCCTCGGCGCTACGAATTTCTTTCCTCACCTGCCTCTCATACGGTTCAGTAGACACTAGGTACAGGTACCTGACCCGAAGTAAGTCCCCAAGTATGGCAGGCGGCTGGGTGCGACGAGCCTACATGTCAGTCAGTACCTCCTCGATTTGGCCTCCTTTCTTGCTTCGGTTTGCGGGCTGCCTGCATTCGTCAATAATGCTGGTAAGCCACGAAATGCAACCTTGGTCCGATCGCAGCTCCGCGCACCTCAGGATCGGAACGCATGCCAGCCTGACGAGCCTCTCGTTTCTTCCGCTACCCCGCCTGATCGCATGGCCTCGTCCTGGAGGCAGATGAGTGTTTGGCATTTCGCAGCCCATGCTGCGTGCTGTTGCCACTCATCTGCCTTGGTGCATCACAACCAAATCTCGAGGACAGCGTTGCGGCCACCGGCGCTGCAAACCAATCGGGCTGCTTCACGCAGAACGCGGCCCGCTAGTGACGCTTAGCGACGGAACGAAGCATCGAACGGGTGTGCCCTGCTTCCCGAGATAGAGTACGGCGCCAAGCGGTGCCAGCATGAGATCCGTTTAGCGCTGGCGGTCCTCACCAGTGCAGCCCAGCCCAAAGACTCTAGATCCCAATCCGTGTGGTTGAGCGTGCTGATGGCTTGCATGGCACCTGCAGCTAATGGCTTCCAGCCTGGCCACAGCCGACAGCGTCGGTTCATGCAAGGACCCGCTCGAGAGACGGCTGATGATGTGCAAGGCGACGTTTGGACGGAGTACTCCGAATATTGCTTGTAGTAATACATACAATATGTCCTGCTCAATCCCTACGGTTCCACCTGCACTGTGACGCGCTGTTGACGGGGACAAGCGAGAGATAAGTATCTATGTACATATGTACGTCGTCGACACGCGATTTCCCGAATTGGTCCCCAGCGACGGAGAGCTTCCCGCGTCAAGACACAGGACAGAAAAACGCCAAGTCGAAAGAAGGAGCCGGGGTTTGGGGGTTGGTTTTGGCTTGCTTGCTTGCTTGCTTGCTCATTCTGGTGCGGCCGGCTTGTGAGGAGTCCAAGGTGAGGGGCCTTTTGCGCCCAATCGACAAATCGATAGACTATGCGAGTTTTCCCGCCTGGCAGCACGAGCCTCGAGACAGCCGCCCAAGGCTCATCATCCACAGTGCAGCCCGTGCGTTCAATAGCAGACCGGTTTTGCGTTGGCCTGCTGCCTGATGATGTGTTGGCACCGTGAGAAAATGATATCTTGTTGTGGCGATCCGCGCATGCAATATGTAACCCTTTCCCAGGCCGACGGTCCATTCCATTCTCGCTGCATGCTCGCACTGGACAGACAGATGGAGGGAAAATCCGGGCAGGGGAAGATGATGGTTCTTTACTGGAGAGATGGAGCACGTCGACTGCGGGCTTTCACAGACGCGTACTCACTTACCTACTGCCTATGTCGGTAGCCTCACTCGTCCGGTCCAGCAGGCGCCGGAAACGTACATGGAGCTAGACTGAACAGGCCTTCTTGATATCTGCCTTTAGGGTGCATATCGCAGCACATGCGATCCACGGATATCATCATGGCTTCCGACTGGAGAGGCGATTCCGCGTTCCCCGGTGGCAAAACGGGGCAAAGTATCACGCAGCGGCCCCGTTACTGCCAGAGACAAAGGTGAGGCCTTGATAAAATTGGCGGTCAAGACCGACAAGTGTGCGTGGACCGTCATGAAATGGGGAACCCGAGCTCGAGTTTTTGGAGAAGCAGCGGTGGACACGCGAGCCAGGCAAGGCCAACGGCATTCAAGCATAGCCACGTGAATTGAAACGGTCTCATGCCATCTCCTCTGCAGCGATTCTGGTGCAAATACTCGATGGGCCTGGAGCTCAGTAGAATCTGCAACCTTCCCGGCATTGACGGGGCTGGCCGCTCAGAAGAAAGCATGACTTCCCGTCATACACTCCTTCGTCGATGTGACAGGTATTCTTGTTGTTTGGCAAGGCAGGAACTCGAGGTCGACGCGAAGGGAAAGCGCGAAGCAGATATGCCCGCGCCAACAAAGCTCTCCAAGAAAGCCCCCACGAATTTGTTCAATCCTCACGGGCGTACAGCAAGGGCCATCCTCTGATGCACGGCGAGTCTGGCTGACTGAACGAGCCTTGCAAGCATAACTTGGCGAGTGGCGTGCAGGGCCCATGCAAGACATCAATGAATTTGGCCGCGATAGTCTGGAGCTGAATCCGGGGATGTTGTCGCCCATCGGCATTGGGCAGTGTGCTCTGGTTCCCCCCCCCCCCCCCTTTTTTTTTTTCTTTTTCTTTCAGTTGTTTCAATCTTCCATGTTTCCTTTGTCTGCTCTCTGCCATGTGTGATATTCCTCTAGGGTGAGAGTGGCTGGGCGGCAAGTCTTGAAGCAGAAAGAGACCACTCTTGCCGGTGCCGTAGACCCTCGACCTCGCGTCTATGGAATAAGCCCAATTTGCTCCTGTGTGTGCGGTACCATTGTTCAGGGCGATGTTTGGACGAGACGGGCGACGCTATGCGTTGCCTGTTCGATGCACGGTTTCTGATTTTGCCTAGGCCCATTGCGTCAGGCAGGCCGCACGTCATCGAATTCAACCCCACCAGATACACCATGTAGAAAGACAGAACCTTTGGAGAACCTCTCGTGGCCAAGACTCAACCCAACTTGACTAATTGAGCACGCCTTACGACAATGGCCACGGGCAAGGAACACTGGAACGTGACCGAGCCATGGCTTGACCTGCGCTGCTCGCTAGGCGAAGGGCCGTTCTTCGAGGCAGAAACCAATTCTTTGCGATTCGTCGACATCAAGGAGAAGAAAATACACAGCGTGTCGATCATTCAGGGCCAGTCATCCCTCCGAACCCAGCAACTCGACATCTGTCCTACTGTGACCGCCAATCTTGATGGTGTCGATCCCCGAGAACGCATCCTGGTCGGAGTCAAATATGGCCTAGCGATCTTGGACCGCGTCACGGGTCGATATGAGATGCTGGCCAGTTTCAATGATCCGCACAATGAGCGGCTGCGCAGCAACGATGGAGCCGCTGATCCCCGAGGGGATTTCTGGCTAGGAACCATGACAGACTTTGGCTACGGCGAGTTTCAACCAGAAGGTAAGCTTCCACTTTCGAGCCTGAGGAGACGAAAGTCCAGTGACTTGCCAAGTCCAACTGACGCGAAATATGTTTTTTCTTTTCAATTGAAACATCAGGCTCTCTATTTCGCTTTCGAGGTGACAGGAAAGAAGAAGTTGTTGAGAATCTGAATATTCCGAATTCTGTTGGCTGGTCTCCTGACAAGGCAACCATGTACTACACACACTCAAAGGCGCATCAAATATTCACACTGGATTACGACATCACCTCAGGCGCCGTGTCCAATCAGAGGCTATTCTACCAGCACCCTACATTTGGGGAACCAGATGGCTTTCGCATCGATACCGAGGGCAACTTGTGGACTGCTGTGTTTGGAGAGGGCAGAGTGCTTCGTATTAGTCCCGGAGGAGACATCACAGGCGAGATATCTCTGCCGACGCGGAACATATCGTGCGTTCAGTTCGCCGGCACGGAGCTATTCATCACATCGGCAGCGGACGACGAGGGCGACGATGAAAGCAAGCAACTTGGCGGTGCCTTGTTCCGCGTGGATGTGGGGATGACGGGTTTGGAATTGTTCGAGTTCAAGTTGCCATGACGGGCGATTTTGTCTCAGCAGGAAAGCTTGACGTACAGTGCATCTCGCCGCCGCCGGGACTCATTGTTCCCGGTTGCATCATGCGTTATTGCCTTGGCAGGGCGAGACCATTTACAAAAAGCAGAGACACGGCACTTGATACAATGTATGGATTACTGAACTAGCTCGCTTGGTTTGCTAGTCGCCACGACGAGCGGAAGCAGTCGGCGTGGTCCGTGTGGCTCACTGCCGCTCCCAAGTGCACTCGAAAAACGTGCTCGTGATGCGCCATTGGCAGACATTCGTCACACCCCGGCACCGACTACCCCTGTCCGAGGCAGCAGCAAGGACGCGGTTGATTCCAATCAACCACCCATGGTCAGCCCCCTTCGGTTGCCCACCCAGCCTACCCGAGCTAGCACTGCGTGCCCCAGTCGTCGGCATCAACCCCCCCCCCGACACCCTTTTTTTTTTTCCGGATGTGTTGGTGGTATGACTGTATTCAAGTGTTTCTTAACTATTCTGTCTCTGGCCTCCGGAACCGGTGCGCCATTAGTGCAGGTGTATTATCCACCATCTTTCCTGACCGCCGCCTTCACCGCCGAAGGTGGCATGTCAGATGCATGCTGAGCCGGGGCATGATGAGGGCGTGGCAGGAAGCACGCAACTTTTTGGCCGTCATAGCAGTGGTCCCTACGGGCCTACGGGAGTCGGAGAGTTCAGAAAAAAGCAGGGCCTCCGATGGGGAGGGGAGGAGGGCACGACCGGCAAATGTGATGCGTCACATTTCTTTTGGCCTGTTTGCTTGCTTGTTGCTTGCTTGCTTGACTCTCCCATCTTATCCATGCTTGTTGGCTCTTGCAAAGTTGACGTGCCAACCCTCGCGCTTCAAGCTTTGGTCATGTCACGGCAAGGTGACAATGGATGTGGTTCATTTACTTTGAGAGTTGTTGTATGACATCCGGTTCAGGGCCTGTTTCGCTTAACGAAAAAGTCGGATATGCGGAAGCCCTCGGAACGCGTCTCTGCGATGTGCTCGGCGGCAAGGGAAAGCTCTTCATCCGTGGGCATATTGACGACCATCATGTATAGGATGTTCTAGGCCATGTTAACACGACTGAGAAAGCAATGGATGGGGTCGCTTTTACCTTGCCAAAAGCCTTCTTGACGACGGTTCCCGGCGAGGGAAGAGCCAGAGGTCCAAGGCGCAGCACATCGCGCTTCTCTCCTGTTGCCATGCGCCCAGGCGAGGCACCGGACGAAAACAAGGGAGCCGGTCGACTGATGCGTGGTTGAATACAACTCGATCTCCCGCCGCCCGCAGTCGCATCATCCCACCGGTGTTCTGCAGTACCACGAGGATCACTCCGATAGAACTCATAGAGGCCCTGCTTGTATCTTTCACGTCTGGTCGCGCGGTCACCTCGACTCAGGGCATCGAAATTCCTGCCCATCTCCGGCGGCTTTATGTTCCCTCCCGTGACCAGGGAACGAAACGAGCCGCTAGCTGCGGGATGATTCGGATCGGCGTATCTGGACGTGAAGGCCGGCTTTGGTCCCTTGGCTAGTCCACTATCGACGTGCTTGCCAGCGAATCGGGCCTGTGCGCGTTTGTCGTAATAGGTGGTAATGTACTTTTGCGCCAGCTTCATCTTCTCCATGGCTGTCGTGGTCTGATCTGTCGCAATCCGATTCCTCTCCAGGCCTGGAAACACAAGCGGCGCTGACTCGGGCAGTTCGGCCTCGGTGGTCTGGCCGCTCGCCTCACGAAGTCTATTCTGAAACTTTTGCAGGCCCTTACTCTGCAGCCTCGAAGCGATGATGGACGACAAATCCAGGGCCGGTCTTGGATTTTGCGTGGCGTCTTCAGGGCTGTAGGTCATGACGAGGCAGTACAAGCCTTTTGGCATGAAAAACTGGGCGTTGGCCTTGTCCAGAAAGGAGTTGGTCCTGGTCCTGTTCTGGATGTCCTTTGCCGCCATGATGGAAAGCTGAACTGCGATGCCGACGACGATGGGAAAGTGAGGGGCAAAGGCCAGTCCCCAACCGGCGAGATTGAGGACGTCCAGCCAGGGCGACGCCTGCGTTGACGAGTCAAAAGCCTTGAGAAAATCGAGAAACATGTCTTGCGAGATGCCACATCCCTCGAGGCACGGCGCATATGCACGAATGAAGCCGCGCGAGCGGGTTTTGGGTCGTTTCTGTGGCAGAATGACTGGGCGAGGGAGTCTGCCGACGGATGTACCGTCAGGGACGGACGGCGCTGCATAGTTTCTCAGAAATTCGTCAGCGGGCGATGGCGATGCTGTTTCGACTTCAGTCTCGGACTCGTCAGAGCCTGCTTGACGATGCTCAGCAGGATGCGATGGTGGCGGGCTGTGGGCGTCTTGTTGCTCGTCCAAGATCCAGAGCTCGTTGTGAGTATTTTCGTCCGAAGGCAGCTGCGCAGGCGCGGAAAGGTCTTGCTCCGGCGAGCCGCGCAGTTTCTTGTGCTCGCGATACGATGTGATGCTCTCTGAAGCGAGGCCTATGCCGCTCGCGATGCCCTTGACGAGATATCGCTTAATGGGCTCGAGGGGAGCCTGGTTATGCGCCGACATGTCGGCCGGGAAGACCAAGGTCCGACAGGATCGGGGACCAATCACGGGGATATCAAAGAAGCAAAAAGAAGAAAAGAGGAAAAAAGAAGCAGCAGGGTCACATCCAGACACGAAAGGTGTGAGGTGGGAGAGACATGAGAAGTCGAGATGTGAGGGCCACTCCGACATGCAGCGACGACATGGCAAGATGATTGTCTGCAGCTGCAGCGTGTCTAAGAAGCTATATATACGCTATGTATGCACCAAGGCCGCACACGAGCCTGCCCAAAATGCAAGTGCAAATGCAAACGCAAACGCAGACGGAGAGTAAACGAGCACGAACCCGGCCAAGGCCCGGGTCATATAGACGATCAACATGTGTCCGAGAACGAGAGGGAAAATACTTCCCGACTGGGCCTAACGCGCTCCCATTGTTTGACCTGCGGGTGCGGGAACGGGAAATGGAAGGAAGCCAGAGACGGGAGAAGGAGGGGTGAATGTGTCAAGGGGCGGGTGGGTGGTGTGGTTGGGATTTTCTTTATTGTGCCGGTCGGAATACATGGGAGAGGGCAACGTGGTGATTCGGAAAACGTGGAGGTGAACGAGAACGAAGCGAGAGAGAGGGGGGGCCCC
>AZGY01000006.1:795258-968135 GCA_001636675.1 Moelleriella libera RCEF 2490 | reverse complement strand
CCCCCTTCGCCGCCAGCCACCCAGCCGTCACGGCTCGCACCAGAACTGGGTGACATTCGCCAGCCTTGGCACTTGGCAATGCTTCATCACCAAGCAGACTGACGCACACCAGTGATACAAAAAGGGCGAGCTTCGCTGGCCGCTAGGTCTTGGCTGACGAATGGCAATGCAAGGTGCCTCAGAAGAGGCCGGACAAGAGCCTGCTCTGCCATGTACGCATTCCCAAGGACAGAGACCGAGTAACGTGCATATACGGGCATGCGCCAGCGCTGGCACTGCGGGGTGCTCACGGCTTATCTGGGCACACATTTCATGCAGCCAGCTAGAGCATTTGGGGAAAACATCACAGCTGTCCTGTCCATGAGAGATGGGCCACTGGGCATGAGCGCGTTGGCCGTGACCAGTAGTAGGGTTTGAAAAAGTCGCACCCAATAGAAAGGTTGCGCTTTTTGAGCGGCACGTGCAACTCCGGGTGGTAACCCGTCGCCTTCCTCTCGTCTCTGCCATGTTTGAGCAGCCGTGCATGAACGGAGAACGACCCGAGAGCCACCTGCCTGTGTGCGTTTCGCCCGGCCATACCGCACGCGTCGCACGGGGCTCCCTGCTGCTAATCCCCGGGGTACCATTTTCTATTTTCCAATTATCCAGGGAAGCGAGACGAGCCCTCCTGCAGTCACAAGCAGCGAAGAGGAGACAAGAGAGCACACGGGAGAGCGACGAAATGCACAACCCCCGGACGACCTCTACTCTCTGCCAGGCTCGCCGCCATAGGCGCGTTGCTCCAAGTTCGCCGCCCCCTGGCCCTTTTTTTTTTTTTTTTTCGCCCCTTTGTTCAAGTGACTTGAAAGGCGAATCAAAAAGCATCGCAAGGCGCCTAGTGTGCATTTGTGCAACCCCTGGCGCGGGCTATTTTACCACCACAACAATTGCATGTTTCGTCCTCAGCAATTCCCTGGCACATATCGATGCGGCCAACCATACTTAGGCATGTCCCACAAGCAAGCAGAGACAAGCCGTGCGTTCGCGTCGTATTGTGTGAAGGACATGCAGCCAGTAGACCAGATCTGTCCGATGTTCCATGCAAGACCGTGACGACGGAGAAGGCGAAAAGGAAGTGTCCTGCGTGCCACACGATAGATCGTCTATGTAGTTTGAGAACAGAATGGTCACATTCCGCATTGCACATCTGCAGGATGCTGTGAGCTAGTCTTGACACACCGAGTGACCAGACACCACGGCTTGCGTGCTCCTTCACAAGTTCTCCCGTTCCATGTGCGGTGAATCCACGCTTCACCCCACACCCCACAAATTGTCATCTCATCAGATGTTCAACGCCGTAGATGTCGGGACTTGCTGGAAATCACAGTAAGTGGGTATCAGAGGCACGCCGTGGACATGCGTACCGCAGCTGACCTGGCAGCGACTCCTCCGTGGCATGCTTCTTGTCCGACAGCGTGGTGATCCTCCGAGGCACAGGGTAATTCTGCCAGCATGGTGCGCGAGGTCGAAGAAAGGCTGGTCCACTCGCCGTACATGATGGCTTGAACATGGCTGGTAGCGTCGGCCAGCGGGAAACGGAGACGATGTCGGCGGAAGCTGCTAGTACGCGTGCTGACCATCCAGTTGTGACTACTGCATCCCCTGGAGGCCGGAGCTAGCAAGTTGCAGCGTTTTCGCCGCACCCATGTTGGATGTGCATCCTCCCTCTCTGACGTGGCTACCCCATGTAGGTGTGAGTGTCTCCGTGTGTGAGGGAGGGGTCGTTGCTGGACATTGCTGACCGACCCCTCGTTCACAAGCTATGGGAATTCCCGCGAGGCGCCGATGCCGCCAAGAAATTGCGGATGCGGGGGATGATTGCAGGTCGGATGTCGTGGACATGACGATACTAGACGGTCTGGACCAACGAAAGGCTGGTTCCCCAGAGTTAGATCAAACAGGATACCACAGATATTCAAACCCAGGACTAATAATCCGTGCCCGAGTTTGTGTGCGGTACTCGGGGAATCTTGGTCTTACGGCCTCCTCGCCGCTCCGGTGTATTAGGACACATCCACGACGATCCTATTTTCCCGAGACGACGGATCAAAGCGAAGTCGAGCCTGGTTGGGCACAGCCAGCCAGCAGTCTACTTTGGTGGACTGTGGATAGATATTACGAATGTGTCATCCATCTTACTGGGTGGAGTTCCCTGGAGCTTGAGAACGAAATCGACCAGCTAGCGGGGGGCGAGCATTTGCAGATGCCGGCCGAGTTGTCAAGGGGCCCAACGCCTGCATCCAGCTGAGCAGCCAGCGTCCAGCGCTGACCTTGCTGTCCGCCGGAAGGGAGGAGCGCGATCGATAGCATCTGGGGTATCGGTAACTAGTCGACCCTTAGTGTTGCAACATCAGACCGCCGACCTTGGCGTGACCTTTACAAGCCCTTGGTATTCTCCTCGCTGCCACCAATGGAAGCCGAAAGCGCAATGCGTTGGAAAGCCAGCTCACGAACCGGCACGTCGCGTCGTCGCGTCGGGCGGGATGCGTTGCGTTGGTGCGTGCTCGCAATGATAGCTGCCGGCCATGCAGGGTCTCGATCTGACTGCTGGTGATGCTCGGTGGGTGGACGTACAACCCAAGCCAGTGGACGCAGATCTTGTGTGCGCCGTCATGCCACACAGCCCGGAGGATTCTCGTGAGTCCGACCGACTCCGCTGGCTCGCTAGAGGGGCGGAAAGAGGAGGACTGAGGCTAGCTGGTACGTGCAAGAAGTCTGGTACCCTACTGGCTCGCGTCGAGAATATGCCTCACATCAACGTCTTCCTTTCCGAGATTGCTCCTTGGGGGGTTTTTTTTGGTGGCGCGAAGCAAAACCGCGCGCCCGCCAGACAACAGGCCCTTCTAGCGCCTCGGTCCCCCCCTTTAGCGGATGAGCTTGCAAAACGCCGTCCGCGAGTCGCAACACACAGCAGAGGCGGCGTTCTAGAACACACACGCCGAGTGCAGAGCTCCAGCCCCTTAATGACGAGAGGTTCAGCATTCGTCATCTGGCTCGAGGCGCGCCGGACCCTTGCCAGCGTTTCATTCGTTTCTCAAAATGCTACGTCCAGAGATGCTGGTGCTGTCGGATGAGACCTAGTTCAACATATGCTTACCTCGATGAGTCGCAAGAACGGGTCTTGGATGGACGGGTCTTTGGCTGAGCGCGCTGCTTCCATCTATCTGGGTTTTTTTTTCTTTGTCTGGGACTGTGCGTGCTCCAGGGGGAGGGCGCCAAGATGGCTGTCGGCAGCGAGCTCGGGCAGCAAATTTGAGGGCCATGTGCGTGCGTTCATGGCAGCATGTCCGGCCTTGTATCAAGTGAAATGAAGAAAGGCCCGGTGGCCTGTTCGAGCAAAGGCTGAATTCGGACTGGTGTTGAGTGGGCCCAAGTGCTGTACAGACGTGTACCGTACGTACTGTACTGCACTTGCTCGGTGAGTGGGCGGCACATGCACATGCATAAGCGGATGCAGATGCATCATGCAGAGATTGACAGTAGGGACAGGAGGGACGGGCGCGACCATTACTCCACCTCGACAAAATTGGGCCGCCAGGCTGGTGGTGGGGGAGGAGGAGGAATTGTGGCACAACGTCGCTGACCGCCGCTTTCGGGTGGCCGCGAGCATTGCTCCTTCAGGCTGTCAGAAACCTTCTTTTGCCCAGTGTCTTAGATCGGGACAGGACTCCTGCCGACACAGCTCCACTGTATGATCCATTCATTCATTGATTCCGTGTTGAAAAGACACCAGGGCGCGCCGCGCTGCACGGAGGCCAAACACGATACCTGCCTGCTCCGTTCGTGCAGCCAAACGCGTTTTGACTTTCCAGATGGCAACCACCCGGAAAGACACGGGCGGCCTCTAGTTAACGGCAGAGGACGTTTGCTAATTCCCGTTTGGTGGCGCCCCTGGGACGAAGTCGCCTTCCCCTACGCGGTTGCTTTCCCCGACAACGTACTCCGCTGGATACGCGCACTGTGCCACCACCTGCTTCGTGTCCGCGAGGGCTAAAGTTAGCCGTTGCATGTTCTTCTGGTGAATAGGCGGACGAGACGTGTGCGTGGAGGCTTGAGCTTTGCTCAAACCCAAAAAAAGGAGAAAAAAAAAAGAAGAGGACAAAGCTATGACGTCGCGCAAGGCCCGTCAATGTCTCGATATAGATTGCCGTGCAATCTCGTGCTGCACAATACATAAAAGACAGAAAAGGGCTGCTGTTCGATTAAAGCGCTTGATTCCGTACAGTGCTATGGAGTCTGTGCTTTATTTAGGAACCCCCCTTTGGTGCTGTGTTCCCTACTTAAGTACTGTACCGAAAACCCACTAGGCGAGCAAATGGAGAACTGCACCGGCCTCATGTCTGCTGCAACCCCCCGCCCCAGTGCCCTAGAATTCTTGTCGACTAGCGGATGACTATTTGAAAATGCAGTTGGCGGCCACACATTTCCGAATACTCTCAGGGCACTGTCCGGCATGCAAGACGCTGGCCCGGTACTTGCATCTGTTCGGATCTCTCTGGCTGGCCACAGGCAGAGCTAGCTATTTGTGGGCTTGCGAGAAAGCGCGAAGCGAGCGTCGGGGAATCTGGCGGACATCAAATTTTTCCTCGGCCCTCGTATCTGGATCGAGTAACCGTTACTCGGCCACGGCGAGAGCCGCAACAAAGCGACTCCAACGACCAGCATGCGTCCGTCTTCAATGGCATTGGCGAGAGGCTCCCAAGCCAACCCCAGTCCAAATTCTGTCGTCTACACGACGGACACAACGAGCTGGCAATGCAGTGGCGGCGCAACACAGACTGGCTGGCCCTCGCGCGGGTGTACAGCGCACCATGTCGCGGTTTAATTTCAATGCAACAACAATCAGAGGGTATTACTCGGTCAAGGCTAATGCCATGTGCGGGTGTCGTGGCTGTACAGGGAACCCGGGCTGCCGCGTTGCTGTTATTGGCGGCACTAGCCCAATTCCTCGCTCGCACTGTCGGGTCTCGTGTTGATGGCTCGGGAGAGGGAACGCTTTGTCAGGCCCTCGCTCTGGCATCTGGCATGTTCTGGTCGTGCTCGGCCCAGTTCGCCCAGCACAGTGCCTTGTCTGAGCTGCTTGTTTACGCCAGACCAGCCTGGACCGTCCCGCCAAACCACCACCCCTCGAGTACAGTGCAGGGCAGAACTTTTGGACTTGGCCGGAAAGAGGCCCACCCGACCAGACCATACCAGCCAAGACAGACACGGAGTGTTTGTTTTACTGGACGGACCATGTTGCTGGAAGTACTGTACAGTACACAATGAACGGGTCCGCCCGCCGACCAGAAGTGCAGTGGCCAGCCGACGCCGCCCTCAGCCGCCCATCTCCTGTCTCCCTCCACCAGTCTCGTTTCCGGTCCCTGAATAAGGCAGAGAGCACTGTTTGGCGCCTGCCGTTTTTTTCTTCCCTCTCCCCCCTTCCCCTTCCCTCTTTTCCTCGCGCGCCCTCACCCTTTCGGCCCACCACCACCACCCACCAAATATATTCCCAGGCCTCCTGCTCCAGACATCCTCTTCGCCTCCCCTCCTTCTTCAAAAATATACTGCACCTCTTCTTGATCGTGCGTGGCGCCCCCCCGTCGACCTTGCATCTGCATCCGCCTTTGCCCTCGGGGCACTTGCAGCGCTGCCTCGTGGGTCTTTGACCAGGTTCGCAGAGGATCGGCAACGTCGCAGTGCGTTAGGTCCTGCAGTCTCACCTTTCTGCTCGTCCGAGCTCCCTCCCATCCTACCAAGGCTCGCCAATCCTCCAACACATTACTACCCTCCGAGACTGCCATCTGCACTTCGATAAATCGTGCGCGCCACCGTCTACGAAACGTCATCCGAAATTCGCCAAGCCCTTTGATACCACCATTTTCGCTCTTCTCAAATCTTTCTCGCCCACGACAATTCCTGATCTGCTGAATCACTGCGTCTGGACAAAACATCGAGCCTGCTCACACCAGTCTCGCGTCCTCCTCCCCCGACGCAAGTCTCCCACAACAACTTCACCCATCAACACTCCTTAGCCACGAAATATGTCGAATCTCCAGTTATAGCCTTCAGGTCCTCAGGGCCACCAATTTGCTACCTTTTCCTTACCTTCTGAACAGGAGTCCGCACTGGTCTGTGGACTTCGTCTGCGCAACGCAATCGCAGTTGAAAAGTTTTGTCCCTCTCGCATTGGTTGAAAAATACAAAAAGGCTGCCCTCATATCTTTTCAACGACTCAAGCCAGATACTGTTTGACTTGTCTGCCGACGTCTACCTGCATCAACCCTTTGGATTTCTCGACATACTTCTTTTTCGGAATACTCTCTTATCGCATTCACCCCACATGACCCCCCCTTTTTGCGGTAATCTCACAATGGCCGCTGCACCAGTCACGTCGCGGGACCCAACCCGAGCAGAGATGACTGCTGACGAAGCTGACGACTTGGACGAACCCCCGGAGCTCAAGCATAGATTTGAGAGAACCATCATTCGCCGCCAACAAGACCAGGCATCCTTGCTTACAAGGGGCCTTATGGGCGAACCGGAAGACTTCTCTGCACATCATCCGCAGTCCATACTTGTCAACAGTCAGCGGAGGCGTTCTTTGACCAGCAATATCAGTGTTGCATCAACCGCTGATCTGACCAGCGATACTGGCTTGACCAGCCCATGCCGTACGAACACTCCGAGTCCACCAATTCCTGAACTGACTGGTCTGCGACTTCACCATGACCTGGGCGAAAGCAAACCGCCCACAGTCTCAGCTCTGCAACCACCCAAGAAGCGATGCATTCAGTTCGCATGCGCTAAGCCGCCTGTCCCCCAGGCCGAGCCTATGAGCAAGGCACCTTCGGCAGAATATGCTCCAAGACAACCCTCCATCAAGTTTCCTTGCCCGACGCGGCCAGCGTCGACGCAAAACACTCCGCCAAGACATATTCCGCAAGCTATAGCTCAGCCCATCGCCATGAATCCCGAGTCTCCTTCGACACCCAAAAAGGCCTCAGCACTTTCCTTGGCCCTCGATACCTCTCCTCGTGGCTCTGGAGCTCGTCGCTTGTCGAATAAGTCGACCCTCTGCCGGCCCAAATTTCTGCGCGCCAATTCGAAAGACTTAGCGAAAGACAGCTCTCAATTTCATGAGTTTGCTAGCGGAACGGCCCGCGAAGAGGACTGGATTCGACAACAAGTGCCGATTGTTGATACGAAGCTTACAATTGACGATACCTTGTCCAAAGAGAACCACTTTCGCCGCCTTGGCGCTGAAGCAGAAGCGGAAGCCGAGTTGGAGGAAGAAGAGGAGGAAGAGGACGAGGAGGATGTCAATGAAGATGATGACGATGATGACGCGGACGAAGATGAGGACGAGAACAAGAGTGACGCCGGACTTGCAGCATGCGAAGAAGACTCCGACGGTTACCACACCGATTCCGAGACAGGCTTCGCCGAGTCTGATGAAGAAGAGGAAGAGGATGAGAACATGATTCTTTGGACTCCTAGTCATGCCAAGGCCCGTCGCAATCCTGCAATCAGACCCGTCAGACGACCGTCTGTGAATGAGCCTCAATCCGATTCCTCGGTTGCCAGTCGACCGAGCACGAGACGTACCAAGACAAGGCGCATCAAGATAGAGTCCGACGCCCCCGATCTACCGGACAGTACGGACTTCGTTTGCGGTACTCTGGACGAAGATCGGCCCCTGGAAGAAGCATACATGTCTTGCCTAGCTGCTCGTAGAAACGAGAAGCTGCGTGTCATCCCCCAGGACATCGATCCAAGTTTTCCTGCTTCCGACCCTGATGACGATGACGAAGAGGAAGAAAATTTCCAACCTCTTCATCACGATAGCGACGATGACGTCTGGGTACAAGGAAAGATGGAAGACCTTCACCATGGCCAGCAAGACCGCTCGCGCCGGAAGAAGAAGAGCGAACAAGCATCGCCTCGCAGATACCGCTCACCGGCGCCTGCTGTTCGACGACATCAATCGCCTCCTCCCCCAAGAGCCCGCGGTCGCTCTCCCAAGCCATTGTTCGGGAGACACTCGCCTAAGCGAATGCGATCACCAATACCAAAAGCGATCAATACTCCCTCTCAGACTCCTCGTCAAGGCCTAGTGCAGGTCCAACTTCACTTGGCGGGCCGACCTGGCATGACTCTGACCAAGTCCTTGCCCCGACCGCCTGCCATATTCACTGCCATGAAGGGCAGCAAGGCCGCCAAACACCACCACGACTCTGACTGCCATCTCCGTGCGGCTATTGATATCGTCAAAGGTTTAGAGCGCAAACGTCAACGTCGCAAGGAGAAATTCTTCCAGAACTACTGCAACAGAGCCAGGCGCGGCCAAATTCCCGAGCGCAAACCTTTGCCTGGCCGTGGTGCTGAGCGAATGAAAGAGCTCGGTCTCCTCATGGCTGGCAAGAAGGATCCTGGCAACTATGTCTTGTCCATTTGAGCACACGCCCCACCTTCTCCTGTCTTTTGGCGACCATCATTGTCGCAAAAAGAAGTATCGTGTTAGAGGTAGAAGACCGGCATCATGGCGTTTTTAGAGACAGCATACTCGAACTCATAGCTGGTCTTACTGCAAAATGCCAGGGTATTTGCAAAGCAATGACTTGCATACTCGGCAATCTCTTTTCCTTGTACGGCCGCGATCAAGCATCGAGGCCAAAGGGTGGCATTCGCTAGATCGGTGTCGTTTGTACATATTTCTTTCCTCATATACAGCAAAAGCTGCTATACGAAACCGTATATGGTCAATTTCTGTCTTTTTTTCTTATCTCACATTGGGAAGCCACCTCGCATTGTTAGGATACCCTTCTTTAGACCAGTCGGGCTGTATGATCTGTGATGGAAAGAATTTCCAGCAGATCGCGTTAATACACAGACATAAAAAGGATTATGCTGATACAAACTTGTGCGTGTGTGAATGGTAGGCTGTCACCGAACATGCTTGTTCGAAGCTACCTCTGAACAGACATTGAGTTGACGCCGTATACTGAGCTAAGTGTTTACAGTGGAGGAAATAAGAAGCTCGACCGTGAAACGTCTACGCAGCAGGAAACGTTCGCTTGCGGCCGTGTCCCAGTTGCTGGATGACGATTCAGTGTCGGGCGGATCATCGCACCCTTGCTCGCCTTCCAGATGTCAGAAGGCAGTCTCTGGTAGTTTGAGTCGAGTCAGTCATACCAGGGTACTGGATCAAGACCGGAGTTTTCTTTGTTGAGGAACTCTGACGAATCATCATGCGATGATGGATGGACTTGGAGAAGCACATTTATCAAAGTATCTAGTAGCGTATTATTGCGAGGCCCGAGCATGCATTTCAGTCAGTTGCCTCTCTAGAAGCTGTACCATTCTGAGGAAGAGCTCGTGTTGCATGTCAACAAATTAATCTAGACTGATGGGCAATGTGTACGGCGGGGAGATGGTGCATGTAATGACAATTTGGACGCATTCCCGTAACATGAACTTGCCTTTGAACGCAAGCGCGTGGGCCCTTGTGGGTTCAGTCGCCGCTACTCTGGCCATTCCTCGGCTGGGCTTGTCGTGCATCTGCAGCCTAAATGGGATGCCTGAATTTTGGGGCATCAACGGGCCACCTGGACGGCCCTCGGTGGCCAGGCCAGGTAAGTAAATACGACGTTGCTCTCGCGAGTGTTTGACGTAAATCAACATACCACTTTCTTATCCGCCACGTCCATCGCCGCCGCCCTCATTTGTCCCAAGGCCTCCGGTCTCAAACCTTTGAAGCATACGACTTCCTGAGCAGCCCGTCATGTTCCTCATCAACTGGTGTGAGTCTCGAGTCGCATTCCTCGCTCTCTCGACTTTGCAACGAACCCCCGCGCCGCATATTTGGATGGACTGACATGGGTTTCTTGACCTGGGACTAGTTTACGATTTGCTGGGCTCTCTGGGACTGGTCAACAAGCACGCGAAACTGTTGTTCCTAGGCTTGGACAATGCTGGGAAAACGACTTTGCTTCACATGCTGAAGGTGCGTCGAAACACCTCATACCCCCTCAAAACCATGGGCCGGCTCATGGCCTCCAAAGAGTCGACGGCTTAGCGATTTGTTGACATCACAACGGGTCGAGAAATGGTTGGACATGGCTAACCGAAACGCCACATAGAATGATCGTGTCGCAATCCTCCAACCCACGCTCCACCCGAGTGAGTAATTTCCCGACGAGAAAGAAGTCTGCGCGCATGCACGAAGAAGAAGAATTTAACAACGAGGGGTCCGTTGCTGACCCAAACTTCGCAGCATCTGAAGAGCTTGCCATCGGAAACGTACGATTCACGACTTTCGATCTGGGCGGTCATCAACAGGGTAGGCCTCCTCTTTTTCGAGAAACTCGAGCCGGGAAAAAGCCAGATCGCTTTGTTTCTGACACGTGAGATAGCCCGTCGAATTTGGAGGGATTATTTCCCCGAGGTCAACGGTGTTGTTTTCCTGATCGACGCCAAGGATCTCGAGCGGTTTCCCGAGGCCAAGGCCGAGCTCGATGCTCTTCTTGCCATGGAAGAATTGTCCAAGGTGCCTTTCGTCATCCTCGGCAACAAGATCGACCACCCCGATGCTGTTTCCGAGGATCAGCTGCGACATGAACTAGGTGTTTACCAGACCACGGGCAAGGGTAAAGTACCCCTGGAAGGAATTCGACCGATCGAGCTATTCATGTGCTCCGTCGTCATGCGACAAGGCTACGGCGACGGCATAAGATGGCTCTCGCAATACGTGTAGCAGCTGAATGTTGCAGATGTCTGGATCGTGTGGTTCTTTCTCCGCAGCACAGTCATCAACTGGAACCACTAGAAATGATGTAGCGTCCAGGATATCACATCTCATGGGCTCGTGGAGTGGAAGGGAGAAGAGGCGTGGTTGGACGGGGAAAAACTAGTTTGGAGGCGAGACAGCTTACTCTGGCGGAACTTGGAGTGCTTGAATGCGAACCCGGCAAGTAAACAATTCACATAGCTCACGATATAATTCATTTCATAGTTCAGGGCGTCAATTTGGAACATGCGTGGCTCCGTCATTTTGACATTTGAAAATTGACGAGGCTTCTCGTCTCGGTCTCTGCAACGCGCGAACCTGCCGCCATGTCTATCGTCGGCTCGGTGCTTGCCTGATCACGAGCATTGAAACGAGTCCAGTCCCCTTGAGCGGGTATCCAGACTCCCGACTCTGCTACGAACATGTTGACCATACCGAGCCGCCGTGAGGACCAGAAAGAAGCGGGTCCGCCCCCTCCAACCCCAACAATTGATTGCCGAACCAATGCGTCCATGTGCGACGTCATGCCTGAGGGCAGGAAGCCACGGTCCAGAATACACGTTGCCTGCCTGCCTGTCCAACGCCGACCTGCAGGCAGCCTGCATGCAGACCAGGCGGGAGTGTGGCACGTTCTGCATGGTTACACAATACTATACATAGGGCTTACGCACTGGCTTGAACATCGCATCCCGTCCGCCGGGCTCGATTACTTGGCCCATCCACAAGCTGATGACGCTCGCCTCAACTCCTCCACATTCCTGCTGTCCGGTTGGTGTGATCGTCATCCCGTCAGCTGTCTGAGGGGGAGCGCAGCCCGCGCATGATGCCGGACGAACCAACCTATGGCTTTCCGCCCGAAGCCTTCGACACATCTGCGCTTCCCGACGTCGATCACGAGTTCCTCGAGGCAGAGGATCTTGCTGCCTTTGAGGCGGCCCTGCAGGCGCCGGATCCGCTGCACAGCCCTGCGGACTCCTTTCACCTCACCAAAAGGGACTCGCAAGAAATCGACCGGACGAGTACGGATGCCATTGCGGCCTCAGCAGCCGCCGCTGGGGGGGACCTGCCTCGTCCTCCAGAACCTCCGCCCAAGGGTACTTTCTTCACGGCGCAGAATGATTGGGCCCCTGTGAGCTTCAAACACTATGAGCAGACCCATAAACCGAGAAAGAGCGGGAGACGCAGGAAAGGTGCAAGCAAGGCCGTGGAGGGCCTCCTGGGGACACGAACCAAAGACGAGACGAGAGAAGGCAATCTCTATCGATACTTCAAATGGCCGTTGTTCGCGCTCGTCTTTGCCTGGCTTGCGTTCTTGTCACTCGTCTATCTGGTGACGAGATGGTATATATGGGTGTACGAACAAACCTGGACATGGCGGGGACGGAGAGAAAGTCTTCGCAGAAACATGCGGAGAGCATCGACATATCGAGAATGGGTGGCTGCGGCGAGGGAGCTTGACGTGTTCCTCGGACGGCAAACATGGAGGGAAGAAAACGAGTTTGCCTACTACGACTCCATGACTGTGAGGAACGTCTGGGACCGACTTAAAAAGTTGAGAGCCAGAGCCGAGACGCAAGAGGCTAAGAGCTCCAAGCAGACGGGCGATCGCAAAGCTGCCTTGGAAGATCTCAGGTCGCTGGTAGAGGCTTGTGTGAAGAATAACTTTGTCGGCGTCGAGAATGCTCGCTTGTACAGCCAAACATATTACGGGACCAAGAATCTGGTGCAGAATTTTATCGATGAAGGTACGTCTTGTGTGCCAGCGTGATTGACGCGCGGTATCATTGACGCTCGACTACAGTGGAACGATGTATCAAATTGCTCACGAGGACCAAGATACTGAGCACGGAGGAGAAGCGGCTGCTGTTCAAGCACCTTTATGCCAATTATGGGCGGACTGCACTGTGCCTCTCCGGGGGCGCGGGCTTTGCGTACTATCACCTCGGCCTGGTCAAGGCTCTGCTTGACGTCGACCTGCTGCCCGATGTCATTACGGGGACAAGCGGCGGCGCGCTGATTGCGGCCATGGTGGCTACAAGGACCAACGACGAACTGCAGAAGCTTCTCGTCCCCGCACTGTCCCGGAGGATCGACGCGTGCCGAGAGCCAGCGACTGTATGGATTCCGCGCTGGTGGAAGACCGGGGCGCGATTCGATTCAGTCGACTGGGCGAAGCGCTGCAGCTGGTGGACCAGGGGATCCATGACGTTTCGCGAAGCATACCAACGAACCGGACGCATCCTGAACGTGACGTGCGTACCGGCCGACCCTCACTCCCCGACGATTCTGTGTAACTACCTGACGAGCCCTGACTGCGTCATCTGGTCGGCGGTCCTGGCTTCGGCGGCCGTCCCGGGCATCCTCAACCCCGTCGTTCTCATGATGAAGACGAAGGAAGGACCGCTGGTCCCGTATTCGTTTGGCCACAAATGGAAGGATGGTAGTCTGCGGACGGACATTCCCATCAAGGCGCTCAACACGCACTTCAACGTCAATTTCACCATTGTCAGCCAGGTCAATCCGCACATCAACCTGTTCTTCTTCTCGTCTCGCGGTTCAGTGGGTCACCCGGTTACGCATCGCAAGGGCCGCGGCTGGAGGGGGGGCTATCTGGTGTCTGCCTTTGAGCACCTGCTCAAGCTCGACATGAACAAGTGGCTCAAGTTCGTCCGCCACGCAGAACTGCTGCCTCGACCACTGGGCCAGGATTGGAGCCAGCTGTGGCTGCAGAAGTTCAGCGGCACCATTACCATTTGGCCCAAGTCGGTGCTGTCGGACTTTTGGTACATTCTCTCTGACCCAGACTCGCACCGGCTGGCTCGCATGCTGCACCAGGGCCAACAGAGTGCATTTCCCATGCTGAAGTTTGTGGCCAACAGGCTGAAGACTGAGCGACTGATTGAGCAGGGGAGGAGAGAGACGAGACCGTGGGCCAGGAGGGGCAGCATTCAGGCCATCATTAGCGACGACGATCTGAGAAGTCTGTTGGTGGACGAGATGGGGACCGGGACGACGGAGGAGGACAGCGACAGAGAGGATGGGATAACATTCACACCTTCGATGGACGCCGACGCGTCTCGCGAGCAGACTGAGTAGGTGGAGAGGCATTGGGAGAAAGCCGGTGCTCAACCCAAACTACATGAAGTGAAGCGAGTGGTGGCATATATGCAAGCGAAGAGTATGCTTGAATAGCGCAAAATACAGCGAGAGTCTCCATTTGCATTGGCCGTATCCGGCGCATCGATCCACGATGCATACATACATGCACGCCGTTGAACAAAAGTGTTTACGTATGCTGGTCGGGCTGGGATTGCTGATTGGGTGACTGATAGGACGATTGATTGATTGATTGAATGCTTACTCCCTTGAATGGTCCGAGTCTGTAAGTGGGAAGAAAAAAAAGTGTACAGGCCTCGACATCCCGGTCAGCGGTGCCGTTGCGCCACCACGGGCCAGTGATCTGAACACGGTGGCGCCACGGCTGCACTTCCACCTGGCTGGCTGGGATCCCGCCTGTGGGGGAGCCACGATAATCCGAGCACCGACCCTGACACTTCCAGACGGGGAAGGGGAGAAAAAAGCCAAAGAGGACACGCCGACAACATTTCGAGTACGCACGTTCGAGCGACGGTTCCCTCGCATTCCACGCAGCAGGTCAGCCGTGCCCGGCCTTTGTTGCCACCATGAGCTCCGACTATTCGTACGACGACGAGGTAAGGGAGCCGCCATCGCCAGCCACTCCAACTCCAGCCTGCGCCTGCTGACAGTCGCGGCGCAACAGGCACAGTTCTTCCCCGTCTTCATTCTCACCTTGACGGGCCTCGTCACGCTCCCCGTGACGTACAGTCTTCTGCAGCCCAGCAAGGATGACTCGCATCTCGCCCCCCGCATCAAGACCGAGTACAGGTCCCAGCACGGCCATGTCGTGGATTCGTTACGAGACAAGCAGAACAGGAAACAGAGGAAGATCAAGAGAGCGCTTGTCGCAGTCGCGGGGTGGTCTTTGATGGGTTTTATGGCGTACCTGATTATGAACACGAGCCCCGTGGAGACCAAGATCTGGAACCCGTACGATATCCTGGGCATCGCAGAGGTACGCCGTCCTTTTCCCCCTTTCCCCCCTTTCCCGAGGCGCGAGCGAGAGACCAGCATGTGCTGACATGGTCTCCTCCAGTCGGCCACAGAAAAGCAGATCAAGTCGCGTTACAAGCGCTTGTCAGTCAAGTTCCACCCCGACAAAGTGAAGCCCGATCCTGCCAAGAACCAGACCATCCAGTCCCTGAGCAATCACTACATCGAAATCACAAAGGCCTTTCAAGCCTTGACCGACGAGGTAGTCCGCAACAACTTCATCGAGTACGGCCATCCGGATGGCAAGCAAAGCCTCAAGATCGGCATTGCCCTGCCCAAGTTCATCGTGTCCGACGGCAACGGCAAGTACCTCGTGCTGCTGTACACGGGACTTCTCGGCATTCTGTTGCCATACCTGGTCGGTTCCTGGTGGTACGGCACCAAGAGGCGGTCCAAGGAGGGTGTCCTGATGGAGAGCGCGAACAACCTCTTCCGCCAGTACGATGAGGATATTGACGAATCTGGCATTATCTGGGCCCTCAGCGCCGGCAAGGAGTACGAGGCCGTTCTCAAGGGCGACCAGACCGAATCTGGTCTGTCCAAGATTGAGTCGCGCATCACCGCCCCAGGGGTGGCGTCGCCCTTTGCCGCTGGCTTCACCGTCAAGGACAAGGAGAGACTCGAGGACCTCGACAGCGGTGTCCGCCGCAAAGTTCTCGGTCTGTTGTGGGCCTATCTCGGCCGTGTCGAGCTCGATGATGCTGCCCTGACCAAGGCAAAGTACGCTGTAGCTCCTCTCGCCCGCTCGCTCAACCAGTCTTTTGCCGCCATCGCCCTCGCGTTTGGAAACACGGCACCGCTCACCGGCTCGTTCCTGGCGAATCAGCATCTCATCCAAGCCATCTCTCCCAAGGCGTCTCCCCTCCTCCAGCTGCCGCATTTCACCCCCGAGATTGCCTTGGCGGTCGAGGGCGATTCCAAGTCACACCTGTCCGTCCAGCAGTTCATGGATCTCTCGGACGCTCAACGCCGCCAACTGGCCGTCGGCAAGGGCCTCCTTTCGGAACAAGAGTACCGTACATGCGTCGGCGTCGCCAAGCAGCTCCCCTACCTCCGCGTGGCCAAGGCCTTCTTCAAGGTCACTGGCGAGCGTCTCATCATCCCGTCTTCCCTGGTGACGTTGGTCATCAAGGGCCGGTTCATTCCCCCGGGCGCCGAAAAGGTGCCCGCCATCGACGAGCTGGACCTGGAAGACGTGGATCCCGCCGAAGACGACCTCGAGGCCCTGATGGGCCGCAAGAACAAGACCATCAAGGGCGCCGACGGCAAGCCCGTCTCGGTCGAGGAGCAGAGCGTCTTGCCGCCCCTGGCCTTTGCGCCCCACTACGCCCGCGATCACACGCCCAAGTGGTACGCGTTCCTGAGCGACTCGAAGCAGGGCAAGATCGCCGTGCCCCCCTTCACCTTCAACCGCTTCGACGCGCCCATCTTTGACGACCAGGGCAAGCCCACCTTCAACATGCAGACCCTGAAGGCGCAGTTCGCGGCGCCGCCCCAGGCCGGGCACTACACGTTTGTCATGCACGTCGTGTGCGACTCGTATGTCGGGTTCGACACCAAGATGGAAGTGACGCTCGTGGTGGAAGAGCCTGTCGCAGCTGTCGAAGCCGACGAAGGCGACGAGATTTCCGAACCAGACGAAGGTGAGTCCACAACAACAACAACAACAACAACAACGACGACGAGATCCTATCAGAGCCCCGATAGATCCGTTCCACTGAGCAGTAATGTCGCTAACCCGGGCGGGAAAAATCTGTTTGCCCCTTTTCTTAGATTCTATTGCTGGCCAAATGCATGCCCTCAAATCAGGACAGCCGCTCCAGTCACGACGAAGAGTAGACGAGGACTCGGATGACGAGAGCGGTACAGAGGAGGAAGGTGATGACACAAGCGACACCAATACTGACACCGAGGACGAGTCATGATATGCCATGTGTTGATTCTTGCTGCGCACTTGATGCGACGGGCGGGCGGGGGACGAAAATTTCATGGTGGCACGGGATCGTAAAAGAGCAAGAAGACGGACACAGAGCGCCAATGCTGGAAGCAGTCATGGCCAGAGATGTATTGCATTCTTGCCATGGGTTTTCCGAATGGTGACAGAGAGAGAGAGAGAGAGAGAGAGACAGAGTGCGTGTGTCTATGGGAGAGGTATGACCTCGCTGGGTCATTTGATGGATTGCGTGCATGCGAATATGTACCTAGATGGTTCTAAACACTGCGATGGACATGACAGGTGTTGATCGACCGTTGGCGCCCTTACAAGGAAGGAGAGAAATAGGATTTTTCTTTTATTAAAAAACATTGAGCAATCGAGAAGCCGACAAAGAAACAATTTTTTCTGCTCGCTGGGTGATATACAGACACCCGAGGCTGTGCCATATACACATAGTTGAATAAGAAGGGAAAAGCACAAGGGAAAACGCTGACGATTCCTCGCATGCCACACCCCTCCCCCCCCGCGGTCATCAGCAGACTCTCACACCGCACACCTCGACTCCCTTGCTTTCTATGCGAGCAGATCTGCCAAAGTACGTCTCGACCAGGTCTTGCACGAAGCTCGCGTCAGCCGTGCTCCACACGTCGAGGCCCATGTTCTCGACCGCGTGGCTGTCAACGACGACAGCACGGGCCTCGGGCGACGAGGAATCGTCGTTGAGAAGCGCGTCTGCTTCGTCTTCGTCGCCGTCGTTATCGTCGTCGTCGTCGTCGTCGTCGTCGTCGTCATCTCGGTATCGCGACAAGTGAGCCTCGTCGGTATTCTGTACAAGGTCGGCGAGGACAGAGAGCATCTGCGTGGTCAGACGGTGGAAAAAGGCAATGATGGCGAGCTCGGTAGGCGCCTCGGCGCCGTCTGACGGGTTGCCGCGACGAGCACCAGCTGACGAGACCGGCGACGCGGAGAGGAGCTCGCGCGAAGCTGAGCGAGGCACCGACACGGGTGTGTGGGGAGCGGGCGCCAGGTCGGCCAGGAGCGCAGCGTCCCTGGACGCCTCCTCCTGTTCATCGGACCGTAGCTGCTCGCCTGCCGACGCCCACCACATGTAGCCATTGTAAGCAAGCGCCGTCCACGTCACCGGCTCAACGAGCGAGTCCACGCCCTCATCTTGCTCATCCCTCACCAGACGCTGTGAGCGACTGGTGGGGGGACGGTCAGGTGAGGGCTGAGGAGGCGACGATGCCGACTCCTGAGCCGTTGACGAGACTGGGGGTGTCGCTAATCGCAAGAGGCCGCTTCGCAGTATGTTGAAGCGCCGCAGGTCCCGCTGGGTTGCTTTGACTGGCGTTCCGCGAGGATGTTCGACCGTGGGCCATGTCTTGTTCGGACTGCCGGACGGACTCTCCGGGGGCATGGTGACGAGCACATCCCACAGAGTATCCTTCATAGCGAGGATACTATCTGTGGTGCACGCAATCCAGCCCGAGCCTGTCTCGTCCTCGGCATCTGCGGCGCCGTCCTGACGGCGCTTGGAAGCTTCATAATCGTCCATGAGGAAGGGTATGTCGTGAACACCGATGTTGAATAGTGGGCGCAGGCGCGATGTCGGCGATGGCGACGGAAGCCTCTCAGCAACGGAAGAGGGTATATTCGAGAGGATGGAGATGTCATAAACTGCACAGGGTAAGTCACCACCAAGACGTTTGCGGGTCAGGACCAAAAGGCTTGCACGCGCATACCAAAATCACATGCTTGGTGTATTGGCGCATGGCAAGAAATTAATATTCGCTTGCGCAGCAAGGCTGCTCTGTGGATGGGAAAGATGAGAGGGCCAAACTTGTCGAGAAGAAGGACCAAGCTCCATGCAGGGTGGAAGGGGGAGAGCTTGTGCGGCGCGGGCACCAGAGCACTCGCGTCGGATGCTGAGTGTTTTCTGCTGTGAGGTTTTCTCTCCAGCGTCGGCGTTTCCGGCCAAAGGGAGGCGTCGTTGCGCGGCTCATCGTCGCTGGCCTTGTGAGAGTCCCAGTACTCTTGCAGAATCTTTGTATCATGACGGTCCTTGGCCAGCCGACTACATTTGGTAGGGCCGGTGGTCAGCTTTACCAAGTCCCGGGGTCTCGGATCCAGACAAGACTTACGCAGCCAAATCTTTCAAGCCCGGCGCGTGTCTCCAGGCCCGTCCCAGCCGTCCGTAGCTCAAGGGCACGAGGACGCCGACGGCCACCATGCGCGCGTTCCTAGCTTCGTCCTCCTCGCAGGGCTCGTTGGCAAACGCACTGACGCCTGCATGGGCGGCATTCACAAAGTAGATGAGGTCGTGGCGGACGGTATGGAGCCCCGAAGGCAACGACTTGTACTCGACCTGGCCATCGAGTTGGAGATTGGGTACGGCACGTCTCCAAGCGATGGTGTATCCGGCCTTGACGTCGAACTCGATGAGGAAGAGGGCGGAGACGGGGGGGAGGTCTACGCCGGCATTGGCATTAGCACTCGTTTCCACAGAGAGGGAGGACTGGCGATTGTGACGAGTCTGTGTCCTGCGAGAGGGGGCCATGGCGACGAGAGAGCTGATGACATTGCTCGATGCAGATTTGACTCGACGTGACGTGACGTGACGATGGACCGTTGAGGGCCGGCCGCCGGGGTCAGCCAGGGCCCAGGATTGCTGCTGTGCAGGCTGACTCGGCGTCCCTGAAAGGGGAAGGCGCTACCCGCTCTGCCCTGCCCTGGCGGCCGAGAGAACGGGGGGGAAGAGGGGTTCCGGTCCTGGGCGTGGCATTGGCACTGGCGGGGTCGAGACGAGACGGCAGGTGACGGGCAGGGCAGAGAGGGGTGGAGGAGGTGTGGTCGGGAAGGCGTGCCCGAGCGTGCACCAGGAACCGAACCGAACCGAGGCGAGCAGGCGGCAGGCGGCAGGCAGACAGGCGGGAGGGCTCAACAAACCATAATATCGCTGCGGTGCGCTGCAAGTACTCCGTACGGCGGGTTATACTGCATGGGCGGGGTGGAGCACCCGCTGTCTGTGGCTGGCTGAGCACATGAGCTGCAGGGACTAACTACTGCAACCAACCCATGAGATCCACCCCGCAGAGCATTTTTGGAGTTCCGTCTTCTCCCTCGACACAAAATCACGCTCTCTCTCTCTTCTCTCTCTCTCGTTACTGTGCGCTTGCTCGGCCCCCTTCATCACGAGAGCATGGGTCACCTGTCGGAATAGAGCTAGATTCTCCTCCGTCTTTTTTCCCGCTCTCCTCCTTCCTCTCCTGCCGTCCGTCCGCCGTCGCGTTCTCCCCTCGTCGGCCCTGTTCTCAACTTCACGCCGCCGAGCCTCCTCACCACCCTGCACCCACGGCAGTACATCGCAACTACAACATGTCCGTCATCATCGACTACTTGGTCAAGTTCCTCGTCGGCTATGCCGCCATCACCGTCTTCTTCTACATGGCGTCCTTTGTCGTGCCCAAGGCCAGCTTCGTTGCTCGTGCCTTTGCCGCCTACATCTCGCTCGTCGTCTGCGCTCTTTTCGGCGTCTTCGCCTCCCTCGTCCTCACCCTCGTCGGCAAGCAGGGCATCTCGCAGTGGGCCACCGCGCGCTCCTTCCACTACGCCATGGCCCTGACCACGGGCATCGTTTTCGAGATTCGAGACCCCAGGCACGTCCTCGCCACCACCCGCCCGGCAGTCTTCATCGGCAATCACCAGACGGAACTCGATGTTCTCATGCTCGGTGCCCTCTTCCCCAAGTGGTGCAGCGTCACTGCCAAGTCGGACCTCAAGCACATCCCCTTTCTCGGCTGGTTCATGCGCCTCAGCGGCTCCATCTTCATCGATCGTAAGAACTCCAAAGATGCCCGCGACGCCATGGCCGGCGCTGCCAAGGAGATCCAGGTCAAGCGGCAGAGCGTCTACATGTTTCCCGAGGGCACGCGCAGCTACACCAAAGATGCCGTCATGCTGCCTTTCAAAAAGGGCGCCTTTCATCTTGCGGTCCAAGCCGGAGTTCCCATCGTGCCGTGTGTGGTCGCCAACTACAGCCATATCCTTCATTTGAAGACCATGGTTTTCCGAGCGGGCAGGGTTCCCGTCAAAGGTGCGCCCAATGGTCATCTCTTTTACGCTGGAGCAGCCGCCCTAACTTGCTTGCAGTTCTTGACCCGATCCCCACCACCGGCCTGACCGCTTCCGACGTCGACGAACTGGCCCGCACAACGCGCGACCTCATGCTCAAGGAGCTCAAGTCTTTGACAGCCGAAGTCCAAGGTCACCCGATAGCTGTTCCCGCGTCAAACTCACAACCTGCTGCGACGAGTTCCTCGGTTGACGCCAAACCCTCGTAACCCAGAAGATATCCCTTCCCGGGGCGGGGTTGAGTTCTTGATTAAACTCGCTCTAGGGATAACATGAGCGTGACAGATCGCATGCGGACGGTGGCGGAAACGAAGGAGCATTTTCGATGGAAAGGTGGAGGAGCGCAGGATGACCAACATGATTTGATGGATACCCCCTTACGTAGATACTCTTGAGACGTGCCCTCGTTGTGGTACAAGCATTACTCAGGCACTCGCACCCTGCCTTTTTGTTTGCGTGAGCCTGACATGCCAGTTGCCTGGCAACAAAAGCTTGCGCCAGATTGTGGTCTGCTCCTCTGATATGTGTATACATATGTGCACAGGCCGATGCCGACGCTTCGGACAAATATTCGAGCTTACCGCTCCTGACATCACCCGCTCCACCATGAAGCGCCACAAAGCACACTCTGCGATACGAAAGCACGACGACCAGCCAAACAGACAAGGCAAACACCATTGCGCCGTGCTTGTCATTATATATCCACCCTAGCGTTGCTACTCTCCCAAAGCTTGCAGAGCCTGGGTCAAAGTCACGACTCTCAAGCTTCTGCCCCTCTTGAGCCCCGTGCCTGGGGCGGCGTTGGTCACGGTCGGGCTCTTGGCATCGTCCCACTTGCGGAAGACGCGCTTCATGTCCCGCGGGATTCCCTCCAGGACGACGGTGGAAACGGGCACAAAGGGGCGGTCTTCCATGCTGGCGGCGAGTATGGCGTATTCCTGCGCAAAGTCGAGCGCATGGCGGAACGAGGCGTACTGGGCGTTGGCGCGAGATCCCACAATGATGTAGATTTCAAAGAATGCATCGAGGATGTAAATTCCTGCGGATGAGAGATCATCCTGGTTGAACAAACCGAGTTCGAATATCTGCCGTGAATGAGAAAGTGCCAAGTGTCAGAACACGAGATTTAAAAATGAGAAGAAGTGCTGCGAATCAGAGTGTGGAGAGAGGGAAAAGAAGGAACTCATGGAAAAAAGAAAGACAAGAATGAGAATCAAGGTGGGAGGGTGTAAGCGGTGGAACTCTTAGAGTCCTCAAAAGAAGGAGGGGCCGGTTAGGGGGCGATGGTTTTAGCATCTTACCTGCTGGCGAGAGTTGGCGTCGGAGCAAAACAGTCGGCTGCCGTACTTGTCGTAGCTTGGCTTGAGACGCCAGTGGTCGGCGGAGTGAGGCTTGTTCGCGGCCTGGGCGTCGCCGTGGTGGTGCTGGTCATGGCCATCGAACAGGCGCCAGAAGGACGGCGGCTCGCTGCCGTCCTCGTACTCAACCAACTCGCCCGTCAGGGTCAGGTCCATGCCGATGAGACGCGCGCAGCTGACCTCGGCGACGTGGCTCCCCTTGCCGTTCCACATGTAGCACGAGCCGCCCTTGGTGACGAGGTAGGTGAAGCCGGCGCACAGGCTGTCCGGGCTGAAGGGCACCTCGTCAAAGGCGACCTGGCCGAGGTAGCGTCTGCCGCAGAGCATGTTGGGCGCGAGGGAGTCGTACTTGTTGCTGGACCCCCTCCGGACCATGATGACGCCGCCGAGCGCCTGCACAAACTCGGCCGACTCCTTGCCCTGACGCAGCTGGACGAGCGTGCCGCCCAGCGAGCGGGCCTCGCGCGCCACGAACAGCTGTGCGTCCTCGGCCGCCGCCTCGGGCACCTCGTCGCCGACCCAAAAGTACACCTCAAACACTTTTTTGCCCGTGGCCTGCCGGGTGAAGTTGTGCGCGCAGACGTACATCTCCTTGTCGAACAAGACACGCTCGTTCTGCGGCGACACTGGCAGTTTCTTGCCGTCGCCCAGGATTTGAAACATCTGCAAGCCCAGACTCGTCACCCTGTCGCTCGTCGCCGGACGGCTCATGAGCATCTGCGCCGGGTCGACCGTTAGCTCCTGTTTGCTCTGCGGCGGCGGCCCGAAAAAGTCCGTCAGGAGAGTCGAGATCTCGTTCGTTGGCTTGGTGGGCGACCGGGCCGGCGACGCCACGGCACCGGTTGCCGAGAGGCCTGTGCTCTTCCGGTTCAGCCCGGCAGGCATCTCCATGTCTTCGAGGGCCGGCTTCGACTTGGTGGGCGACCTTGCGCCGAGGCGAGGCGAGGCGGTCCGCATCGATGGAAGGGTATCTCGATCGCTCTTGGCAGGCGATGCCGGCTCTTGCATTTTGACAGGCGACCTCGAACCCGTGCGTTGGTGGCCGAGCCGGGCCGTCTCCTTGGGTGGCTCTTGTCTGGTGCTCTCGGCTGCATCGTCGTCCAAGAAGCGGGACATGCGCTTCATGTTCAGCTTTTTGGGGGATGAAGGGGGAGGCGCATCGTCTGCGTGCGACGACGACGACGACGACGGCGGCGCCGGCGCCGGCTTTGCTGCCGAGGGTGGAGTGGTCTCGTCGGCTTTCGCACTTCTCTGGCTGACCGGCCTCGACATCCTTGGCTCCGGTGACTTGGCGGGTTCCGCGGGTTTCGCACTCAAAGTGGAAGGCTGCCCTCGCTGGATAGCCTTGGCAGCGGCTTGCTCCTGGAGCGACAGCCCTGCAGGCTTCCTTGCGGGCTTGGGAGCTTCAGATTGCTTGCTCTCCAGATTCGGCTCTGGACTCGATATCTCTTGTGGTGAACCCTTGACCTGCGTCGAGCCCTGGGCATGCAGGGCAGTTTGGCCAGCATCTGAAGAAGCCGGTGGTGCAGAGCTCGTGGGGACCTTTCTCCTCGGGCCGCGCGCTCGGTTTTTCGTCATGTGTGTCAGTTGAGGCCCAGGTGCCGACGAGGCAGGAGAACCGGGTTCATTCGTTTGATTAAGGTCATCGGAGCGTCCTACGCCATTTGTGGCATTTGGAGGCGGCCCCCTTGCCAGCAATCCTGCCAGAGCCGGGTTAAACCGATCTGCAAGCGAGCCACCGCCTCCACCGGTCCGGCCTTGAGTAGGGAGCCTCGAGGGAGCGCTCGATTCCTTCTGCAGAGGGGGAGGCGAACGGGGCTTGGGATCAGCCTTTCTCGTCTGGGGCTCTGTTGCGACGCGCGTCAACGTCTCGCCACCTGGGCTCTCAGCAGTGGGTGATGTGGTTTTGGGGGATACCGGTTCACCAGCCGATCCGCGCAGTATGTTCTCGGTTGCTGAACCGAGCTTTAAATCCTCCGAGCTCTGGTCACGAAGCCCGAGCTTTGTCTCCACGGGACTGTGCTGCTTGGACGTGGCCGCTGCCGTTCTGCCCAGCTCAGCCCTCTTGACCAGGCCTTCTGGCACCGGTTGATCAGCTTGGATGCTCCCCTTCCTGACCACCCCTCTACCCTCGGCCTGAGCAGTCTTGAAGTCTGCCTTCTTCTTGAGGATGGCATCCTTGAACTCGTCCCTCCTCTCGCTTTTTTGAGGACCGTTTGTCAGATTGAGAGCCGCCTTGCCCCGGAGAATGTTATTCTTCAGCTCGTCGGGGGCTACGTAATTTTGCGTCTTGGTCTTTCGCAAGCTACCAAAGACGTTTTTGAACTCGGGCTCGTCGCTTTTGCCACCGTCTCTGTCGGCGGGGCGCTGCCGCAGGCCTGATCTGAAGTCCCTGATTGCGGGCGTTGACGTCTGCGGCTTGGGCTTGACTGGCGGGGAGCCGATGCTGGGGACTCTCCTCGCTGCTGCCCTTTCGGCCAGCGGGTTTGCGGTTTCTCCCTCTGTCCCCTCCGGACGTGACTCGTTTTCCTTGTTGCTGAAGCCTGACTCGACTGGCTTCTGCGGCGCACTGGAAGTAGATCCTGAGCCGTACACAGGTCTGTTGGCATTGGCAGGCGGCGAATAGATACCGCCAAGACCGGTCGGATTCGACTTGGCAACTGTCCCGAGGGCTGACTGTCTCATCAACCCTCCTATACTGACCTGATGCCTGTGTGATGCAGCCGTCGCCCGCGCAGCTTCCATGGCGGCCTTTTCCCTCCAGGTCGGCTGAGCTGTCGTCGGCGACGGCTTTGGAGACTCTGGTCGGTTCAATGCGCTCTCGAGCCAGCTCGATTTGGTCGGACTCCAGCGCCGCGGGTCCATGGTCTTGGATGGACTGGTGGGTAGGGCGGAATCTTCGTCTCGTTCCGATTTATGGCTCAAGCCTCCGATGGAACCTCTGTTCGACGACTGGCCGGCGTCACCGACATCAGATTGATCCCCTTGTCGTGATGTGGGCCTGCTTGAGGTCGGTGTAGAAGTGCCTCGGATCATGCTTGATGGACGAGAGTTTGTCTGCGTCGACGCGCGATCGTGGTTGCCCCGTGCTGCGGCCACAGAGTCTGCGCGCGTTAAGCCAGGAGGACTGGTGACGCTCCATCGCTTGACACTGTCGCTGCGCTTCATCATGGCACTCTGAACGAAGCCGCCCAGTCCTTTCGTGGGTGAGGGAGACCGGGTGGGTGATTCCTTCCCGGAAGAGGCGAAGGGCTCATGGGAGATAGCCCCGTTGCCGGACGGATCATCAAATCGAGAAGGATTCAATGTGACTGGTGAAGTGATATTGGAGCGGCTCGAGGTGCCAACCGAGATGGCTTGGTCAGCGGACGTGACGTCGGAAGCGGCTCGAGACTCTGCAAGTCCCGGCAGCTGAGTCCTGATGGAAGACATGTCTGAGCGATCCCCGTCTTCCACCTGATTGCGCCTGTATGCGGCGGAATTTTGACCCCGGTCTGCCGTCTGTCGAAACCAAGAAGCATCTTTGGATTCCAAGGCTTGCGCAATCTGATGCTTGGAGAAGGTCTCTTCGACGGCAGATGTCGGTCCCGATGTGTCAGCCGCCAGTGATCTCTGAGTCGCATTTTCGGCTGCGACCATGCTGAGCGGTCGAGCACCGCCTCGAGAAGCTGGACGCCTCTGCCATGACAGCGTCGGCGTCCTTGCGGGAGATGTGCTGCTGCCCTCGGTTCGCACTGACTCGTCTCCCGAGGATGCTTCTGGTCCCTTGGCGATCAAATTGGCAGACGACATTGCATCCTCTGCCTCTGCCTCAGTTGGCGAAGCAGCGGATGGTACGCGATCCTCGGATGAGCGACTCGGCGAGCCCAGTCGCGTCGCATCGGGCGGCGGGATGCTCTGTCGGCTTGCGCGTGGCGACGGAGTGTTTACAGGCGACGACTTTTGGGGCGATATCGATCTGGCACGCTCTACAAGTCGGCAAGCATCAGTCCCGAATCAACCCACGACCGCGGGGCAGCTGCCAGCACCGCATCACGCGCGGCTGCGACAGCTGCGAGCAGCACCCGCACCTCGGTCGAGCAGCCGACACACAAAAGCTCTTGATCGCCTCTGTCCGAGGGGAGACACGAGGGGAGACACGAGGGGAGATATGATGCCGTCAGCCAGCGCACTCACTCACCTTCTCTCCGGGCTTGTCTCTCCCGCTTGGCCGCAAGGAACTCTTCCCGCTCGCGAGCTCGGGCTTCGTCATCCTCGACCTGTTGGCCGCGCAGGCGCTCGACCTGCTCGAGAAACTGGGACACTTCGTCGGACATGACTCGCCCTCAGGGCTGCCGGGTCAGCATGTACAGCAGATTGGTGTGGGTAATGCGTGATGGACAGGAGGGCGACTAGTCCATGATCATTGAGTAAGGTAAAGTAGTTTTAACGAGAGTCCGAGGGCAGGAGAGAGGAAACGGGTGGGCTAAGGGTCGAAAACGCCTCGCGGAGCTCGCCCCTTCTTTCTTCTTTGCGCAGCGCGACAAACAATAGAAGAGGGGTCAGATGTCAAGGATCGCGATTTTTTTTTCCCACCCCGGCCTTTGACAATGGCAACGTAACTTGGTGGAGAGAGGGGTTGCACCGGATGACGGACGCAGCGCAATGCACGGCCGTCGTCAAAAGATACAGGCAGTCATCAGTGGCCAGACCGCTGGGGTCCCGGGAGCCAGCGCGTCCGGGGGAGACCCGGAGTTGTCAAGTGCGCCATCAAACAGAAGCCGGGCCCGCATATGGACCAGGGGGTCCCGTTGTATGACTGCAAACGCCATTGTGGAAGTTTGCGGCCCCCGCAAGACAGTCCTGGCGGCAGCCAATGTGCTGCCGAGTGCAAGGTCCGGGCCCTGACTGTGCTGCGCGCGATCGAGTGAGGAGCCAACGCCTCGAATCGAAGCTCACCTCGGGTCTCCCCACGCTGGCAAGGCGCTTCTTAACCCAGATACGAAGTAACCAAGGCAATCTGAAGAAGCTGTCGGATTGTGATGCCTGGCCTGCCAAAGTTCCTCCCCCCGCTTGCCATGCCCGCCCCCCACCTCTCGCCATCCCGCAAGCCGTCACGGGAGCCACACCTGCCAGCTCGGACGAACACTTTCCCAATGTGTTGTTGCCTCATCCGCTCGACCCGCGCTTCGTCCACTTTTCCCGGCGATAGACACGGCTTCAGTCTCATCTCTTGGAACCCGGCTTGAGTCTCCCCGAGAAGCGGTATAGCAGGCGGCGAGCTCCGCCTTCCCTCGTCCAACCGACATGCGCATTGCCTGTCTGCAGTTTGCGCCTCAGGTCGGGGATGTGGACAACAACCTGGACCGCGCAGACTCGGTGTTGTCAAGAGCGGACCCGGACGACCTGGATCTGCTCGTTTTGCCCGAATTGGCCTTCTCTGGTACATGACCCTCAGACACTGTACCCCGTGATATTCAGCGCCATTGGCCACGACCTGCCAGCTCATGGATGTCTACGCTGACCTTGACGCAGGCTACAACTTCAAGTCCTTACATGACATCACCCCTTTTCTTGAAGATTCCGAGTCCGGCGTCACGTCAGCGTGGGCACGGAGCACAGCTCTCAAGCACAATTGCCATGTCGTGGTAGGGTATCCCGAGAAAGTGGATGTTTCCGATAGTTGGCCAGCAGACCCAGAGTACTACAACTCAGCCGTTGTCGTGAATGAGGAAGGCGAAACAGTGGCAAATTACAGAAAGACGTTCCTTTACTACACCGACCAGACGTGGGCATTGGAGGGAGGCCAAGGTTTCTATCAAGGGACACTCCCGGGTCTCGGCGCCACTGCGATTGGCATCTGTAAGTGTGACGCAAGCTCTGTCGGAGGCCTTGGGCAAGATCAAAGCCCGTGATGAACAATCGTGCTGACTGGCTGCCAGGTATGGATATCAAGTTGGCACTCTCCCGCATGGCCGTGTCCAGCTGCCGAAACCGCTGACCAAGTCTCTAGCCCTTACCGGTTTGAAGCGCCATGGGACGCGTACGAGTTCGCGTCTCATGTGCTTGAATCCAAGTCTCGTCTTGTCATCATGTCCATGGCATGGCTGACAAGAGATGACCAGGAAACTTTTTGCAGCGTGCCCGACAAGCCCGACATGGAGACCTTGTCGTACTGGGTCGCTAGGCTGAAGCCACTCATTCAAGCCAAGGGAGATGAGGAGATCATTGTGGTCTTCTGCAACCGCACTGGAATCGAGGACGAGGCCACTTACTCCGGAACAAGCGCAGTCATCGGCATCCGCGACGGAGAAGTCAGACTTTACGGTCTTCTTGGCCGCGGTGTCGAAGAGTTGCTCGTTGTCGATACAGACAAAGAGCCCCGCGCGAGGTTGGTTTATCCTTCGCAGCCTGCTGGCGATGAAAAGGATACCACTGGCCCAGGTCAAGGCTGAGCCTGACCGCGGGATGCGGATATATCGCCAAGATTTCCTCCGAGAGCTTGGCCTGTGTGCGGAACGAGAGTCTCGAGACCTACCCGGGTAGTCTGGCAGCGTTGGGGGAACCATGAGACACACCATCGCAGTTTGGAGTCACTGGACAGGCAGTTCAGAGGTAAGAGGAGCCAGTATCAATCCGACGCATGACACGCCGAACTCCTTGCGCGGGCAGCGCAGCGTCCGGAGGTGGCGAGGCAGATGGTTGAGAGGTACCAAGTTGGAGTCATCTCAACCTCCTACCGAAATGATTCGAATGCTCATTTCGTAGCTCCAGCGCCCCTCGCCCCTGGCCATCGCCAACAGACCACTCTGCGACTTTCCAGCCTCGGGCCGCCTAGCCTTCGGTGAGCAGACGGAAGGGAATGATTCAGATGCCCGATCTAACTTTGCCAGCATGAGCGAGCCACAATTCGATCGATCAGGTGAAAAGATCCCTCGGTTTGCTGTACATGAGAGCAATTGATGGGTCAAATCTGGGATCAAATCTGGGAGCGATGCAATGACTTTCTTGAAATTGTCCGCAGGAGCCGCACAGAAATGAACGAACACGCAGCCTGGAGCACCTTGTTGCCTTAAAATTTGGACACAAGTCAGAAACCAAGATAATCGGCCATTTCCCAACCTTCGCTGAGTACAGGTTCGCGACATGGGCAGCACCCAATGTCGTGGGCCAGACATGACCGGCGCGATTTGTATTTGACCATCTCTGCGGGTGAAATGACGCATCTCTAGCCAAACGAGACGGGTCTCCCTCCGCTGTCGTCCGGCAGCTTCTTGAATCACGCCAATTCACGGTGCTCGCAACTTAAGTTTCGTTGCCTGGCCTTGACCAGTGTGACTGGGCACCCCGGATACCCTGAGCGATATTCTCCGCCGCCACTGCGTCGTCCGTCACTTTGGACCTGTCTCGCATCTGGCACGTGGGCTGTCCTCTGCCCCCACCCACTGCAGAAAGGCAAACCCCGGTGCTCACGGGCCGTGTAGTGGGGGCTTTGGCGGTGCGAAGCCCGCTCAGTGGCTGGGCTAAGCGCCCGTCGTGGCTCGCGTCCACCAGTGAGAATGGGAGGCTGGCCTGCGGTAGCAGCCAGCACAACGTTGGGGTCTTTCTCCTTCTTCTTTCTCGCGCGTGCGTGAGTATTGTCCGTCAGTGTGTGCGCGCGTGTGTGTGTGCGTATGTGCGTGGATGGTCAGTGTGACAGATGTCTGCTCTCAGCAAACAGGCTGTTCACCGTTTCCCTCCCAGCGGTTACGGTATCCGCCCTTGTACCACCTGTCGGCAAGGGCTGGGCATGGCAGGCATCCCACACCTCACGTATGGGCTCTTGTTTGGCGTCACACGCAGTGGGCCGTCGCATTGATGGCCAGTATCCCGACGTACAATATGTGGTGAGGTCGGATCAGGCCGGGGGGTACGCCGGTGAACGACAGCAGCCCGCGGGCAAACCTTGGCTGCACGACCTGGGAAGCATCCTTTCCACAGACTTTCCCCCGTCCTCTACACCACTCCTCTGCCTGCATGCTAAGCGCTGTTGTTGACGCTTGCAAAACCGAACGCAAACGTGCAGACATGCAGCAGAGCGAACCAACAGCTCGGGTGAGCAAAATGCAACGCCAGACGTTCAACTATTACACCACAAAATAGCCTCAGCAGCCAGTCCGTCTGCTACAAGTCTTCACTGTCGACTGAGTTTCCGGACCCAGCTGACAATTTGACAAAGATCTGCGTCATCTCTTCAAACACCTTCACAATCAATTTATCATCCTCTGCCCTGGACAGAAATTGTTCTGGAAGCAGTCTCTGCGAGCTGCCGAGGTGACCCAACGCCATCAATCGGTCCAGCTAGTCGGACCATGATGTTGAGCAAAAGGGCTGCCGCACTCATCGCCATCGGGATCGCACTGCCGGAAACTCGAGCCATCCTCTGTCCCTCTGGATCACAATGTGCCCCTAGTTGCGGTAATGTTCTCGAAGGGACTGCACCTGATGATCTCGTTTGTAGCCAGGCAGCCTTTTCCAGTGATCCCAACGGTCAACTATTCAAGGGCTGTGTCAACTGTCAGAGGGCGAGCCTTTACCACGCGGGCAACGACAGTGACCTTCAGTCGATGCTGTGTAGGTTCCGCGGCGCTCTTTAGTCTGACAAGCTGCTCGCTGACTACTGTTCGTCCTGCAGATAACATTCGCTACGCCGTCTCGTACTGCGTCTGGGGTCTAGTGCCGGTGAGGAACCGCCATGTCAGCGACTCACCCTGCATCACATCGTAGGGCTCTTGACATGAGGCACTTGGCGCGCAACGTGTGCTGACTCTGGCACAGAAAAGCCTGTGGGCCGTTTCGGGACGCCGTGCAATATCAGAATCTGTCCACCAGATACGACGCCTTCCAGTATTGTGATATCTGGCCGACCAGCGATGACCAGGACTTGCAGGGGTGCACAGACTGTCTTCAGGCCGAGGGACGGCACACCCTCGCAAACTGTGAGTACGCTCTGCCATACCACACACGTCACGAGCTCATGTCCGCCGACGTAGTCATCACTGCTCTCCAGGCTGGCTGTCAGCAGAAACCAGCAGAGGGGCTCTTAATTGGTCTGGAGGGTGACTTGTTCTCTCCAACGCCTGTTCAGATTTCTGCGCCAAGTTCAACGGGCTCGCTCGATTCGGCGACGTCCAACGAGGGCTCCCTCTCGCTCGGCGCCAAAGTAGGTATCGGCGTTGGCGCAGGTGCCTTCCTCTTGATCATTCTAGGATGCGGCGTCGTCCTCGTAGGCCGGCGGCGGAGAAGAAAATATCTGCATCGCATGGACACACAGATGGCCAGCCGGGAATGGCCTATGCAAGGCCCCGGGCTGCAATTGGGCACGCAGGTTCACGTGTCCGCGGGAGGCTACGACGATACGCCTCTGAGCCAGCGCCCTCTCCACGGATGGGACGACTCGCCTGTCGCTGCTCACGACGACGGAACAGTTCCGATGCAATTCTCGCCGTACGCGAGCCAGGCCAACAGTCCAGTTAGAGCGCAGGATGCGCCAGCTGTTCAATGGCCGTCGTTGGCTTCGGAAAAGGACCAGGGCATAGGATATGCTCTGACTCCGGCACAAGATTGTGGACAGGCTGGAGGACACCAGGACGCGAAGGGAAAGGGCAGGCAAGAGTCGTATGAGATGCACGGGATGGACGGCAAGGGCGACCAGGGTGCAAAAGAAGTGTCCAAAGTGAATCGTCACTCAGCTTAGAACCTCAGAATTGATCTGGTCGCGATCGCTGGCCGCCGCTCGACACGCTGTGGACGGTGTCTTACAGCTTGGTGCTTGTGAGAAGCTACAATAACACTCTTCCGTGCTGCGACGCAGGCAGCTGCGCTGTGCGTTCTTCCTGAGAGCGTGTGGCTGGTGTTGTGGCGCGGGCCGCTACGACCGAGCGACTTGCAGCTCGCAAAGGTGCTGGCTAGTGCCCGTCCGCGCGCGCCACAAATCCCCAGTCTCCACACACGCCTGGAAAGTGGGAAAGGGCAGAAAAAAAAAAACTAGAAAAAAAAAAAAACTGGAAGCTTGCCGAAGCAATAGATACACTGGCAGACTGCAAAAGCACGCCTCGTCGAATCCTCCCCCATACGAGAGCGCATTCGATTTCCTCAATGACGATGGACGTCGTGAAGAGCAAAAAGGCGGAGGACGAGTATACCATCAAGCCCCAAGCCGTGACACCTGCCGTTGACACGAGCTCGTGGCCTCTCCTCCTCAAGAACTATGACAAGCGTGAGTCGTCCAAGCGAGAAGCTCATTGAGCCTTTCTTCTCCTGTCGACATCAAGGCCGCAAGCGCCTGGGAAAAAAAAAGGAGCTGACATTCTGCTGGTCTCTCGTCAGTGCTTGTTCGGACCGGGCACTTTACCCCGATCCCCAATGGCTGCTCTCCATTGAAGCGCGACATCAAGTCGTACATCAGCTCCGGCGTCATCAATCTCGACAAGCCATCGAACCCGTCAAGCCACGAGGTCGTCTCATGGGTCAAGCGCATCCTCCGGTTCGTCATCATCATGTCTCGGAAGAGAAAGCTGACCTCGTTTGGGTGGTGAGGTTGCTGACAGGCAGAGACGACAGCGCGGAAAAGACCGGCCACAGTGGTACTCTGGATCCCAAGGTGACGGGGTGCTTGATCGTCTGCATCGACCGCGCGACTCGTCTCGTCAAGTCGCAGCAGGGCGCCGGGAAGGAATACGTCTGCGTCATCCGCCTCCACGACAAGCTGCCCGGCGGCCAGGCCCAGCTCGCGCGCGCGCTCGAGACGCTCACGGGCGCCCTGTTCCAGCGTCCGCCGTTGATCTCGGCCGTCAAGCGCCAGCTCCGAATCCGGACCATCCACGAGAGCAAGCTCATCGAGTTTGACAACGAGCGCCACCTCGGTGTCTTCTGGGTCAGCTGCGAGGCCGGCACCTACATCCGTACCCTCTGCGTGCATCTCGGTCTCCTGCTCGGCGTCGGCGCCCACATGCAGGAGCTGCGTCGCGTGCGCAGCGGCGCCATGGACGAGACCAAGCAGCTGGTCACCCTGCACGACGTGCTCGATGCGCAGTGGACCATGGACAACACCCGCGACGAGTCCTACCTGCGCCGCGTCATTGCTCCCCTGGAGACCCTCTTGACCTCGTATAAGCGACTCGTCGTCAAGGACAGTGCCGTCAACGCCGTGTGCTACGGCGCCAAGCTCATGCTCCCCGGTCTCTTGAGATACGGTAGGTCCATTTACGTCGTCACGCGAACAGAAAAAAAGGGCCGTTGCTGACACACTGCGTTGCGCACAGAGGCCGGCATTGAGCATCACGAGGAGGTTGTGCTGATGACGACCAAGGGGGAGGCCATTGCCCTCGGCATCGCGCAAATGTCCACGGTGGAAATGTCCACCTGCGATCACGGCGTGGTGGCCAAGGTGAAGCGGTGCATCATGGAGCGCGACCTGTACCCTCGACGATGGGGTCTCGGCCCCGTTGCCCTGGAGAAGAAGAAGATGAAGGCAGACGGCAAGCTGGACAAGTTTGGCCGCCCCAACGACAGCACGCCCGCGAAGTGGACGTCGGAGTACCAGGACTACAGCGCGACAGATGCCTCTGCTGCGGCGGCGGCCGCCGCTCCTCCCGCCATCGCCGCCGCCGCTACACCAGTCAAGAAGGTCGACCCGGACACCAAGATGGATACGCCCGCCACGGAAGACGGCGACAAGAAGAAGAGGAAGAAGCACGACGGCGAGACGCCCGAGGACAAGGCCGAGCGCAAGAGGCGAAAGGCGGAGAAGAAGGCGGCCAAAGCCGCCAAGAAGGCAGCCAAGGGCGACGCGGCTTCTGGTAATGACAGCGACTGAGCGGTTGCGAAAAACCGGAGAAGGGGGCTCGGGGAGTTTGTCAATGATTTTTCTTACGCGGACGGCTGGTCAGACTGCACCAGTTCCGTGGCCTGGGGCACATTGGCGTTTTTTCTTTCTTTCTTTCCGTCTCTCTGCTTCCCCGTATTCTTCTAGTTCTTTCCATCTCGAAAAATGATGGATGGGCATCAAGTCACGGCGGCGGTCGCTGCTGTCTGTGGTGCGCTGGGGCATGTATATCTATCTTATCTATCTATATTGATCTGATGGACCACTCGCTATTCACGCAATATAGGAGCCCAGTGCACCGCGACGCTTAACCCAAGATCAGTCAGTTCCTCGCTGTACGGTAGTGGTCCATCTCAATCTCTTGATGACGAAGCAAAGTCAAGTAAGTTTGTCCGTGGGACTCGCTCCTGGCGACACTCGACACTGTTGTCCGCGCCAGGTGTGAGCGGCGTTTGGTTGCCACGCCTTGGCTCGAAGTGTCGAATCTGCTTTGTCCTGCTGTCTGAGGGGATGCGTGCTCGGTTTGGTCCTAGTCTTGCCAAGTCGGGCAGTCGGATGGATGTCGTCCGTCGATCGGTGTGCGCTGGCATCATCCCCCCTGCGCGTCCCGCCGGATCTGTTCCGTCTCGCAAATAGCCGCGCCCCTTCGGCGTGAGGATGCCATCTCGACAAGCGAATTTGTCTCCTCCTGCATGGAGATACTACCCAAACCATCGCTGATACCTTACAGCACCATGGCATCGGGCTTCTTGGGTTCCCCGTGCGGGCCTGCTGCTGGCCTGCCACGAAAACCCGTTTACCCATCACCGGCCGTGCACCCCAACCACCGTGGGCTGTAGAGCAACAACCCTTTCTCTCCACCCTTTTCCCTTTTCCCGTTTTGCCTTTCCTGATGCAGTCATCCTCGGCAGATTCTGCTCTTCTCGAACATGGGGCAACTGCGTAGTTACACAGGCGCGCGCGCGCGGGCTTTGCAAGGCTCAATGGCGACACAATAGCGCGGACCAGGCCTTGGACTTTCTTGAGAGCATCGTCTCCTTGGAAACCTTTCCTGGCCGCATGTCCCTCCCCCCTCTCTTTAGATCTTCATATATCGAAGGCCGCAGGCTATCCTGAGTCGTCGTTTGCGCTCGTCCAGGTCACCAAGGTTACTAAGGCGCAATTGTCCAAGAATGCGATGAAGGTCTGGGTCTTTTAGCCATTGAATATCTTGGAAGGTATTCGGAAATCCTGGGATGAGCTCGCCGGTCCATGGGCTATAAAGTGGTGAAAGCCGCTTATTCTTCCCATCAACTAGACTATTTTTAAGCGTCGCGAAATGATTTCGGGAGCTATTTGAAAGGAGTCAGTCTGATAGGAAAAAAAAAGTCTTTTTTTTTGAGGAGGGGGGGGAACATACTAAGCGCGGCTTTCGAAGCGGAGTGCGTCGAATAGGGAATTCACGTTTTTACTCAGTTGATGGATTTGGTCCCTCAGGTGTTGAATCTGCTCTCCCTGGTTTTGTGATTCCTCCCTCAGGTGTTGAATCTGCTCTCCCTGGTTTTGTGATTTCTCCCTCTGGTGTTGAATTTGCTCTCCCAGGTTCTGTGATTCCTCCTTCAGGTGTTGAATCTGCTCTCCCTGGTTTTGTGATTCCTCTCTCAGGTGTTGAATTTGCTCTCCCTGGTTACGTGATTTCTCCCTCTGGTGTTGAACTCGCTCTCCCAGGTCTTGTGATTCCTCCCTCAGGTGTTGAATATGCTCTCCCTGGTTTTGTGATTCCTCCCTCAATCGTTCGAATTCAACTAGGATTGGGTCACCAGTGGGACGGGGCCAACTGTGCCGCTTGTGTCTGCGCTTGGTGATTGCCCCCAGGTCTGAAAGAAGAGACATTGTTGAGATCATCGCCTCGCAGAGTCGTGCAACTGGCAGTCTATAGGTAAGCTGCCGCTGTGCGGCGCGCGCCCACACAAGCCCGAGACCAAAAGAAAAAAAGGGAAAAAAGGAAAAAAAGGAAAAGAAAGAAAAAAAAGAAAAAAAAAAAACACTGGTGAAGCCCCGGGAATTATGGTTGAAGAGAATGTTATGGCGTATTCAGCAAGTTTCTTTGCCGTCTCGGTCTCGAGTGCCAGAATCTTTCTTGCTTCTTCCCCCTTTTGCTTGTGACAGAAATGGAAAGAAAGACCACGCGTGTGGATGATGTCTGGTGGTGAAGCAGGTGCGAGTGACACTGCTGGCGGTGGTGGGGTTGCTGCTGCTTCTTCTTCGTTCGGTTTTGCTTTCAGAGAATTTGGCCGTCAGGCTGGAGAACCGTGGTTCGAGGATGGGAAGCAACACAGGGGAGTGCGCATCTAAATGGCGAGTATTTGTTGGTCGTCGATGTGAAAGCTCAAAAGAGAAGGAATCTAGTCTGCTTTGCGCCGCCCCTTACCCACCAACTTGGTTATACTGTCGACTTCGAAAGGCAGTCAGTCTGCGGGCTGGGCATGGCTCATTGGCTAAAGCACCTCGCAAGAGTGCTAATCAATCCTTAATATGTTGCGTCGTCTCATAACCTTTGTCATGTTGGCATCAGCGCAGATCGAGCTTGCGAGGCCAGCCCGCGGCAGCGCCGCCGGAGGCACTTTGTATCATTCATACCGCTTGTGTTGTCTATAAAATTTATAGCAATTATATGATTTTTATGACTTGTAGTAGCTATATACCCTAGTTTATAAAGTTTCTTGTGATTTTTCTGCGCGGTGAGTTTTGTTCCACCCAAGCTCCCATGGGGATATAGTGACAATCTGCTAACAAGTAATGTTACAAAGGCAAAACGCATACTACCGTGACACGACATGCGGATCCAGCATTGCACGTCAAAAATCTCGTGCTATATAAGGAGCGACATGCCTGCCATACTACAACGGGATAGTCTTGCCCGGACAATACATTTACTTGGTAGTCTTTTATGACCGCGAGGAACACACCGTTGGACATGGCACTCTGAGTGTCGAATGCGCCACGTATCAGGGAACAAGAATTACCATCGGCAATAGCATCATTCTTTTACACTGCCTGTCCCTGGCGTCGGTGACAACATGCAGTCTGCCTGCGGGGAGGGGGCATCGAGCGATGATGGCCTGCGCAGCGGCCTGACAGACAGCAATGTGGCGGGAACCGACTGTGACCGCTGCCGCTGCTACACTCACCGTCCCAATCGTAAGCTCTGCTGGTATTCAGATTCTTCTTCGCGGCGGTGCCTGATGCTGACCCGGGTGCGCTTCCGCTCTGGCAGCCGCACGAACTGCTGCGCGTCTGCAGAGCCCTTTGCCGGGTGCTGTCCCAACTACGGACAGCAGCAACACCAGCGTGCTACATGTCCGGGATAGTCAGATCAGCAGCAGCAGCAGCAGCAGCAGCAGTAGCGGTCACGGCTCACATCTACCTGCTCCCGCGCTCGTGGGCATTGCCGTCGGGGCCATTGTCTCTACCGTGCTGCTCGGTGCGTGCGCGTTCATGCTCGCCAGAAGCAAGAGGAACAGGACAAGACGAGAGCGGGATAAAGCAATGGGCAAGGCTGTTGACGAAGGGCTAAACCCGGTGCCGTCGGGAGCTGGCAGTGGCGGAAGCGGCGGTGAGGGGCACGGCCAGACAGTGATGGTCTTGCGTGAGGAGCACCAGCGCCAGCATCACAAGTACCGGCTGGCCTGAGAACGTGGCAAGCTCAAGGAGCATGAGCGGCTTGGTGCGGTCGAGGGCCGGTACGTTGAAAGGACAAGCCAGCCGGGGTGAAGCGGAGGGAACATGGTCGCGAGAGACCCGCGGAACTCACTCTGCATGCTTGTCAGGGCAGGTAGGAAGATGTTGACTTACCTAGTGCCTAGGTAGGTAGATAGATACCTAGGTCGGTAAGTAAGGTGACTTCACATGCCTTGGGGCATCACCATCTGCTACCAATGACACCTTTCTCATGATACATGCTCAACGAATGCGACATCAGGACCCGCGTCAGACCTCTTTCCATCCGAGAAAGCGCATGAAACCGGCTCGTAACCGGCAAGCTTCTGGCGCAGTCACAACGATGCCGAAAATTTGATTCACTGATGAGATCGGATTGATGTGTCGTGTACGGCACGCCTCCACAACGCCGTTCCCGAGGACAGCAGAGACTCATCCACCAGATGCCGGATACCAGATGGTTCGTCTGGCTCAATCACATTGGCTTGTTCAGGGACGTAGAAGACGCTCGTCCGCACTCACTGGCACATACCTGGACGCTCAGCTCACAGTGCGCGGCACAAAGACACATCACGGCGCAAGGCAGGACCACGGCAAGACGAGACAAGAACGTTAGACATTGGCCATAGCAGAGTGGCCCGGTTCAACACATTCCCCCCATAGTGATGCAGACTGATGCATTTGCGCTCGCTAATACCAAAGAAGAAGAAAAAGTGCCAAGATCTTGAACCTGAAAATGTATTTGATATGCATGACCTCCATCTTTCGCTCCGCACGAACCACAGACAAACCAATCAAGAATCCAACCCTGCCGTGATAGGCCGTCTCCTCAACCCGGGGCATCTTGACCACAATCTTTCCTGCAGTTCGCGCGTCCCTGAAAACACGAGGGGGCGGGCTGCTGCTGCTACGACGCGCGCATCGCATCGCATCGCATCTTCGCGAATCCCGAGTCCAAAAGAAGCAACGCCGTCTGATTTGCATACCGCTTTCCGTTGTCTTTGGTGCTGTTCCGCAAAGGAATCCCCGTCTTCCCTTGTCAATTCCTTGAAAACGCCATTTTTTTCATTTTACATGCTGTCGTCATAGAGATTCGTCTCGAGTTCGTGGGATTCGCTTCGCAAGCGGTCATTCTGCGAGCGAAACCACTCCCTCCCTTCTTCCAGTTCCTTCCGGATCGCCTTGAGCTCGCTCGTGAGCTTCTCTGCCTCGCTCATGATCCGCTGATGTTTCCCAGAGTCATCAACCCCCTCGTCCGCGGGTCGCTTCCTCTTATGAGTCGTCGAGTCGTTGTCTGCGGCGGCACTGTCGACCGCTCCAAGGCTGGACTCAAAGACGTGGCCACTCCCGTCACTAGAGGCCCGCTGTCGTGTCGAGGCGGAGCCGGAGCCGAGCGAAGAAGCAAACGCACGGCCCGAATATTGGCCAGGCCTCGACCTCATGTCGCGTGCCATGGACGCAGGCACAGCGGTGCCGTCCGGTAGCTGCTCAATGCCCATGGCCTTGAGCCTCCACCGCGCCGACGCATTGCTCCTGGGCTGCGTGTGCTCCGTCGACACGCTCTCTCGGGACGAAATCGATGGCAAAGACCGGCGAAATCCTTCCGGCTTGCCCAAAAAAAGGTCCCTCAGCGCCTTTGTCTTGGCCCCGTACTTGTGTTTCGCATTCGGCGACGACTCCCGAGACTGGTGGCTTGATGCAACCGAGTTGGTCTTCGATCTGAATTCGTTTCGTACAATGTTTTCAACCACTTGACGCTCATCTTGGACACCCGCGAGTACACCGCTCGACAGTAAAGCTTCCCTGGCTTCCCCACTGCTCGTCTTTCTGCGCTTGAGCATGTCCAGAAACTCCTCTGGCCGGTTGACGCTGGCGAGCGCTGCCCTTTTGTTTTCCGCTTTTCTCATCGCCGCCTTCTGGGCCGTCGTCTGGGCCGCATGCTGCGAGGCATAAAACGCTCGCAATTGGTCTCGGCCGCTTCGCCGAAGCAAGCTGAGGCGCTTGCGCCGGGCGTTATGTTTCCAGCGATAGAAGTATTTTAGAGATAAATTGTACCGTCTGAAATCCTCCACCTCTTTGTTGATGCGCTCTTCTTCTTCTTTCCGCCGCTTCTCTTCGGCTTCTTTTGTATACTTGTCAAACGTCTTCCGGACAAGGTCTTCAATAATGAAAGTCCTGAACTGCTCCAAAATTCCGTCGTCGCCCAGCACGAACCATTTCGTAAAGTCAGCCATCAGGTCTCGTGGTGGAGCAGGGGTTATCGGGGGATGAACGGCGGTCGCGGCCGTTTCTCCAGTCCCTGGTCGTGGTGAGGCCGCATTATCGGACAGTGAGGTCGGCACAGTTTGGGTGACCGGCGGAAATGGAGAGGCAATCGTACATGGCCCGCCTGTCGCGCGAGGCGATTCAGCGTTGGTCAAGTTGAACGGTGTCATCGCTTCAGATACCGGTTTCGTGCCTGGATGAGTCCCGAACGGGCTGGGTGTCGTCGTCGAAGCCGAGGGCGCTGGCGCCGAGGTCGTTTTGGCGCTATTTGTCTCCAGCCCACCGATCGAAGAACGTTCAGTGGAAAAGAATGATGGTGATCCGCTTTGTCCGGGCCCTAACAAGGACCTCTGCACAGTATCTGAAGACGCTGTCGGTGCAGTCGAGGTCGTTTTCGGCAGCGAAGCTTTGGCGTGCGGCACTGGTGGTGGTGGCATCTTGATCGAATCGGAGATGGATTTCGACATCGCGGCTGTTCCGATAGTTGCAAATGGATGGATCTTCTCAGCGCTGGCGGTTGAGTTTGAAGCTGCGGTTGGAACCGGCGAGGACGTCGAGAGAATCGACTTGGTATCTTGGACGAATGATTGCGCAGTTGTGGTGCTTGCTGCCGGCGCCGCGCCATTGTGCAACGTGGCGGAATTAAGCCCAAACGGACCGCTGCCGGGCCTTCCATCTTGGCCAGGATCTTTGGCAGCAAAAGGGTTGGATTTGGGCGCGGCTGCGGCGAAAGGATTGGACCTGACTTGATTCTGAGACGGTGTGAAGGAGGCAAATGGACTTTGGGGGGCACTGCTTTGCTGTTGTTGTTGGTCACTCGAACCTGGTGATGGCGCATTCGAACCTAGAGCACTGTCGTAAGTTTTTCACGTAATAAAAAGCCATCACTAATGGCAACTGATCCGTCCTACCTTGTTGGCTGCCAAACATCTTTGTCGCGAACGAGTTGGACCCCCCGAACGGCGATGGCGCAGGCGAGGGAGATGACTTGGCAGCAGCTCCAAATGCGCTGGAAATCGCCGTTGGGCCACGTGGGGTTGGTTCCGAGCCATGGTCCTGGACAAAGAGGCTATCCTCGGACCCGACTCGGTCGGCGGCCTGAGTGCTGTCTGGGCTCTCGAAGACGGTTTGGTGAATCACTTCGGGGAGCGGTCTCAAAGACCGCTTCCGTTCGACCAGTCTTTGCGAGAACTGATGTTGCAGTCTGCGGTGAGGTAGATCACGGCGAGGATCGAGAACCAGAAGCCGGCGTTCGGAGTCAGCGGGACTTTCTGGGTCGGGAACGAATTCCAAGTCATGAAGCTGCGCAAACTCAACAGCCTGCTGCGTCGTATCGAACTGAAGAAACTTGTTCAGCGTTGCCGCCGACACGTCGTTGGCAGGGGTTTTCGGCCGTGCCAGCGATCGCTTGATGGTGTGTAGTATCGATCTCCGAAGCTGAGGGAAGTGGCACTCAGCAAAACAGGCCATCGTGTACGACACGCTGGCATCGCAGACTATGCGAAAGTATGCCGAGCAAGACGCCGTCGCGGCCAGTGATGGACCTTCGCTGAGGGGACCATGAAAGTCATACGTGTTCTGAAGGGCCTCGACCAGCGATACGGCCGTCCTGACTTCGTCAGAGTCGCGCCAGTGGTGCGGCTTCCATTGTCGTTGGAGGGTATCCATGATGCTGGGGTCGCCCGCGTGGAACAAGAGATAATATGCACGGAACTCGGATTCATTCTCGCATTTGATTCCCTGCTCATTGCAGTCGTCGTACACATCCCGAAGCGACAGCAGAGCCTTGCCCAGTTGTTCGAGCTCTTGCTGTTCGACAAAGTCTTCTGGCGCCCTGCCTTCTTGTGATAGCAGGTGCAGCGATGTGACGTGAAATCGAGCAATATTTTCCAGTACATACACCTGTGTCTTGATTTCGTCGGCGCTCAGCGAAGAGAAGAACGAAAAGTCCCGGCGAATGGCACGAGTTCGGTCCCAAAGGAAGCCATGAACGACCGGGAGATTCCCATCATTCCGCAACAAGTCGTCCATGAGGTAGTCGAGTGATCTCCGAAGCGCCTTCACCGAGCGCACGTCCATTGGGAGAGGAGCTTCCTGCCCAGCGGCCGAACGAGCCAGTTTCTTGACCATCTTCGTTGTGTCTGCGTACGTCGTCCGAGGGTCCTTTTCAGCTTGGACAATGTCGAGTTCTGTAATTCGTGTAATCTTCTCAAATTCTGGACACATGTCCTCGCAGATGCCTTTGAATTCGATGGCATCGCTGAGCGCTTTCCGCTTTTCGGGATCGTCAATCAGGCCGGCTTTGGTGAGAGACAGCCGGGCTCGTTTCCGGTATGCCTCGTACTGCTCCCGAAACCTGGCCATAGCCTGCTTATTTTCCGGGTTCCCAGGTTGTGAGGGCCATTGCGGCGGACTAATGCCATCTCTGCGAAGTCTTTCATAGACTTTTCTTGCTAGAGGATCTGCTGTGTCAAACGAAGCCGTGACGACCCCGTTCATATCGCCCGGAGGTGCGCCAAAAGATGCTACCCCCCTCGTCTCTTCCCTGTCCGACTCATTGATGTGCAGCAAACTGGGCTGGCCGTCCGACTGTTGGTGCTTGGCTTTGCCAAACACATTTCTGCCTTTGGCGCCTTTGTTGCTGCTGCCTCCGCCGCCATCAGGCCGCCCCCGCTTGCCCTTGTGTTTCCCGCCGCCGTCACTGAGGTTCGCATCCTTGGTCTGAAATGGGTTGTTGTCTTTCCGTTTCGAATGACTTCGGTGACCCGCATCATCGTTACCAAATGGATTGCTCCCGCCGTTAGGCTTAGCGGCCGCGAACGGGTTGACCATGGTCGCGGAACCGCCTGTCGCCTTGGCAAAGGACGAAAACATCTGGCCCGATGATGCGAGGTGCGTCGCATTAGATTATATCGTTGGTTTGTACATGGAAATCGAGGCTTCCGGTCGAATCGCTATTATTTGCAACGTTTTCATGGCGCACAATGGCCGCGCGATTGTGAGCATCGAAGGTTTGGTGATAGTCGCGAGACCGAAACTATTTCTGGAGTCTGGAGCTAGTTCCACTAGGACCAGCTAAGCTTCCTCACGTGACCCAAGTACCCTACAGGCGGTTCAACTCAGTGTCAAATTGTCGCATGGTGAGAATCATAAACAGCACACGACCTGTTGCATTGCTTCTTCTAGATTGACACAAACTTGTCACTGATTTTTCGTTTTCAAATCCGGGGCCGTCGTGGGTACGAGGTAACGCCAAAGTGAGCGATGGTCTCATGGCTCCGACTCACCTCTAAGTGACATCCCAGTTTATTGACAGAGCATCATGGGGAACCAATAAGTGGCCAAGCTTTAGTTAGGCCGCCAATTCTCTCGGACAGAGATGGTAGATAATGCGGCAATGATGACATGGCATGCCAATAGACACAAGCGTGCGCAGTATTGGCGATATGTAATAGAAGTTCGCGTCTCGTCTTATAAGTCTTCTTTCATGGAGAATGATCGCCCGGAAAAATTTGAGGCGCTCCTGCGACAGACATGTTGACATGATTCTGATGTGCCTCAGATGCCTCTGCAGGTGATGTGAAGTCAATTTGCGAAGCAAGATTGGCAAGTATGGCTCGTCAGGAGTGAAAATTACGATAGAGATTGGCCATAAAGAACTGAAACAAGAATATCCTTGCACACAGTCGACTTTGTATCGTGCTCCCGTCAGGGTGTTCAGTAGACGCAAGGAAATGGCGTCTGAGAGGAGGAATGGTAGCGCCCGGGTCGACATGGGCATCTGTAAATGCTCCCTGCCATACACTATCATCTCTGGAGACATTGTACCACTCTTTGTGTCAATCGTCTAGCGGTTCTGGACATCTACATATACTTCCAAAGACATACCATTATCTCTGAAAACATTTTACTGACTGCTATACCAGGCGTCTGTTTGATACGAGAATTTCCCCCGTCATGTGTCATTAATTCGTCAAAATCGATACAAGCTGCTGATTCAGGTCTGCACGTTACGGCCTCGGATGCGTGCGGGGCCGAGTTCCCGGCGAATTTCTTCCAGCTGCTGCAGCCCTGTCTGCGCTTTTGATTTTTTGGATGTTCGCTTGCCTGGTCTCGTGAAGCCGCCAAGAAAAGCGTCCATGATGTTATCAAAGTCCTTCCGCATGGGCCCTTCGACAGTCGAGGTGGTGGATATCTGCGAGACAGATGCTAGGTCGTCGTCATCTTCCTCGGCTTGATATTGTTCCTCTATCTTGTCGAACCTCGCGTCCAGTAGAGTCATTTGCTCGGTTCGAATCAGGGACGAGGACGTCATTGAGAAGCTTGACGTGTCCGTCAGAGCGCCTTTTCGCTTCTTCTTCCTCCCCCCATTGGTGGTGGTAGTCCATGTCGATAGTAATTCTGAGTGCGAAGGCGTCGGAACGGGCTTCTTGTCGCCCTTCTGCTCCTTCTTGAATCGTTGAAAGTCTTCCATCCAATCTTGCGAGGGCCCGACTTCGGGCTCGGCGGTTCCGACGCGGACCAGCTCTGGGACCTTGTCGTCGTCGTCATTGTATTCTTTGGTGGGCTTGGCTGTGCAATCTGACTCCCAGCCATCATCATCCTCAAATTCGTTTCCATTCTCGAATTCATAATCATCAATCTCCTCTCCATCTTTGGTGAGATTTTTGAAAATGTCGTCATCCTCATCGTCGACATACGCCTCGTCTTCCAGCGCCTCCAGGACTTCTCTTAACCGAGGGTCCATATCTGGTTGAAACCCGCGAATGGCGTCAGGAACATTTTGTTGGGCCTGATACGTGACTTTGGTGAGATTCTTTGACGGGAGAATATCTTCGTCAAGCAAATCGCCTGACTGCTGCCCCAGGTCCAGCTTCTTCAGCGCATCTTCCAGCGACTCTTTTTGCTTCCCTTTCGTCTTTTCAACTGCTTCGATGAACACACCTCCGCCAGACCCGGAATTCAGGTCGCGCAGATGCTGCATGTAATCATACTCTGTGTCATCGAAATAGACTCCGTGGCTCGCAGCCTCGCCCTCATTGGCTCGTATTTGCGCAGCTTCTGAGCCTAGCTCCGACGCGAGATCATCCAGATGTTTCACCTTGGCAGAGCCCTGCTTCGGTTGCGTAGGGTTCAGAACCATGGCAGGAGCACTTTCATCGTGAATGAGGGGGTCATTTTGCGGCCGATGCACCAGCGTGAAGTGCTGGGCCGTCTTCTTGTCACTGCGCTATGTCAGCCAACCACGACTTAAAGTAAGCCGATAGATCTCACGCACATCCATTTTCCTCGAGGCATGACGGGCAGCACGCTCCTGATGTCTACTGTCTGTTGTCGCGGATCGCCGAGGATTTTTGGGTTTGACTAAGATAAACTGTCGAACAAGGAAAAAAAAATTGGCCCCTCGTTTTCGTACAGTATGTAAGTAGATAGCACTGTCTAAGGAGTCACGGATACGCGCTCCACTACAGTGCAATCTCCCATCTTGAAATTTTGCCCCTCCATCGTGACGCATTATTCAGCGGAGGCCGACAGAAGACTCACAATCGACGAGCCATCTCTTGGTCTCGCCGACACAAATCACTGCCAAGACCGTATTCTGTGTTTGTTTTCCTTTCGTCTCCGCGATCCCAGCAGGGCTTCGAGGTCAGAGTAGAGATTGTTAGGTACAACACCGTACCCTATCCGCACAATGGTGCTCGCCAAGTCAAAGAAGAGCGTAGGGCTCGGTAATGCCTTGATGAACGACCGTTTCGGCAAAGGCAAGGGAAGCGACAGGAAAAGAACAGCTGCCATCACACGCACCAACCATGCCACGGGCGAACAGTATCTCGTCAATGAGAAAGAGGATGCGGCCTGGGTCAAAATGCGCTCCGTCACTGAGCAGGGCGCTCTGGATGAGTTTCTAGCTACTGCGGAATTGGCAGGCACAGACTTTACTGCTGAAAAGATGAACAACGTCAAGATCATTCACACGGACCAAAAGAACCCCTATCTTCTTTCTGCGAACGAAGAACGGGCTGTCCTCGGCAAGCATCGCATGCACAGGAACCGTCTCACAGTTCCCAGGCGGCCCCAGTGGGATTCAACAACCACCCCTCAAGAGTTGGACGTCAAAGAGCGCGAAGCCTTCTTGAATTGGAGACGGGGTCTTGCAGAGCTAGAAGAGAACAATGACCTCCTCATGACGCCCTTCGAACGGAATTTGGAGGTTTGGCGCCAGCTGTGGCGTGTCATTGAGCGATCCGACCTGATAGTCCAGATTGTGGATGCCAGGAACCCCCTGCTGTTCCGCTCAGAGGATCTCGAGTCTTACGTCAAGGACATCGACTCGAAAAAGGAGAACCTGCTCCTGATCAATAAGGCAGACATGATGACAAGGGCACAAAGAAAGGCGTGGGCTAAGCACCTGAGGAAGGCGGGCATTGCTTATAAGTTCTTCTCAGCTCAATTAGCCAAGGAGATGAACGAGGCTCGAGATCGTGACAGTGATTCGGAACACGACACGCCTTTTGTCCCGTCTCACCACAATGAGAAGCAGCCAGCGCATCATGCAGGCTCATCGGAGGACGACAGCGATATTGAGGAGGGAGGGGAGGATGAAGAGGGAGGAGTTCATACCGCAGCCGACGAGGACGAGGATACCCAAATCCTGACTGTTGAGGAGCTGGAAGATATATTTCTGCGGCATGCCCCTCAAGACGCCGGTGAGTTCATCCCGGACCCCGAAGCAATCACGCCCCTGACTGACAGTTTCTCAATCAAAGGCACGGATCACAAACTCCAAGTTGGACTCGTTGGATATCCTAACGTGGGAAAGTCATCAACCATCAACGCCCTGATAGGGGCAAAGAAGGTATCCGTCTCCTCAACACCCGGAAAGACAAAGCATTTCCAGACCATCCATCTCAGCGACAACGTCATCCTGTGCGATTGCCCTGGTCTGGTGTTTCCCAATTTTGCCTTCACCAAAGCCGACTTGGTGTGCAACGGTGTGCTACCCATAGACCAGATGAGAGAGTTCAATGGCCCAGTTGGGCTCGTCACGCAGCGGATACCCAAGACGTTCCTTGAAGCCGTCTACGGAATCCACATCAAGACGCGGCCCATCGAGGAAGGAGGCACAGGCACACCCGTTGCCGAGGAACTCTTACGTGCATACGCCTCCGCCCGAGGGTTCTCAACGCAAGGTCTCGGCCAGCCGGATATTGCACGGGCATCTCGCTACATTCTCAAAGACTACGTCAACGGAAAGCTGCTGTTTGTGCATCCGCCACCGGGCGTCGAAGACGCTAGGGCATTCAACCGCGAACTGTACGGCGAGAAGAACCTCCCCGAGAAGCGGAGAGGCGGTGCTGGTCTCGCCGCCGCCACAGAGTCCATGTCAATGGCTGACAGTGATGGTCTTTCCATTGCCAACACGGACTCATTGGACTTTGCGCCCATGGGCCCCAAGTCAGAGAAGCTGGACGCTGGCTTCTTCAAAGGCCAGAGGACACAGGGGCACGTGAGTATGCCCTTCAACCACAAGTATACAGAGCAAGGGCTCGCAGCCGGAGGGATACACAGCAGGCTGCTAAGCGGCAGAAAAGCGCGTACTGCTGTCGCGCTGGAGAACGGGCTCGATCCGAAAGCCGTGCAGTTAGGGACCAGCAAGAAACACTTCAAGGGGGGAGCCAGGAACGGCAAGGGGAAGAAAGTCAGGACGAGAAAACCCAAGGAGGAAGATGATTAGCTGGCGCGGCACTAAGAGCGAGTCTGCTGAATGAAGGAAGAAAATGAACTTCTGCGTAACCTCAAGACGGTCTTTTCACTCAATGTCGAACTGACCCAGCCAGTGTCATACTGGGCCAATAATGAATAAAACGAAGTACACCAAGGAAACCAACCAGAGCTCTGGCTTTACGCACCAGTGTTTACCTTTTCATTCAACGAGCCCGACCTATTCCGAAACTCATGCAGATCAACGAGTGCACAGGAGGAGCCCTATAGCCGTCGGTAGATTACATTTCCTGACGGCAATCTCTCGACGATAGATGAAATGATATACCTTCGTATACATGCTCGCCTGGCCCTACGTGTAATTAACTTTCATTGTGTTCATTCTTCAAAATACAAGCAACCGCACAGCGCAGCTGACAATGTATCCGACTGTCCTCGTGATAGCCACTACGGAGGAGCGTGAGAGATACACGCAAAGATCAACGCCATGGATATCGGACTCGGGCTCACAGTCGTCAGCTGGTCACCAAGCTGGTCACTGAGGGCCTGACGTAGCTAGGGAGCATGCAGTACGGGAATAGGGATAAATCGCCCCAGAAGCTGCTAAGTCAAGGTTAAGAAGTTTGCGTTCTACTTTTGGTCTCTGTGGACCATTCATATCAAGCTAAGTATGTCTATGCCATCCTTTCTGCCGCGAAATGAATCGCACGCATGATTTGTTCAGAACGTAAGCAGGACAAGACGCCCAAACGTACTCGCCTTTGATGGACTGACGGGGGAAGCTTGAACCTTGCAAGAGCATCGGCCGAGAGGTAAAGGGGGGCCTTGGCAGGAGTCCGGGTGGTCGATTACCGGAATCATCAATCGAGGCGAGGAGGCAACTCACGACAGACAAGTTGGCGGAAACGAGCCTATCGCAATTTGGCCGCGATCGCGAATGTCAGCACTTGGCACCTGAAGCCTGAAATCCGCAACCATGAGCCAGCGGGCAATCAGTACAAAGAAGACAATAAGTGTGGAGACAGAGGAGTGGATGCAAATCACATATTGGAGGCGTGAAGCATTTTCTGCCGTGATGACTCCAAGTGCTTGGCAGGCAGGTATCGGCGTGCCCGTAACAGATCGATCAGACAGGCTCAGAAGAGCTAAGCAGTCACGTTCCTGGGCCTCAAAGGGAAGGGAAAGATCTTCGCCGCAGGTTGCAGGTCAGAAAGAAAGCATCATTTCGTGGCAGTGTCCAATCGCTTGTTGGCAATGGGCACACAGTGTTCCATTCGTATTGGTACCAAGCGACAGAATCGGCGATCCTTGAAACACAGCGTTGACTCGGAATCGATGAAGTTTTGCAAAATCCGGTGGCGATGATGCCGCCTGACGCAAGAAATGAAATCAAGTCCTGATGCGAGGGATTCGCTTCTCGCGGGCTCAAGCGGTACCGAGACAGCTAGGCATTTGGGTTCGGCGAAGAGGCTTGCGGCGGAACAAGGAAAATTTCCTCTTCTCCCAAATCGAGAAATGAACACGGGCAGCAAAGGGCCGACTCATTTACCGCGCGCGGCGAACGGGATGTTTCTGCCGGAGGCAAACACATGTGAATCACCAAATGCGTGGGAGAAAAAAAAGGAGAAATTGGGAGAGAGGAGCAGGCCATGCCCGGAATGCCATGGACCGGGCTTCGGGAAGGAAGGAAACAGGAGGGAAAGAAGAAGACGTGCGTGTGGGGATCGGCGTGAATGAGGGGACCAGGACCAGGACTGGGTCGACGGCTGGCGGGCAGCTGGAAAAGCAGACTAGCAGGTGGCTGCAGGATGGCTTCTCGCCTGGTGTGTGGGCTGCATCTGTCAAGGTCACTTGATTTGCAGGCTAAACCAAATTGCTCATCACTTGTAGGAAAAACACGTTGCAGACTCGTCACATTTTGGCAGCATATAAGCTCAATGCGTTTAACCCTGCATGATGTATACGTCAGCACACATCACCGCGCAACTCTGTCAGGACCGCGCGGACGACTATCGATCAAATTAGCATCGTTGGAGCCTCACTCACTTCCCGTATTACAACTTGCCGCTACGGGTCAACTGTGTCCCCTTCCAGCCGTGACCCAGGCCGAGCTGACCACGGGCGCATGCCCATATTGTAACCTGGCCTATACAGACCTCGTTTGCTCAGTTTCTTCTCCTCTCTGCCTGTCATCTTTTCGTCCAGGAGAAAATTTTACAAAAAAAAGGGATCCGCGGACGACTGGGGTTGATGGTCACTGAGGATCTTCCCGTTGCCGTTGGAAGCTTGCCGCCACGTCCGGAGCTATTGATTTTCGCAGGGAAAAATAGGGACCTCTTCTCCTGACAACAGTTGTAATTGTGCGTCCGAAAGAAGACGCCAATACCATCAATCCTCGTGCCTACTGCCCACCTCTTGCCTCACACAGCTCGGGAAAATCCAGGCAACCCAAAGAAGCTGCAGGCTCGCACTATCTCGGCCTATTGCTTGACCATTGTGTGACACCTTTTGCTTCACCCGGCTCCTTCGATTGCAACACGCATCGAATTGCCATGCTCTTGTCGATCATCACCCTCGCCTCCTTCATCAAGCCACAGGTGACACCGAGTCGCCCGTGAATGCATCGGGGGCGCTTTGTGAAGTTCAGAGTGGTTGACGTATTTGCCACGGCTCAGAAATCGACGGATTGTACTGCGGGAGCGATTTGCGAAGTTTCCAAATTTCCGAGTGTTTCTTGCCACAGAAGTTATGAGGTAACAGATGACGAGGAGCGGCGGTGTCTCCAGTTCAGTTCGTCCTCCCATGTCCTTGCTAGAGGCTCCATAGAGCCTCACAATGATTCACATGGTTCTCCATCTTCGCCCAGTGATCCTGGCCCGCCTCCGTATGGTCTAGAATGAATGGAACGGGCCCCGATGGCATCTCTGGGCCGGTTGCACAAGAGATCGGGCTCCTCGCTGATTTCTACATACATGCTGAGCCGCACTGCAGCCCCGGCTAGCCTTCGGATGCAGAAGAAACGTGTGGGAGGCCTGCGGGAACGCCCTGCAGATACCAAGGAGGCAGGGAGTGCGGAGGCGACAATCACAGACGACATGGTGACAGCGTCACCTGTTATGCAAGGGGTGGCACTCGGTAAGCCAGGCGTCACGAACTCACTGTGTGTAGAACGGAATCCTCCACGCCAGCATCCGTCGTGTATGTCAACTCCATCAGTTAGCGCGTTGTCATTCTTGCTAGCAGGTTCACGTCGTGTGGGAGGAACACTCTGTGCGTGGCAAGGTTCCCGCATGTAGGGCCGCGGGGTGACGGTGGCCAATGACGAAAGAAAAAAGGTTTTGTTTTCCCGCTTCTTCGTGTAACGTGATGCATAACGTGCTGTTGGGATGTGATACTGTCCAAAATCCAAGCCCTCGGGTGAGACAGTCTCACCTGCCGCGCATAGGGAAACTCAATCTTACATTGGCTAGCCGCATGCTCTATTGATCTTCTTTGCCGTACATGGCTTTTGTTCAACATGTTCATCATACTCGGGGACAAATAATCTCCCCCAAGCCGTTCTTAGATCACGTTGAGTGAACTATGTGAGCACATCAGAATCGAGGACTCGGTATTCGTGATTAAGTGAAAGATTAATTCGTTCGGCACTATCATTAAAGTGTATTCATAGGTGTCTATGTGCTAAGTCCGGCGATGCAGAGTTGATGAACCGGCCAGCTCGCCGATTTTCATCGACGTACATATGTTCTATCGGAGAAAAGGAAAATGAAGCCAACAAGCATGGGGGCCGCTGCTGAGAGCACCCCTGGTAGAATGAATGCAAGGAGAGGATGCAGAGTAAACTGATTAGAACCAGGACCTGGTTGAGGTATCTCGAAAGGAAAAGAAGAGAATGGGGCTAATAGTTGAACACCATCAAGCTGGGGTTCAACACTAGCGGAACTAAAGCATGCATGCCAACGTTGAGGGCCAGGGGAATGATGACTGTAAAGTCGGTAATGGCCCAGTCGGCTGGTGCAAAAAACCCAAGGTACACCATGGCTCCCACTAGCGACAGCAGTAGCAGGTACATGTACTTGAAAGTCTTGAAAATACGGGGCATCTCCTGGAAGAAGTTGCTGTCCTCCTTTTCCTTGGATGTCGAACCCCACTGCATGTCGATGTGCAGCAGATGGGCCAGGAGCGCATTGGAGATGTGGAACGAGATGCCGCCAAAAAAGACCGTCATCATCGGCATCCACTTCCAATTCTCCCACAAAGCCTTGAGCAACGGCTTCTCGCCTGTACGGTATCGCACAACAGCCAACGAGATGGGACCTGATGCGTTGAACACCACGACCAGTGACAGGAACACATTCCAAGAGGTCAGGTAGCACGTCGCCAAGTCATCGCGAAACCAGCCGACAAGGAAGTAGTTGAGACTGGTCAGGAAAAGAGCAGATCCAAGAGCGTAGTACGAGCACATGTATGCCAGGATGGAAATCTTGGACGACGTCATGATGTTGGAAGTAATGTAGGTGTAGAAGAGGGGAGTAAACGGCCCCTTGTACCAGCGATGCAAGGGGTGGAAAATCATCTCGTTGACGCCGTAGGCATATTTCTGCCAACGAGCAATTTCGTCGTAAATTGTGAGCGAGACACCTTCCAAAAAGGCATTGTCGTGGTAATCCGCAATGCGGATCACGCTTCCCTTCATCTGAAGACGCAGTGCAATGTCAAAGTCTTCCGAAACATGGCTCTCGGACCAATAAGGGACGTATCCGCTCGCTTCGGGGACACCCACATCCTGAACAGCTGAAGGAAAGCAGGGGTTAGACGCAGCGGCACTAAGGAAAAGCGCAGATCCTAACGGGACGTACCTTGCCATCTGAGAAACGCATTATGACCCACAAACGGGGCTGATTCGCCAGATCCGATAGAGAAGCGGATAGAAGAGTAAATCAGGTTGGTGAAATAAGTGATTCCATTTTCGAAGTAGTCATGCGCCACCTGCATGACACCAGTCGAGTGCTGCACGATCGCCGCCTCGGGCGAGAGAAACATTTCGGCTGCCCCGTACAAGAGACAGTCCTCGGGCTGATGCGGATTAGCTTCATGTTGTGCAACGTCAAGCATGGGGGAAAAGACAAGGGACAGAGGGAGGGGGAGAAGACCAAGACTCACCACACGGGTGTCACAATCAACAATGAGAATGATTTCGCCCACACGAATGTCACCATCCGCCCAGGCCAACGGGTTCTCTTCCAGTGCTTTTGCCAAGGAGCTGTGATACACCTCCTCTTCTTCCTCGTCCGTGACTAGATCGGTCTCCTTGTCGGCCAATCGGGTGTCTGCCCACTCTTGCATGTATGCCTCCACCTTTTGCGAAATATTGAGGGCAAAGTTCATGTTGGACGCCTTCTTGAACTTGCCCTTTCTTACGAAGCCTTCTTCACCATTGTGTTTTGGACGAGCCACCCATCCGATCCTGTTGTCGGCGTAGAAATCCTTGCGATGTTGCACTTCTTCTTCAGTCAATCCAGCGCGGAGGCCGTCATCATTGACAAAAATATTCGCGGAACCACCGTGAGACTCGTAGTGAGACATGGCAGCCTGAAGACTGCGGACCGTAGGAATAATGACAGAATCCATGCCTTCCTTGTACACCGGCATCTGAATGGTGACTTTGGGGGGGATGAAACCGTCCGCATACGCTCTTCGCAAGCAAGGCTTGTGAGCGGAGAAGTAGCGCGAGTTGGTGGTGACGCCACCGATCGGTCCGATCATTTGAAACAAGTTGGTGAAAATGACCTGGAAGAAAAAGAGCGAAACACACATTAGGAAGGGGATCGGAATGACCAGGGCCATCCTCGTCCAGTTGCCGGCAAGCAGGCTTTCCGAGATGAGCTTGCCCAGGAAGATGCCCACCAGCAAGCAGATGGACAAGCACATGGCACAGCCAATGAAGAAGGCAGAAACGCGAGTGACAGGCCTGGCAACAGATTCTGGACGTTCCATGGCAGCGTCCGCCTTCTCCAAGATCTCTTCGTCACTATTATTGAATTGCGTCAAGATCCCGGAGCTTGCAAAATTGAGACCTGGCGTGGCTGGCCCCATCGGGCTAGACATTCCGGAGGTGAGAAGAACAGAAGGGGCTCGGCTCGGCATCTGCAGAATGTTCGCAGGAAGCTTTTCCTCTCCCCATACCTGCAGCGACCGAGTTAGTCATGGCTGAATGGCGCCGATGGAACATTGCATGGCTCGATCAATGCTCACCAATGCCAGCAGCTTTTCCTCAATTGATGTAGCTTGTGGGACTATGTTGACCAAGTCGTCGTGCCAGACAAGGATCAATCTCTCCTGCCGGAAGAAGCATGCGTACTGAAACTTCTTCACATTGGCAGGCTGGGCAAATGTCAAAGAGTCGAGAACTTGGATCTGGGATCCGTCTTTGAACTTCACCTCAGTCTGGCCCGGCGTCAATGATGCAAGTATTCCGTCGAGCATCTTCGGCCGCATCGTGATGGCTGCGTTGAGGTTGAGCCGAATGACGGCGCCTAGTAAGACATGGTTTACGGGATGGGGAGCTGTGATGTAGTTGCCTCGCGAGCGTCGCATCAAGACGCCAGAGCAGTCTTGCGGAGATCTCAGTGAGTCCAAAGGTATCCAGCCGGCAGCCTCGGCCCTATTGAACAGATATTGGACCATCTGCATATTGTCAGGTCAGTGCTTTATGGGCTGAGGGCGTCTTGACGATGGACTCACTGTCCTAAAACGGAACTCATCTTCATACTGGCCACTGAACGGGGTGATGATCCCGGATCGGAAGGCATGAGACTGATCAGATCGAAGAGACATTGTTGCAATTGATCTGTTCCTGTTGAGGGAAGTCTCAATAGGCTTCACATCTGGGCCGGCTGGACTAGCCATCTTGTCTGGGGAAGATTGAAATCTTCTTGTTCGAAAATCTGAGGAGCAGACACTCCCTTCAGAAAAGAAGAGGACCGAGTGTTGGTTCTATACTCTCACGACCCAAACCCCTGCTTGCTTGTTGTCAACGAATTGGGATGGCAGGCCAATCTGGTACCCCAGGAACTAAATAGCAAAGCTCTACGCAAACGACTTCAACATGACCAATGTTTCAATAGCTCTTGCATGGAGTAAAATGAGGAGCTGATGGGGAACCCAGAAACACCATGGTCTAGACTTGGCTAAAGCTTGCGAGCTGTGCACTTGGCCGATAGAGGTCAGCAATATTGATCGAACTATCTCTCGGATAGCTCTTCAGACGAGAAGCTACCGGACAAAGCGACTGGCAGCCCAGCACACCGTCGGACTTTGACTCAGTGTCTGGACGTTTACGAGTTCGTCCAGGTTTGCTATCACACCTACCAGGGACAAAGAGTGGTGACACAACGCCACCGCGCTGGACCAGGAGTCAACAGGCTTGGAAATTCGGACCAAACCCGGTCGGGCAGCCTACTTCTTCTCACTTGCCTTGCGCACATTGTCAATACGGACAGAGCGTCTGGCATGTTCCATGGCCATGTCGACTCAGCTTCTTGCCCCTGAAGCAAGACGTCGAGACCGTAGCATCGGATCGAGATAACCAAATGGGCTATGCCCTTCAGGCTGTAGTGTGTGTCCTCGACGGTCAATGAAGCTATTTCAAATTAGTCAGATACATGCGGCAACGATTTACGGACTTTAGACAATGATCGACCACCACGTTGGCCATCCGGGCCAGGATACTACTTGGATGTGCATGCCGAACTTTCCTTCTCCTGTTCCCCGTGTTTTCCATCCGCAGTAAACGGCCTGCTCACAGCAGAGTTGCATTTTGAGGGGCAGCTGAGTGTGGGACGCAAGGCCCCATTTGGGAGGCATCGTCCGTGAACACCGCGGCACTCAACCATGGTAGAACTAAGACAAAGCTGGGCCCTCTGCTTGTTCTCGAGCCGTGTAGACTGTTACATAGCAGATCCCCCCGGCGTGCAAGGGGCAACAACCGCGGCACTGGGGCGGAAGTGTCGATATGCAACGTCCCGTGTAAGCGATTCCTGTGCGACTTGACAAGTCGTGCGTGCTTGCGCATGCATGCGCGTGTTTTGCGCAACTACCGCGGATCAAATTTCGAAGTAGTCTCAGACTGATCACATTGGTTGCCCGGCGTCGATCCATTTTCGCCGGTTGACAATAAGACAAGAGAAAGTGACGCATCCTCTCGCCGAAAAGAGAGGACAATCACAACGATATGTTTTCATTGCTTTTCGAACGACCGGATTCCCGGGGAGGACGCGGTGGCGTAACTTAGCGCCGGCAGAGGGCCGACGCCTGCTTTCTTAGCTCCAGGTTCGTCAAATAAGACTTGTCGAGACGTCCAGGACAAGGCAGGCAGGAAGATTCCCAATTCGATCGTGGCTTGGTGTGGGCTCTCTCGGCGCGCACTGGCATGGCGGGCCCCAGGAGCAGGGGCAGGGTAATTTCGAGCCTGGTCCAAAGCACATCAATGTGATGGCAGCAGGTTGCGCACCCGCCGACAAGCACCCAGGCACACGACCCTCACCTGCGGACTCTGCACTTGGCCCAAGGATTTAGCGTTATCGTCATCCCTGGTCAGCTACGGATAGAGCACGGGGTTTGGGGGCTGATCGTTCGTGATTAGCGGCATACTGATATGCATTCGATGAAGCGGACAGCCAGCCAATTCAAAGTGCCAAGAAGACAAGGGCCTCTTGGTTCATCCCTCCTCGACAGAAGCAAAGTCTCGAATTAGTATCCTCGGCCTTGCACAGCCCTGCTGTCTGGTGACTTGACACGCTTCCGTGGGTTGTCGAAGCGCATGGCGAAAAGATTGTGCCTGGTGCAGGGTGTGGTGATTCGCCGCGGTGGAGTGCGATAAAGAAGTTTTGCGCACCCACGAGCTGCGCTCTCTTCACCCCCCCAGCGCACGGCGCTAGACAATGGTCAGTGGCGTTAAACTCCTCACCGGCTTCAGATCATCCGTGTCCGTCCTCTGGGTGGACGGTTGGACGATTGTTTCGGCGAATTAATGTGACGGCAGCAGAATACCATATTCCACCAAGCGAGAGTCATCATGAAGGAGCTCTCATGGTGACGTAGATGAAAGCCCATGTCCTTGAGGGGCGGCGACTCGGAAATGGCCCAGGCTGAAGTAACATTCTTCGCCGTGACGCCTGTTCCTGGCTCTGCGCGGCTGATCGGGGCGGTCCTGATTCGCTGGTCAATTTCGAGCACATCAGGCAGAGGGTGTAGTGCAAAGTGCCATCTAGAAGCCGCAAGCCGACTACTGCATCTAATTTGGAAATGCGTTATGCTCTTGGCCCGGTCAATATTGCTTACTGCATACATGGGAGTGGGTTAGATCCGTAAGGGGTAGGTGATCCGCAAAAGGCATACTATTCAACATGCTGCTGTGCGCATGGAGTCTTGTTGGCTGCCGATGTTCATCCCTTTTCACACCTTTGTCAAGAGCTGTGGTCAAGGGGCCGGAATAGCCTCGAATGCCTTCCTCGCCTGAGGACGCGGAATCGCGACCTGGACCCAGCCGAGACTAGTCGTCGTTAGCGCACCAGTGCGCTATCAACTGGCGGATAGTCCACGGCGAGAATCATTTCGACCAATTGTCCGTTCTCGTGTCACAATCTCGAAGTTCTCGGTGCGCCTCATTTGGCAACATCCCGGACCACGTTAGATAATGCAACCTTAAACTGACGTTGCCTTGTCTACGCGTCCGACCCACGTCTCCAGCGGAAGGCGTTTAGCTGGACATGGATTTCAAGGATTACGCTGAGGATTCTGATCCCGACTGTCCTTCCATGTGACGACTGACATGTCTTGCAATGAAATTGTGATATATTGGCCACTGTGGCGGGGGCAAGTCGCGGTCGAGACGCCGCAACCGACGGCTTATAGCCACCAGAATAGAGCTGGGCGCCGGGTATTCTAATACGTCTCTTGTCAGTAGTCATCTTGCAGGTTCTAGTCGGGTGACTGACTTTCCAAATCGGGGCCGAAGACTGGCCTTGTTCTGTTTTCATTCTTGCATTATTAACGTCCGATACGGTCCATCCTTCGACAGGTAGTTTTGCTTTCTACTCCTCAAACTCTCAGCCTCTCCGTTGTCTTGAACTTTGGCACAGGTCATTCGCTGAGCACAATGCAAGAAGAATCAAGCAGCAACTCGCCCAAGATACGCAGAGCTATCGCGGCGGCCATGAAAGCTGAGTCGGAGTCGTCTGCCAGTTCCTCAGCGTTCGAGGCTGAGTCGACCATTCCCTCTGTGCACACCGGTGACTACTCGTCATTAGATGTGGCATCGAAACGAAGATTCAAAAGCTACCGCCTGCGCGGTGAATACGAAAAGCCATGGCTTTCTGACCCAGCCATGTACAAGACGAAGTGGAACAACTGGATCGTTAGGGCCTTCATTGTGCTCGGGTTTATGCTCGCTGGTGTTGCTTGCTACTTCATGGTTGCGCCATACAAGGACGGGGCCGTAAGTCCCCCACCTCTGCTTCCTGCCCAAACAAGCAAAGGCGGGTTTCCTCGTTTCGTACCGGCCACTTGTTACCGCGCATTTCGAATCGTCATAGAAGAAAAGCCCAAGTTGCTGATTTCGACCTAGTACTGCCTGATCTATGAAGATCACTTCACGTCTTTGGACAAGAATATTTGGTCTCACGAAGTCCAACTAGATGGTTTCGGCACTGGAAGTTTTGACTGGACCACCACAGATGAGAAGAACTCGTATATCGATTCCAACGGGCTACACATTGTGCCAACTCTGACCAATGAGACTACGCCGATCACGAACAATGATCTTTACGCAAATTACACACTGGACCTTGGCAAGGACGGCAGTTGCACGGGCACCGTCAATACGTCTTGTATCATCAGCTCGGATCCGATGAAAGGGACTATGATCCCCCCCGTGCGGTCCGCTCGCCTTAGCACCAAAGGGAAGAAAAGCATCCGGTACGGCAGGGTTGAGGTTGTTGCTAAATTACCGCGAGGCGATTGGATCTGGCCCGCAATTTGTGAGTGGCCCAGCATCAATCAATGCATGCACCCCATACAGATCCCCTCCCCACCAGATGGCTAATCTATCTTGTGCACAGGGATGATGCCTGAAGACTCCATGTATGGTGTATGGCCACGCAGCGGGGAGATCGACATCATGGAATCTCGAGGCAACTCGCGCGATTACAAAGAGGGTGGCCGCAACTTTTACTACGGAACTCTACATTGGGGTAAGCAGTCGCTCTTTCTGGTGACGAGTTGCCGATCAGAACCGCAAGAAGCTGAACAACGATCTTTTGTCGATTCACAGGTCCGACGGCGTCAACGGATAGTTATTGGAGAACAACTCAGGCCAAGATGCTGCGCCGCGGCGATTATTCCCAAGGCTTCCACACTTATGGCATTCAGTGGACGCCAAACTACATTTACTTCTACGTCGACAGCCGGATCCACCAGATCTTCTTCATTGGCTTCAAGCGAGAGCAGCCGCTTTACGACCTTGGTGGGTTTGCTGCCGCCACGGTGAACCAGACGCTACTCTCGAATCCGTGGGCCGTGTCAAACTCTACGACCGGCAATGCACCCTTCGACCAAAAGTTCTACCTGATTCTCAACGTTGCAGTCGGCGCCAAAAATGGGTGGTTCCTGTAAGTCGTCGCTGCTAATTCGCCAGCCTAGCGAGGCTACGTGCACTGACCAAGCCGTTTTAGGGATCATGTGGGCGATAAGCCCTGGGTTGACGCAGGTACAAACGCGCAATGGACCTTTTGGGATGCTGCCTCCAAGTGGCTGCCGACCTGGGGCCAAGGCGAGGACCGTGGCATGACTGTTCGATCTGTCAAGATGTGGCAGGCCGGGCAATGCGGCCAAGCGGGCGAGCTGTGAGGGTATTACCTGGTACACATGTGGGGGGCCTCATTGCAAGGCCGACGGCTCCGAACAATTAGGGGGGAGGGACTTCAACCATCGATCATCACTTTGACAGACTTTTAGTCTTGGCCGGCCTAAGGGTCGATGCGACATGATGCACGCATTGTGGCATAGCGGACATGTTTCAGGTTACGCCGAGGGTGAGCACTACCCATTTCACGCGTCGGCGTGGTATCGACGTTGCTCCTCTCTTGTTTAATTTCTCTATGGAGTTTTTGATGCAACGTGTCAGGGAAACATTTTCTTTCATAGAAAAACATAATTAATGCTTTCTCTTTTCGATTGGACTCCTCTCGGCTTTTGCAGGATACGCCAAAAAAACACGAGGCTGGCTCAAATCGTATAGTTTGTGCTAATGAAGAATAAAACATGGCATAATGATACAAAGTCCGATGAACCCTGAGTCTGTCTGTTTGCCCATTTAGGTATCCAAACAGGAAGCATCACACCTGACAGCATGGCTCGCGCCCGCAATGTGACACAACAATGTGGCACCCGAGTCAAGCAAGCACTATTCTTCTTCCTCTTCTTCGTCGCCGATATTCGACATCGTTTCGAATGATGATTGTGCATTCCGGCCCTTCACCTCTTATATTGAGATGTAGTGTCGGCCGCCTTTCTATACAGTCTCTTGGTGCCGCCCACTTTTCCCATGTCCCCAAACCGACTCCTCTCGTCGGACTGTGACATTCTCCTCTCGCCGCTGACCATGCGAACCTTTTCCTTGACGCCCTCCACCCATGCCTTGTTCTCCTCGCTCATTTCAACGCGTTTCCCCGTGGGGCCCGCAAGGCCCAGAAACGAACTGTCATCGTCCATCCAGGTAAGGCGAGAAGAGTTTGGGCTCGAGTGCTTTGATTCCCGTGGTGACGGTGCATCGGCTGCTGGATGCATCGCTGCCGGGGTCTGGGGTGACGGCCGCGTCGATTCAGTGTTGCCGGCGCCAATGCTTCGCCTCGCCTTACGAACGTGTAGCGGGGAGCCGGGAGATCTATCTGAAGCCCAAGCGGCAGCGGATGCCGAACGACTTTGAGGGCTCGATGCCGTCGACAACACCCTGGATGTGTTGATACGTAGCGGAGCATCCTGGATCTCCACTTTGGCAGCCTGATCCGCACCCAGAGACCGACGTCCATGATGACTGGCGTACTCCTTCAGATACTCACTCAGGTCAGCCCATCCACCTCCAACACGGACCATCACACGCTCGCCATGTTCGCCAACGCAGCGGATGAAGAGTTTGATGGGGGGTTCGCCCGTTGATCGAGATAAATGATAGACTTTGATATCTTGCCGGCCTTTCCTCTGACGGGTGCGGCTGGCTCGTGCCGGCGAAAGGGTGAAGGATGGCGTAGCAGTCCGAGATGAAAGGCCGGAAGCGCTTCGCCTCATGGCTTCTTTGGATGACGACTTCGCTCTGAGGCGTGGGAGCTGCAAGTCCGGCGGGTTCAAGCTCACGGATGATGGCTCGGTTGACAGCTTGATTCTGGCCGGTATGGACTCGATAATTTCGCTGATTTGCTGTCTCAGCTGAACGTCGCTGGTGCTTTCTCTACGGCTGGTGCTGCCGGCCCATTCCGACACTGACAAGGTGTCATCGAAATCATCTGCGAATGACTCTTCCATCGGTGATTGGCCATGCGTCATCTCATCGCTTTCCTTGGAGGCGGTTGTCGCCGTTGGACTTTCGAGAGGGCTGGCTGGCAACTCTTGCGTATCGTCCCGCACGAACACGGGAGGAGGGGAGCTTGGTGGGCTCCTGTGGATCGAAAAACCATCGCGAAGATGGGCTCGCAGCAATGGTGGTGATTCAGACACCTCGGGAATGTCGCCAGAGGACACTTCAAAGCGACTTGTGTCGCCGTCTAGCAAAACGGAGTTACTCGAAGCATTACTGCTACGTCGTACGATGCTTCGCATCACCGGTAGGTCAGTGTCGCCATAGTTCGAGTCCTCGTCATCTTGCGGCCTGTTGTCGCTTGCAGGAAAATTGTCTGGCTCCCTGACCGAGTCTGTGAAATCGAAGCTCGGGCTGGCCCCTGCCACGGAGAGCCCAGTAACCAGTTCATTCTCAGACGGCCGTGGGCTGAAAGGAATCTCGAAATGCTTACCAGCGTCGAGGGGCGACGGCGCCGTAATAGCGGTCACGACTCTGTCTGGAGCCGGTGCTCGTAGGTCGCCCTCGCTGCTCTCCGCCGTTCTCGTGGTTTGTAGTCGAGAGTGTTCCCCCCCGTCATATCTCAGTGATGCGAACAAAGGATCAGCGGCACCCTGCAAATTGCTAGGCGATTCCCCAGACTCTGAAAACTCAGGTTCGACTTTTTTCATGTCATCAGCGTTGGGACCCAATGGATTGCCGGCTTTGGCCGATTTCAACCAATCATTTTCTCGAAAACCTTTCTCGCAGGCACCGACCCAGTTGCTGTACATGTGTTCGATCGCTTCCATGCGATCGAGCCAGGCGTCAGGTAGCGTATCCGCCAGTCCTTCTAGATGATCGAGCATTTGATCAAGTATATGGCCAGGCGTGGCGACCTTTCGGACGAGGACTGCCTTCATAACATCAAAGTCGTCTCTCTCTAACGAACATCTCTGGAGCGGAGCGTTTCTTCCATTAATCTGTACAGGCTTTTTGAGTGGATTTGAGATGGCGTTCCAACCAGCTTTGACTCCCACTTCAGCGTCCTCGAAGGCATATAATAGGCTCGGCACAAGCTGCAGCACTGCCAGACGAATCTCCCAGATTCTCAACAGCCGCGTGAGCTTGGCCAAGAGTGGCAGCGTTTGGACGACGATGGCGGTCACCATAGCCGACATATCCTCCAATCTGCTGCAAATCGATCCCAGTTGGCCGTGTTCGCGGAATGTTGAGGAGGGCGTATTCGGTCTCGATAGGGGCGTTATGTGATCGGTTATGACGTGCGCTTTGATATCCTCAATTTCGAGCATGTCCACGTCGACGGAGATTTCATCAATCCGTCTCTGGTAGAGCTCTATTTGCTGAGCAGGCAAGCTGCCAATGTATACGGTGCCAGCTGTGAAATCTGCACTAATTTGGTCGAATGCTCCCTTGAAAGCGCCACGCGGGCTTTCGAAACCCGCATGACTACTGTCGGTAGGCCATTGCCAGCCGGAGAGTTCGTTCGTCCATTCCCAGATCTTTCGCGAGGCCGTCGCGGTCCGCTGGGCAAAATCTCGCTCGATGGACGAGGCACTGGCTAAGCAGAGACCAAGAGCACCGGTAGTTGCATTGAGAGCCTCGAGGGCATCCGAGGGCGTCAAATGTATGAGGAATTCGTCAATCGCTCGATGCTTCGCGGGGATTTGGGCCAAAAGCGAGTATCGTTGAGGCTTCCGTAGAATCGGAGGGTCGTCCATATTGTCGTGTCGTCGACTTCAAGCAGAGCAGCGAGAAGTCGTATCAGCAGTGCACCGAGTCAGTGTGAGATCAAGAGCGAATTCGACATCGTCCATTCACGGGCCTGCGCATAAGGCGGAATTCATGCTGCGATATGTTGTTTCCTTGCACATAACCGTGTTGGGCGCGGATCGCGCAGCGTCAAGAGCGAGCAGACGAATGCGCAACAGTCGCGGAGCGCCGACTGTCTAGGCCCCAGCAAGTTGCAGAGAGTCAAGGGAGGGAAAACTGCCAAGGGAAGAAGATGATAAAGTCGTGCGATGTGAGACACTCAGAAAATTGGTGCTTCGTCGTCTCCGACAGGATGGCTCGCACAAAGATAATGGATCCGAAGGGAGTGAGCAGGCCGAACGAACGACCCCAAAGGTCGACAGCCTCTCCTACTCAAGACCTGTCACGGAAGTACGCAGATTAATGCGATGCGAAGAAAAAGTCGCGCGTGGCCGCGAGTGTCAGCGTGGCAAGCTACTGGCTGGCATTTATGGGCTTCAGTAGGGGCGGCGCCAGGTCGTGCTAAGCAGAATACTCTGCGGGGCGACGGATGGCCCTGTGATACGCAGAGCGGGCGATACGGAGGCTTGATTGGACGATCAATGTCGAATTACTTTTGCGCTTGATATGGCGCAGGCGCAAGCGACTAGAAGGGATAGCAGCTTGAATTCGATACGAAGGAAAGAGATGGCCGAGGCAATGGCAAGCGCGCGGTTGACTAGAAGGTGTATGGTATAATAGAAAAGGGGAAAAGGGCGAAACAAAAAAAAACAAGAAAAGAAACGAAAACGGAAATCTGAATGAGTGGCTGCACTGCGGAACGAAGCTGTGCTGCAGAAAGGGGTCTAGAAGGGTGAAAAGTCGTAATTGCGCATCAAGGAGTGAGTGGGAGCAGGCGAGGGTGCGATGGGAAAGATTTACTCCCACCGACAAGATCAGGCAAGGCATAAACGCCCGGCCCACCCAAAGTCACCTTCCTTCCCAAAATTGCACCACGCGTCGTCTACATCAATAGTGCTCTTTTCGGGGACGCATCATGGAAGCCTTTTGCTTCACTCTCTGCCTCTCATTTTCCTAAGGAACACACACTTCTACTGCCTGTAGCGCCGCTGCGCGGTGCGCAGGATTACGATATTGCTTCCTTTGGGCAAGCGTCCACCATCCGGTCTCGCGACCTGCACGCCCACCATCCCGCTGACGCGAACAAGGGGCATGGCTTCAGGCACCCAATCAGGGTCCAGGGGTCTTGTTGCTGCATCCAAGGTCACTTCCGTGAGTGACGCGATGCGGCGATGCGATGCCTTCGGTCTGATTTCGTTCGCAATGAGACAGCTTTTTTTCATGCGCCGAAAAGGCTCACGGCGGGACTTATAGACGGGTCACGTTCGCGTGACAAAGACACCTCCTGAGTCAATTTCTGCCAAGTCCGCGTATCTGTGTCTTCGCGTTAATTGGACCGTGGGTCGCCGAAGGAGTGTGGCTGACCAAGACGCGTCAATGCATGTTGACTGGCCTTCATGTAATATCGTCATATTTCAACGTGAATTCTTATCTCCATGTACTAATCAATAAATGAGCCCGCAATTCATGGGTAATTCTACACTCTTTCTTTTGAGCCTTTGGGGGGGAAAAAAGTATACAAACTAAAATAAAAGCACCTTGACTTTTGTTCATTGAATGCAATGAGTAACGCCTAATGCCTTTGCTTCACGTGCTCGGTACAGTGACCAATTCATCGGGTAAAGTGCTTGCTTTTATTCCCTGCAAGAGAGACATTGCGTGCTCCGTGGAGCAACGAAGAATGCTGAATCCCGGGCCACCTCCAGTTTCCATTTGTAGCTGTCCGCATCCCTTCACGCTGGCGTACCTGGCCAGTTTCTTCCTAGACCGAAATTTCCAGCTGAGCAGCAGCTTCGCTTTCCATCGTCATATCGGCGTCATGTTCGAGGCACGAGAAGTCCAGCGACTCCTCGAAGAGCCTCGTGGTGCTCATATCCAGGCTGTCATTTCCGCTTGCATTGCTGTCATTGGGAAACTGAAGCCACTGGTCTACATCAAGCTCGGTTCCAGCGACGGCATTCCAATCAAATTCACCGTGGCCTTGCATGAAGTCCAAGCTCGCCGCATCAGTATCTCCTGAATGCGTCTCTGATTGCCCGCTGGCGCTTGGGGTGAGTTCTGCCGAGCCAAATTCCGTCTGCGGAGGAGACGTGGTTGACAACTCCAAGGCAGCGGCATTGACTGTGTTGGGGGGAAGTTTGATTGCGAAGTTAGGCACAAGATCGAGCTTCTCTTCGAAAAGCGCTTCCGAATCTGTTGGATAAGATGACATCTCAGGAGGCGGTGTTTGAGCCATGGGCCCCGAGGGGGCGTCTTGCTGCATCGCTGACGAGCCCTCTTGGTCAGCATGCGCATGGACGTCAATCGCAGCCTTTCTCAAGGCAGCATCCAGGAAACCAGTGGCGTAGTCCGCGGCAGCGTATACTTCGCGCAGTTTTTCCATGACTTTCATGCACTGGCGGAAACCTTTAAGAGCGCGGTCTCGAGCTTGAGGTGTCGGACTCTTCATCTCGAGCAGGTGAATGATCATGGCCGGTAATATTACGGTCACGCCAGTTGTCGGTAGATACTTTTCCAACCGAAAGTGGTGCAATTCGCCTGCCATGCGGGTAATCTGCGCCGCCGCATCGCGGACTCGAAGCCGCGACATGTCTTGCACCTGGCGGGAGGCAGTCGGAACCTGAGTCGGCGACGAAGGCAGAAACTGAGGCCGGTGCAAGGCTGATATTGTGGTGTGATAGACCATGTGAAGAATGGTTCTCTGCACGGCGATAGTCGACTTGCCGTCCTTGACATCCAACTGGTTCAGTGGCCGATATTGGCAGACGTCTGGCAGGGACGCAGCCCATGCACTGAGCTCAAGGTCGACGCTGTTGACACTTCCGACGTTGTCCATCTGCTTATTCGGAAATAGCATCATGGTACTATTAGTCGTATTTTCTGGTTTCACCGTAACACGAACAAGGACAGAGTATTGGGTCTTGAGCATGTGGCTGATACACAAACAAAGCTTCGCCTTTGCTATGCACATGGCAGCGAGCTCCCGCTGCGCATCGACGTCTCTGATCACAGTACACTGGAAGGGTACGACGCTGATGCTATCAGCCAGGGGCTGAATCTCGAAGTCGGCCTCCACGAGCATGGGCACATCGAAATCCTCGTCCTTGATCCTCGTCGGGCGTCGCATGCCGAGGGCAATCAGACGATCCCGCATAAAACAAGACCACCATATACGCTTCCATAACCTTTGTTTGGAAGGAGACATGGTGGTCGTTCCTGGGTTGCGGTGCAGTCCAATAGTATGAGCAAGGGAGATGGCGACGCCCATCCAATGCCACGTGTCTTTCTGGTCGTCAGGGGTCTCGTACCAATAGGTCATCTGCATCAGAGACTGGACCAGGACCAGTCGGTCTTGTTCGTAGTCAAAATCGTACAGCAACTAGGCTGCGTTAGCGCAAGGCTCTGAAACGCGAAGCCCTCGAAGTGAGATTTGTTGATTTTCTGCAAGGGGGATGATGAGAAGCAACACTGACCCTGGTCTTCTGAAAGAAGGCTTTTCGAGCCATCTTTCGCGTAGTGAACCCAGCGTCTTTCAGATATTTCATGTCGACGAAAGCGGAAGCTGAGAACATAATGGATTGGTAGAGCAGAAGACTGATTTGTCCATTGACTCCATCTCGCCGGTCGACGATGCTCAAAAATTGATGCAGGTCGATGAGTGGCATATAGGGATACACACATTCGATGTAGCATTGCAATAGTGCATTTTGGAGGTGCAGATTAGGTAGACTCAAAGCGCCCTTGACAGAAAGATATTGTACATCTTCTGGTGCTATCTTTGGCGGTAGCGGTCGTACGAAGGCCGGCAATTGTGAGCCAGCATCTGGAGGCTCTAGAGAGCTGATGAACTGGGCCGTGCGACCATTTTCGTACTGAAACGGCGTTTGGTTTAAGCTTGCAGCTCGGTGATTCCATTCCACGCCATCAAGGATTGTACACACCTGATCGTATGCATTGCAGTCGCCGCTGTAGCCAGTATTCCGCTGATCTGCAATTTTCGTCCGAATTAGTAAGTCAGGCCAATAGCCAACAGACACCCTTGACCAATTTCGATGACCTCATTCCACCCCTTGGCGGTTACAGAATAATTTTCGCGTTGGCCAATTCACATGTGAAAGCCAGGATCAACAAGGTGGCCCCTATTGGAGCCCCCACTACCAGGCAAGGGGAAGGGGGGGCTTGGCATTTCGGGCAGAGAGAGTTCGGGGAAAGTGGGGAACAGCTTGGAACCCTGATGAGGGAGGCGACGAGACTTGGTTGCGTGTGGGGAGGAAAAATCAGGTGGCAGCCCACATCGATCGAAGAAGCACACAAAATAGGAAGCCCGACCGAGACACATGACCAGGCCGCTGGGATAGGGGGCGCAACTTACAGAGCATGTGAGGAACGTGACCATCGACGCCATTCTTGGGCAGAAGCGGCGCACCACCTTCCGAGCTTTTGGAGCTACCGATGGGAAAAGTCGATACGCTCTCTGGCTGTTGCACAGCTTCTGCGCCGCCAATAGACAAGGGAGGGGTTGCCAGAGACGATGCAATTGACGATGTCGACGTAGTCAAAGCGGGCGGCACAGGAGCCTTGCAGCGGAGCTGAGCTTCAGTCGCGGAGCCACCAGGGCTGACGATGCTGGCTGTGTTTGAGTTTTTCCTGAAAGACTAAATTAGTCACGGAAGAGGCATTTGATGCGCGCTGGTTGCTCGAGCCTCATGGCCTCGTAATTGTTGGGAGATCGGTCCAAGCGAGGCTTTTGAGAAGGCGCCCTGAACTGCGCAAACTTCTCGTGAATCAACGGCACTTGTCTGTTATGATCCGAGTTCTACCAGGCCAACACTAGGGGGGGATGTAAGGCATCTCCACAATTGAAAATGAAGACGTCGCGGGGCGGGGAGAAGTAAGGGGATTTCGGAATAAGGTCGACTTACTTGCGTCGACGGCTTTCCTGAACGATACACTGCAAACACCTCGTCAAAAACGGTTTTTTTTTCTCACCAAGAGAAATGAAAATTCGGACCAGAAGAAGACGGCGGAACCAACGGCGCGACGTCCTGGCCGTTAAATTTGGTGGGTGGGTAGCAAGTATACTGTATGTAACGGACAGAACTTACTTCGACGTTATCCCAACGGCAGTTGCCGCAGGGCGCACCTTCCACCACATCGCAGCGAACTTTTCGCGCCCGACAGGACACGCATGCGCGAGCAGCCCTACGCTTGGTGATTTTTTGGGGCGCACCAGACTCATCGCTGGTTGGTGCAGCCCGCTTCTTGAAATTTTTGTCCCCAGCGTCGGACGAATGGGATGAGGCGGGCGACGCGCCTTCTATTGGTGGATCGGCTTTCATCTTGAGCCGTTGAACCTTCTCTCGAGCTTGAACGTAAACGTTTTCCAGGTCCTTTTCGGACGTGGCTCCGACATGAAAGGATGAGAGCGCAGATTATGCGGCGACGTCCTTCTGCTTAAATCGGAGCAGCACAACGATCGAGATGCCGTAAATTGATGCTGTGTCTCTTTCGTGCTCGACAGCTTCGAAAAGATTACGTTCGAGAGTGATTTCAAGGCTTCGTGTCGGCACCTTTTCAAGAAGGGAGCGTCGAGCTGAGGTCGAGCAGCAGCTGTAAGACTAAGGCGTTTTCAAGGTGTAAAGCAACAGAATAGAAAAAGAGTTAGGTAGGGCTTCACGTCCTCAACTGCTCTTGCGGAAAGAGATCCGGGGGTGGGCTGTAAGGCATTCTGGGGTGTGCAACAGTATTATATTTTCACGGCGTTGGCCCATAAAACAAATCAAACACACGAGCCCTTGGCTCTCTGACGACAGACATCAGCCTGGGCCCTGGGATCTCGCAGCTGGCACCAGGACCGGAGGCCCGCAAACCTTCACGAGGACCGCTAGAAGTGGGGCGACTCCGGACCGGGTATGGGACCGGCCTTGGAGGGAGGAGAGGCGGAGGGGGGAGGGGGATGAAGAGGGGGGGCCAAGGGTGTGCACATTAAACTGGCCCGGCGCAGGCGCCTGGCGCCAGTCTAGGGCGTTGCTCCAGGGCGCTTGAGTTTGGGCTGTACTTGGCTGTTTCGCCGGCTGCGAAATGCTGCATGGACAAATGTTACACGGTGGTCTGACTGCTTTGCTGTGTTGATATCCCTCTCTTTCATTTTCATCTGTGAGGCAAGTGGCAGGATGCAGTCGATTGATTGAATGTACGATGGCAGACTTGGCGTTCACGAAAGGCTCGCAAGCTTGGTAGTCGGAATGCGATCACGGCCGCCCTTCGCTCCCCACGTCAGATCCGGGGCCGTGGCGTGCGGAGCTGCGCTGTCAAAAAAAAGTCAAGAAAGCACGGGCGGGCCTGGTTGGTCCACCGGATGTCGCCCAGGCTCCGGTGGAAGTGGCGCCTCCATCAGTCAAAAAAAAAAAAAAATTGGCCAAGCGTTTGCCCTAGTGGCTGTTTCCGTTCCAGTCAAAGCGACTCTCGCGCTCTTCGCATGTGCATCGTCAGCTGCAGTGCGCAGGTTCCGTCAATCGGCCAGCGCACAGCAGGACAACTTGGCGCCGAGACTTCAGCAGTGTCAGTCATCCTGCCGTGTCAAATTGTGAACGAAGCTTACCATGCTTCTCTAGGGCCCAGGCTTGGCTCGCATCAGCATCTGGCTGCGGAACCTTTTTTTTTTTCTTCTGAGACCTAGCAAATCCGGAGATGGCCCCTCTACGCAGACAAGAAAGCTCTGTGGGGAAGATATGGTTGATCGAAACATCGGAGGACTGGCCGGTACGTGCGTTTGTTGCGGCACGTACTCATGTAATGGCCTTGCGGGTCGTTACGCCTGACCCTCGCCAGCGATACCTGTTACGAAATGCGACGAACCTTAGTGGTTCGTATGGGGTCAGTGGGTGTTGGACAGAATGATAGAATTTCCGCGCCGCCCCTCCCCTCTCCCTCCTTCCCTCCCCTGCGTTTGCGCCTGTCACGGGAGAGGCAGGATTTTACGCCGCGCTTCCGCAAAAGGTCTGACACGACATGCCAGGGCGTAAGTCCGTGACGACAAGGACACCTCTGTGGGCCACGCGGCATATCACAAGGAGCTCCGTGGACACGTCGGACATGGCTGGTTCAGCGAACACAGTCATGGCTGGACTCTGAGAGAGATACGCGATACATCAAGGTTTACTTGCTTTGCGCACCTTCGTCATCGATCACTGATCAGGTCCAGTATGTCTTTCCAAATGACCTCCATTTCGTTGTCATCTCATCTTTTATTCCAAGAGGGCGCCTATTCACTTGTGGCTTTCACGCCCCGGAGACGCCGGCCAGCCTCGATCTCTGCTGCATCTATTGCTGTTCCATCCAGGCTTGACGCTAGCAGGTCCAACCCAATCCCTGGACGCCCATCTGTTTGTCGGGACTCGATACGCACGCCCCATCTGGAGAAGAGAAATAAAACCCTGGACGAAATGTGGCTCATGATTGACTCCAGGGATATTCAGCTCTGGGATCGTGGAGCATCGACTCATCAGATTGTGTCTGAGCAATCCTTTTGAGCTGCATGGCTCAATTTCCCTCGATAGTGTGTATGCGCACCCCCCGTAGCCCCGCCCATGGACCAGGGCTATATCCTACGTACACGAGCCCGGTGACAGGAACGACGACTGGTTCGGCCGCGGTGTTTGCGCCGGTCAAGCGGAGCGAAGTAGCGGCGCACTCCCGTTCGAGATGTCCCCTTGTTGGATGTTGCTCTTGCAGTCGTGCGTGGCATTGGTAGAGGTAATCGATGTGATCTGCTGCGGCGATCTCATGCAGATGTCACCTGTCTCTCATTATGCCGCCAGCCCGTCCTCGTAGGATGGGACCCCGATCGCAGTGGTATTCGTGCCGTCCACGGCCTTTGGAATAAACCTCCGATCCGGAAGATCGGCGAATGCCGTCCTCCAATCCCGTATGTTCTGCACGCTCGCGTCTGCTTCCAAGGTGGCACTCCTACACATCCCTGCACACAGAACACGTGGCAAGCCACGCTTTTCGCAACCTTTGTAGCCAATCGCGCTGTGAGTCGCACTATCTCAACTCTCTTGCCGATCTGTACGTTTGTACAAGGCACAGAGCCCATACATCCCAGGCAAAGCATATTGATAAACTTTGCGGCGCAATCTTGATTCCGATTTGCTGATGGATTGAAAGAACATTTTCGTTTAATGAATCTCAGAAGAGCCTGGCTGCTCCTTCGCTACGACAGGAGAGAGTATTTTCCTCGCTCAGCGCTTCGGATCGGTGCCGTAAACTCCGCGGGGCATTTCAGCAAGCAGTCGCAATACGATCGAATAAGTGGTACAACCGCACAGGTCGCGCGTCCGTGGATTCCGCGCGCATACATAAGTTGCTTGTGCTTGTGTTGTCTCATGCTGTATCACTATCGATGCACGCTGCCTTACGGAGTACGTGTGTTCATGCACCTGGCTTAGGGAACCTCACACGTCATGGGAGAGATCGCTCACAGGTTGCCCGCACACTCCGCAGTGCCATTCGCTAACCCCTCCGGCCACCCTCCTCCTCCTCCTTCTCGCTTCCCTCCCCTCCAACCCACGCGGCTTCTGGCCCCCAACCCAAAATTCAGGGTTACGGTGAACTGTTCCCACGTCTCGTCCCCTGTTGATCCACAGGCAGAAAGGCAAAATGGAGTCCAACCATGAAGAGGTTGGATCGCGGAAAGTTCATGACCACACAGCTTGAATCCGGTGCGGCCTTCAAGTCGCGGTGACGGAATCCATCGGTGATCTCGTGAATTGTATCGTTGCACATGTGTAATTCGTAACAAGAAAAGTCGGGAAGCAGCAGCGAAAGAAATCAGAGATCAATGCAGTCTCTGCCGGGTGTATGCGTTCTGTGCAAAATTGTGGCCAGTTGGGGCGATCCCGATTAGGTTCGTATCGTTTAATGCATGTGAGACGGGCGTGCCATGCCGTGTCTCTCTCTCTGGCTCCGGGCCCGTAACGGCAAGCCGGGGGGGCCAAGATTCCGCAGGCAATCCGTACTCTAAACATTCCCATTCCCGTGGCCATCCAGCAGGATCAACATGGTACCTACCCTGCACCACTCAGCTTTGCCCCTCGGTTGAACCGAGTTGGTGCCTCTCGGCCGAGCATTATTGCCGAGACGTACCTTCCCCATGGGGAGGATCGTCTGATGGCCCGGCTTCACAATCCCACTCCCCTTTCCCATGGCAAGGCGAATATCTGCGGACTACAGGCTATGCACAATGAGGATCGACCAAAATTGAGTTGTTCTGCTGCCGAGACGCTTATCCTGTCCTTGCTTATGTTCATCTGCCCAGCATCGATGCCCCATTTTGCTTGGCTCCCAGCGGTGACATGTTCACCATCCATCAGTCAAGACCACTTGGAAGCTGAGCTGCTGAGCTCCTGAGAGCCACGATCGAACTTGGCGCATTACGGCCGATCTCCAGTCACCTCAACGTCATTGAGAAATTGCTTATGGATCGCGATCAGAATTTCGATTATCGCCGTTATATCCCGGCATCCATTATGTATCTGCCCTATAGCTAACGAATGAATATAGCATGCGAAAATATGCCGGTTCGCTGTGCTGTCTCATGCCAATTTTGGGCAGTATCCGAAATCTGCTCCATTCATGGTGCTCTTTTTCATCCAATTCATATTCCCAGTGCCGTCGTCGGATGCGCTGCATTTCACGCCAACTCAACGCGGCACAACAGAAGTTCGCCTACATCCTCTCTCCAACGCCTGTCCGCTTGACTCACGTTGAGGGCTGTGATTCATCAGAACGGCAGACTTGTTTTTTCTTTCCTCTCACAAGCGACCCCGAGCATCGCCGAAGCTGATGGGATCATATATGCGCTGCTTGATGTACGCATTCAAAGCAACATCACCCCATTCTTCCCACTCATGCCAATGTTCCTCGGGCAGTTCCGACACGCCATCTCGTCGCGCTGCCTTCATGACCTCACGAGCAACGTTGATGCTGGCGTCCCGCACTCGCTCAATCCGGGGGTAGATCAGACCCTTGTGAATCTCCTCAGCATTCAGAGAGCTGGCGAGCGCCTCTGCCGAGGTGTACACCATGTTGTCAGTGACGCGGGATGCCTTGGCAAGAATAGCACCGAGACCCAGTCCGGGAAAAACATAGACGTTATTTCCCTGATTGGGATGATAAGTCACTTCCCCAATGTCGCCGCCGAACTTGACGGAGAATGATTGGAACGGCGAGCCAGAGGCGAAAATGACGGATCCTTCAGTCCACTGCACCGCTTGCTCAAACGTGCACTCGGCTTTGGTCAGCGGATTGCTGAGAGGGAAGAGAATAGGCCGGCGACCAAGACCTCCAGCATCAACGGAAGCTTTGAGAGCTCGGACCGTTGACTCGGTGAAGATACCGAAAGTTGCCGCTAGACCGACCAAAGCACTCGGCTTGACGTACTCAATGACTTCCTCCAGAGTTCGGAACTGATGGCCGTTGTTGTCAGTGCGGGCAAAGTACTTCTTGTGCTCTGCCAGCTTATCGCCGCGGTCCCTGGTCACAAGACCTTTTGTGTCGACAAGGAAGAATTTGCTGCGAGCCTCAGCCTCCGAGAAGCCCCTGCGAGTGTAGTATTCGACGAGTTGCTTGGCGACACCCACTCCGGCAGAGCCAGCGCCCATGAACACCAATCGCTGTTCCTCAATAGGAACGCCAGAAAGGTTGACGGCGCCGATATACCTAATGATGATGTGAGCAAGTGCTTGACAGGCGCAAGGCACAAAATGAGCAATTCGAAGGAAAACGTACCCGCCGAGGACAACGGCGCCGGTGCCCTGGATGTCGTCGTTAAAGGCGCGATGGCTGTTCCTATAACGGTCCAGGTAGGCAAAGGCCTTTTCGCTTTCGAAATCTTCAAACTGCACAACCATGTCTGGAAACACGTCCTTGACGGCTTCCATGAACTCGTCCATGAATTGCTGCTGGACATCTACAGGGGGGCGCTTTTGTCTCAAACCCAGGTACAGGGGATCCTTCAAGTTGGCCTCGTTGTTGGTGCCACAGTCCAAAACGATTGGCAGTGTCTTTGAAGGGTGAATACCTGCGGCAGCTGTGTATAACGCCAGCTTGCCGATCTGGGGGCAAAGATGATTAGCATTTCCCGTGTTTTGGTGGATCATGTGGCGCGTTGTGTTCGGATAATTTTACTTACTGAAATACCAACACCGTTCATGCCCAAGTCACCGAGACCCAAAATGCGAGAACCATCCGTGACGACGCAAATTTCGGGGTTTGGGCAGGGCCAATTTCTCAGCATGGTGCGAATCGACTTTCTTTGCTTGATGGAGATGTACAGCGCCTCGGGTCGGGTATAGAGGCTGGAGTACTGCAGGCAGACATCCCCAATGGTAGGCGTGTACACCAGAGGCATGAGATCACGGACATGATCTATCAGGAGGCGGTAGAACAGATCGGTGTTCTGGTCCTTGAGATTTGACAGGTAAAGGTACTTGTCGACGTTGGTTTGTCGTGTCTGGATCATCTTCATGGCTCTGGCGCACTGAGTCTGCAAGCTCTCCATGGCATGCGGCAAGAGACCGGTGAGATTATTACTCACACGCTCTTCGGGTGTGAATGACAGGCCTGCAGCGAAAACGACGCAAGCGAAATGATCAGCCAATGAACTCAACAAGCAAGAATTTTTTATGCTGCGGTTTGAAGCACGACGCCTTTGCTGCGATTTTACGACAGAGAGATGTTTGGAGAGGAAGAGAGGGGCTGACGGGCCAGAAGCAGGATAGTCGGATGCCTACCTTTGTTCCAGAGTGGCTCGCGAAGAATCTGGTAGCCAGCGGCCTGAGTTTGGGCGACATACTCGGTGTTTCGATCTTGCTTGACCTCGCCATAGGTGTCCTTGACATAGCCGCGATGCTGGTCGAGAGCTGCCATTTTCATTGCTTCTTCAATGGCGAAGACGTCGACAGTCGACAGGGGGTTGAAATCGGTGAGTCTGCGGCCAGAGACGGACATGCGCTTATTAGATACAGATGTGCGAGAAGAACGACCAGATCCGATGGAAGATGAAGGTGATGAGGATCGCGGCGTTGACGCGTCTGAGCTTCCAGATCTATGCGACGACGCCATGGACATTGCTGTGGGTGTTGCAGAGGATAGGACGTAGGTGGAGGAGGAGGAAGCAGAGGAGAGAAGGGCGCGAGGAAGCATAGAAGTAGTGCCGGCGGCAGATGGGTGGTGGGCTGACGATGAATTGCAGACGGGCGAAGTAAGGTGACGCTGACGAAGAGCAGCGGGTACAGCAGGGGAAGGCCCGTGAAGAATCGAGATGTGAAGATGAGGGCTGGAGCAGAGGGTCAGGCGATGTAATAAAGGCCCAAGAGAAGTCGGACCGCCGCCGAGAGAGCCCCGGGGCGTGCCGATCAAGCTCGAGAGGCGGCGTGGATACATGCGAGGCAAAACTAGGGGAGTGGGAGGAACGGGAACGAAGGATCGACCAGGGCCTGTCTGAGGGCTAGACTGACAAGTTGTAGGTTGCGCCCGCGCGCTCGGGGGTGAGGACGAGGAGGAGCAGGAGCAGGAGCAGGAGCAGGAGCAGGAGGAGTGGGAGGGACGAGTTTCAGGATTTCAGCCCAAAAAGGAAGCCAGGCAAGCGGTCGGATGGAAGGCAGGAAGAGTTGAGATGAGAAACGGCTGGCGGTCGCAAGTATCCCGGGCACGACGTTATCAGGTACGTCTATATGGAAAGGAGTGCGCGTGTTGAAGACGGCTGCCGTGTGGGAATGGGTGTGTGTGAGAGCCACCTTGGTTGGGTGTGGGAGGGCTGACGGATAGCATGTATGTGGTGATATCTTGGATCAAGTGCCATGTAAGCAGCAATTGTCCGTCGTGAGGCCAAGGAGGAGAGGGGGCGGGTTGTAAGCGGCAGGCTTCTCTTTCAGAATGGTTAATTCCCTTTCAAGGAGGACAAAGTGGCAGAAGCAGTGAGTTTGGATGCTGCTGCTCGGTCACAGGGCCACTTCGGTGGAAAAACTCGAGCCACGCTATTCAATGGGTTTTGTGGGAAAGCAGACTGTCTGGCCCATCGAGATTTGCGGGCAAGGCGCAATCACGAGAAAAAAAAAAATCAACCTGCCGGCGCGATGTCGGCACGCGCCAGACGCAAAGGAAGCCGGGACATCAAGAAATCGGCCCTTGGCCTTTACTGCATTGGGCTAATAATTCAAGGGTGGGATAAGACTGGGGTCGGCTGTCGCATGCATGTAAGTGAGTACAGTTGTACATATGCGCGTACATATTCTGCGAGCCGAGGACTATCTGCTCGCGTGATGGAATGGAAAGCTCAAGCTTGTTCCTGCGGCGGGTGATGACCTCGAGAAAGCGTAAAAATTTGTTGGGACGTGGTTGCGTGGTTGACGGGGTCGCGTGAGAAGGGAGGGGAAAAAAAAAAAAAAAAAACTCGTCTGCGGCATTTCACATGGGCCGTTAATTGGTTCGAGCTCGTTTCGAAAGAGAGAGAAAAAAAATTAAATACCTAGAAACTAAAAAATGCGTCGTTTCCACGGATTTTCGAGGCAGGGCTCGGGTGCAGCCGCATGGACCACTCCTTCCCAGTCCTCTCCTTTTCCTCCTTTCCCCTTGGCCTTGGGCAGAAAGAAGCATTGGTGGTAAGGTGTTGCATGAATGTCATCAAGGCTGTTCTCGTTGGGTCGACTGACGGCTCCCTGCCTCGTCTGATGTCAGCCCCAGCAAAAAGCTCCACCGCCCGAAGCCAGCCAGCCAGCCAGCCAGCCAGCCAGCCGCCCAACCCCAGGAGCATGACAGGGCATGATGCCGCTGCAGGTGAAGAGCGGGATCCGGCTCCCGGCACCTGAAATCGCTGCGCGGTCCTTGAATCCCCCCCCGTTGTCCCCGTTGTCCCCGTTGTTCCCGTTGTTCCCCCCTCGCCCTCCTGCATCCTGCTGGGTTTTGCCCTTCCGTCCTTCCTTCCTTGCTTGCTTCCTTCCATGCTTGCTCTCCCCCCTGAAGGATCAGGACTGGCTCTCTGACTATATCCCTCAAGTTCTCGAAAGAAGACGAGGGGCAAGGCAGAAAAATATTCTCAACCTACTTACACTTGGACGTGGGTTCCTTTCTCTTCAGACACAAGACGAGATACCTCGCCTAACGCTAGGGAAGGGGCATTTCACGTTGCACCCTTGCCTGGCCTGGGTCTGGGTCTTGGCCCTGGGCCATTGACGGTCCACAGTGCGAGACAAGACCGGAACTCTACGGGATCGAGGTCACACAGTTGAGGCCCACTTTCCCATGTGGCTTCATTTCGACGACATTCAGACTGCAAGCAGATCGCGTGAGCGTATACGAAATCTAACGATACCGCAGGAATTGCGCACCCTCCCGTTCCCATCCGCGAAGCAAGGACCAATCCAAAGAACGAGATTGACTCAGATCCGGGATCCAGCCTTCCTGCGGAGTCGGCTCACTGAGTACGCCATTGGCTGGAGAGCATCCCGACTTTGCCCGAGCGCCGCCCACCCAAAGCTCGCCGAGCTGCGTATGCACGGGCAGAGAGGTCCAGCCAACAAATCGGTTTCGCTCGCCGCTCCTCAAACCCGGCATACAACGCTGCAAAAGTCGGTGGCTTGCTCCCAATCCCACAAGAAGGGGTGGGCGCGTCGCCGCGATGCTGGCCAGAGCAAGGTGAAGCGGAGAGTGGGATCCCACAGGGCTTGACGCCAGTCTCGTCGCAGTATGCCGGCCTCCGAATTTTGTTTCCCTCCAATCTTGTCGACGCGGGTTTTGGGTCTTGTCTCTGCTGCGTTTGATGCAAGCCCAGGCCTGACGCAGCCGTGCCCCATGTCAGCCAAACGGTCTGAAGCACGGGATCTGTACGACGAAACAAAATGACAGTCTGGCTGAGGCCAAGCATGCTGTTCCCGCGGCGTCTCAATCGCGTCTCATCTCATCCTCTTGCTAATGACATAATACTGAGTGGACCACGGATGATTGCTGCTGCGACAGACCGAAGCTGGTTGTTGATACCTCGACCCGCGAATCCCTCAGACGGCGCGTCCTGGCCTATGCGGAAATGCATCTCTGTCTGCTGTTTAACGACCCATTTTGTCGGTTCCTTGTTGTACTTTGCTTGGCCCATGCAGGTATCGCATCCAGACGTCGCTGCTCGGGTCATCGAAGAGCTGGCCTTGACCCGGCTGGGCCAAATCATTCGGCTCGCAGCAACCGTGCAAGCTCGGCATCCGCACACACCTCTCACGAGTGACGGGCCGCAGACCTGCTCACAGTGAGCGACTACAGTGTCCTGTCGATATCTTTCGTGAACCCATCGCGGGCCGTGGACTCGTCTCTGTCAATCGAAAGCACATGTCAGCAGCCGGCAAGCTCTCTGTCCCTGCGAACACATGCAAATTCAGCCAGGCCGCCGTAATTTATGCTACCGCACCGGCTGTTTCACACAGAAGCCAAGCACACTCTCCTGTAGACCCCTCAAGACTTCGACCCCAGATTCGTCCTTTTTCTTCTCCAGATTGAAGCTACGAGAACGCCCAGCCGCGGCCCCACAGTTTCCAGCCCAGCGGGATGCTAGTCTCCTACATCGGAGGCGCCTCTTTCGTGGTGAATGATGAGTCTTTCTGGGGATCCGCGAGGCTATATCCGAGCTTAATCAAATTCTGAATCGTCCCGGCGCGCAGTGAGGGCGCGGGGGAGAAGGGCACATGTTCCTGGATCAGTACGCCGCATGTCGAGCCAGCCTCCAGCACGTGAAATGGGCATCGTTATGTCGCGTGATCTCAAATCAACCCAGCTCGCCGGTACATATTGCGGCTTTTGGCCTGAACACGCTAACGTGCGACGTCTATGGGTGTTGTTTCGACGAGCGTGGCTGGGAAGAAGGCCACTGTCACAAGAAGATGATGCTCCGCGGCGACCTGCCTGGCGAGCAAAGCACATGTGCATGTCGAGATTACAGCACGTCACAAGAAACCGAAGAACACAGCTGGTGTTGTATATGCTCGCAGAGAATGAATTCTTTCCTCGGCAACTTCGCTGTAGAGCTCCTGCGCGTGTCAAGAATGCCATGTCGTGTCCGGAGGGAGGGAATTTGGAAGGGCAGAGCTCGTATACCCGTCAAGAAGGCTTGATCAGCCGCAAAAGGTTTCAGGGCAGAGCAAGTATGCCAAATCCCCATCCATCCAGACAGACAGACAGACAGACAGGCAGACGAAGGAAGAGGGGGGGAGAGGTAGAGGAGGAGGAGAGGGGGGGACAAGAGATGTAGCGTGATCCCGCCATTCTTCGCAAAGAAACGGAGCTTGTTGTTCTGCTTGGGCTTCCCATGGTGGACCAGACGACATATTTTCCTCATCCAACCCTACACCCCCCCCCCCCCGGAGCTTGCACAGTCTGGCATCATCATCATCATCATTACACATGTCGGGAGGAAAATAGTCCAAAGAGCCATACATGCATATCATTTTAGGCCGCGGGGCATGACATCGCTCGTGAAATTACACATTTGCTCCCTTGCCAACCGACCCTTGGTAGCTCTCTACATACACACATGCCCCGTGTTGCCATCAAGGCATGCGGTCTCTTCCATATTTGCTGTACATGCGGTGTCCGATGCCCGCGTGTCGCAAGAAAATGATACACCTTGGCTCAGATTGCTTGTCCCCTCCCCAAATTGCCACACAATGGTCTTGTCCTTCCATGATGTCCCTCTTTACACGGACGATGCATGCGTCGCCTTCTGCGCCGCCTTCTGCGACGCCTTCTCCATCCTCTCCAGGGCACTGCCGTCCAGCGCAGCCCACCAGCGCCTCAGCCCAGCCGCATACTCGACCTCCTCGGCCGCCACTTCGACCGGAGGGCCCTTGATCTGCGGCAGCATCTCCTCGTCGAGCTTCTCAAAGACAGCCCACGAGGATGAGTCCGTGACGCGCACGCCGAACCCTCGCCCCTTCATGGAGACCACCTGCATTCTACGCAGCAGAACCACATCCCCGGCGTGCTGCACCGTCGGTAGTGAGGCTTGGTGCGGACGGAACACGTGTGCAACAGCCACGCTGGATGGCGCGCACGATGGGTCGGCGAGCGTGAGTTCGAGCATGTAGTCACGGGGACCGGATTTGGGACGGTGGGCTTGAGGGGGGACACATGTGGCGACGGCGAGAATGTCAACATGCTTGTTGAGATTAGACCGCAGGTGCCGCAGAGGCAGACAGTCGGGCAGGTTGGCGCGCAAATCTTTGGCGAGTTGGCGCTTGAGTGCCGACAGGGACTCGTCTTCGGCTGCGAGGGAGCCCGTTACGGAAGGAGACGCGAGAACCGACTCCCGGTCGTCAGTTTGGGTTTGTGTCTGCGTGCTGCGCAGTGGCTGCTGCTCCGGTGTAGCCAGGCGTTTCGAGGTCCTGGTTCCGACGTGGGGAGCGATCTTGAGCTCTTCCATGTGATCTGACTGTTCCGTCATGCTGCGAGTGACACGGGCGACGGGCGAGGAAACATCGCCGCTTGCTTTGCTCGGCGACTCTACCGATGCTTTCGCCAACGGGATGCTGGCATCGCTGCCACGCACCTGTCGTTCTTCCGTATGATCTGAGTGCTCCGTCATGCTGCGAGTGACACGGGCCGTAGGAGACGTGTCGCGTCCTTTACCAATCGACTCCATGGACGCTCTGGCCAGTAGAATGCTTGGGTCGGCATGCTTGGCTGCTCGGCTGCTGCGCACTATGATACGTGGTTCGGGCGATGATTGTTGCTCCCGAGTCTCCGATGGCGCATCCGCCTGCGCGAGAAGCACGCTTGGGTCGGCATGCTTTGCTGCTCTGCTGCTGCGCACGATGATACGCGGTTCGGGCGATGACTGTTGTTCCTGAGTCTCCGACGGTGCGCCCGCCCGCGCGAGACGCACGCCGGGGTTTGTCATACGTGATTCCGTCGAGTCCAGAGATCCAGTCTTGCGATGGGAATGGCTCCGGAGCGACTTGACTGTGATGAGAACCTCTGTCTCCTGAGCCTCTGCCACCTGCTCTGCGGCTTCTGCGCCACCGTCGGAAGTTTCGCACGTTATTATTGTTGTTGCTGTTGATGATGATGATGCTGGTAGTGCTACTGCTGCTGCCTCTGCGGCCGAAACCTGGAACTTCGGTGATTGATACTCCCGAAATTCGCTTATTATCTGGTCCTCAGCGGTGGCAGAATCAGTGTCCTCTTGTTGCTCGTGATCCTGTGCCACCGGCTTCAAAGGCTCTGGCGACTGCTGGGCTTCACTTCTGGCCAAAACTTGGCTTTCGTCCGACGGTACTGTTTGTTGTCGCTGGTTTGCTTCTGGCACCTGCGACGGACTGGCAGCTGCCTCATCCGCTGTGGCAGCTGCCTCGGGCGGTTGGCCAGCTGGCATTGACTTCGCCGCGTCAACGACTGCTTGCTCGTCTTGTGATCGCCGCACTGGGCTTGCGCCGTTGCCTGAAGGTTCCTCATTCTGGTCCTGATCTGCGACAATCTTCCCACTCTCTGTTTCCGCCTCCAATCTCGAGTCAATCTGCATTGCATCTTCTTGGATGCCTGTGCAAGTGTCACCTGGTGAGACCCCATCCGCGGCTTGCGGTGTTTGACGGAAGTCCACGTCCATAGCATCTGCCGCAGTCTCGGGCGTGATCAACCCTGCATCAATGCCGTTACCGCGTGGCGATGCTGTCGATTCCTCCGCTTCGGTCTTTGTGCTCTCGCGGGCGGCAGATTCAGGCTTGGGGTCGATCACGCTCGTCGCCGGTTCCCTGCCGGCCTGGCCACTCTCGTGCTTTTCCTCGGGGCTTTGCAAAGCACCATCTGAGAGGACTGACCGTCTTGGTTCCAGGGGCAGCTCTTCAGCTTTGCCGTCTGCTGCGCTCTCTTCAAGTGCCTCTCGAGTTTCTGAGCCTCCGCCCTCGCTCTCTCCATCATCTTCCGATTCGGAAAGAAGGCTAATGAAAACGGGCTCTGTCGGTGCTCTTTGATCTGGCGGAGGACTTTGCATTTCCTCTTCTTCCTCATCATATTCTTCCTCATCCTGTTCTTCCTCATAGTATTGCTCCCCGCTGTATTCTCCTTCGTCTGAGTAACCGCCCTCGCCGTCCTCATCGTATCCGTTGTCTTCATCATACTCCTCGACATCGTAACCCTCTTCATCTTTCTCTATGCCCACTGAATCATCATCTGCCGACTCATCAACTTGACTGATTGCAGTTTCGAGAGTTTGGTCAGCACTTGGCCCCCGTGACGCCTCTTCATCCGCTTCTTGCTCAGATCCCTCCTCAGCGCTCTCTTCGCCTGCATGCGCCCTCGCGCTATTTTCCTCTCCATCATCCTCGGCCGGCTGCAGTCGTCTACTATCCTGGACCGGCTCTTCGTCCCTTCTTGCGGAAGAACGATCTCTGAGGACTTCCATTCGGCCATCCTCAGCGCCAGCGGTGCGCTGCTCGACGTAACCCCTCTCGACGTCAGAGTCTTCGTCTTCCGAGTCGGATTCGGAAGCACTACCGTCCTCATGAGTAGGTAGCCCGAACGGTTGGTTGTGTAAGCCTGCCCAATTATGTCTGCTGTCCTGTTCCGAGCTGGCTCGTGTCTCTCTGTCTGGTGGTAAGACTTGTTCAGACGCCTTCTGAGCCATGAAGATATTTTGTCTGGGAAAGGAGTCGGGTCGATTTGAAGCTTGCCTCGGCGGTGACCGAAGTTCCAAATTTCGTCCGACTTCATCCTCTGGCGGCGGAGAACTGTCTATCAGGATCGCAGCATTGGATAGCTCGGGCAGTGGAGGATAGGCTGAAGTATCATGTGGTTGCCATGAGTCCAGTTCTCGTGAAGGGGAACTGCGCAGTGCATGATTCTGCTCTGGCATGATGTGGCTGAAGTGATGCATATCATGCTCATAAGATGGTCCTGATTCATGGTACAAGTGTTCGGCTATCGCATTGCTCGCGTAAGCGGGGACTGCAATGTCGTCCGATACCAAAGCTCCTGAGTCCATCGAATCAGTACCTACCGGAACCGCATTGTGGGCGGCGAATTCTACCTCATCTCGATCTCTTGTCAAGCTCAGGCCGAAATGATGATCCGAGGAGCCTGGTGCGAGGCTGTAAGCTGCTGGTTCGGCTGCGCTGCTGAGCAAGTCATGCTGCGTCTGAACGGGTCCAAACAATGTTCGGGAAGGAGAGTGCATGTTTGCGTCGCCCGTTGTCGAGAGCTTCGTGGCGGAAGCGTCGCCGGCATCGAATTCCCCAAAACGCGATTGCGTCGCTCCATCAGCTATCATTGACTGGCTTGAATGAGATTCCTGCGTCTGGCAACCTTCATCGACCATCGTAGACCGCTGAGAGCCAGGCACCTCAACATGAGGCGTCACGTTGTCCGCCACCTCCTTGCCAGAGTCATTGGCGGGCGTGTCTAGTTGCGGTAAATTTTCGACCTCGCTCAAATTTTTGACCTCGCTCATCTCGCTTGGCGATCTGCTAGTATATCTCCAAACAGCATCGTGCCGACCGAAGAGTGATCTCCTCTTCTTGACCTGCTTCTTCTTATCCAGTTTCCCGTCGCCGAACAGATCCAAGCCATCTTCAAAGAGGGATCCGTACGAGACTCGGGCTCTCTTGAGGAATGCCGGCGACGCGAATTCCTCGTCCACATCAGTGATGCTGGACGCAGGTCGTTTCGACGGGATTCTCGAATCGACTCGTCGTGTGATTGGGGTTGCATTCCCTAGGCTGTCGTCATCTCCGAAACACTCCAACAGTGGGGGCGGACTTGGTATCAAGGATGTATCCAACTGCTCGTTCCCGTCCTCTTCCGGCGCACGAATATCTAGAGCCTCTGTCTGTTGGCAGTCGGCCTTGCGAACGGTCAGCAGCAGACGATGTCTGAACTTGAGCTGCCACTCGAGGGAGCCCCCAGGCAAGCCGGCCTTTCCGTCGGTGGCCGTCCATTGCGCGCCCTCCAGACTCAGCCGGACGTGGTCGCCTCCGCCAGCGTTCAGATCCGCGACGGCCCTGCCCGCGGCGCCATGAAACTCAACGCGAAGCTGCCCGCGATTGCGCCGGAGCAGGACATCACGCTCTGCGAGTATGAATGCGACTGAATTTGTCACGATGCTGTAGGGCCAGGTGATGGTGACCACGCCGTCAATGACGCGAGACGTCTGGTCGGCAATGTCTGGTCTGAGATCCGCGATGGCCGTGCGGGTAGCATCGCGAAGCGCGTCCGGTGGCGGCCCATCAGCCATTGTCGAGGAGATGCGCAGCCGCTGGCGCAAGCAAATGCCATGTGTGGAAGATGCTACTTCAGCATGTCAAGTGTGGTTCGACTGTGTCCGCGGGAGCGGATGGCAGCATTCTCGGGCTGGTGCCAAGCACGTCGATGGGTGCAGGAGCTGAGATGGCCGTTGCAAAGAAATTGTCCGTAGCTTTGAGAACGGCTCGGGCAGGTACTTACTGTAGGTAGGTGCAGGATGTCGCCTCCAAGCAGCAGGCGGTGTGTCCACATTGGCCAGCCAGGTGCAGTAGTTCGTTGCCAGCCCACGCGGATGACAGGTGGGGCCAGCGGAGCTCGAATGCCGGCGTCTAGCATCCTCCACCTCTTCTCAAAGAAATGATGCCATCGAGACCGAGCATGGGTGGTACTAGTTGGATGCAATGAAACGAAGAGGGGGACGAGAGCTCAGTGGCTCCATGCGCCATTTGCGCTTTTCGTATAACTCCCCTCTCACGTCCAGTATCAGTATCATGTAGCAAGCGAAACTGCTCTGCATCATCTTGCTTGCTATCGGCGTTCTCTTCATCATGGGCTCGATATACCCAAGAACCTTTGATATCAGACGGGTCGCCGTCGTGGGCGCGGGGCCGTCTGGCCTAGCCGCCGCCAAGTATCTCACGGCCCAGGCTGCTTATGACCAGGTGACGATATTCGAGCAGCAGGCCGAGGTGGGCGGGGTGTGGAATTACAACACGGTCGTGCCGGCGCCCAACCCCATCCCGCAAACGAGTCCCTTCTACCCGCCGGACGAGCCAGCGCACCCGGGCGGCGGCGGCGGCGGCGGCGGCTCGAGCAGGCTGCCGGTCTTCCCGTCGCCCATGTACAATGACCTGCACGCCAACATTCCCAAGACGATCATGCGGTTCTCGGACCTGGCTTTTCCCGAGGAGTCTTGGATCTTCCCCAGCCGCTACGACGTGCAGGAACATATTGTCAGATACGCCCAGGACGTGCGGCACCTGATACGGTTCTGCACCCGCGTCACAAACATCACACTGCGTAGTGAGAACAACGACGATCGATGGCACGTCGAGGCGCAATCGACGACGGTGGGTGACGATGATGATGATGAGGAGGAGGCGGGGCAGGTGATCCTGGAAGTATTCGATGCCGTCGTGGTTGCCAACGGACACTACTCGATCCCCTTTGTGCCGAGCATCGACGGCATTGCGGCGTTTCACCAAAAGCACCCAGACATCATCATCCATTCGAAAAACTACCACTCGGCCGACACGTTCCGCGGCAAAAAGACCATCATTGTCGGCAACGGCCCTTCGGGACTCGACATTGCCTACCAGGTCCATCGCGTCTGCTCCTCCCGGGGCCAGCAGCAGCAGCAGCAGACGCTCTTGTCCGTGCGGCACGCGACGCCGGCCGAGAAGCTGGCGCACACCGGCTGTCGAGAAATTGCCGAGATCGAGCGCTTCCTCCCCGACGAGCGCCGCGGCGTGCTGCTCAAAGACGGCCGCACCGAGACCGACATTGACGCCGTCGTCTTCTGCACCGGCTTCCGCTACAGCCTGCCGTTTCTGCGCCGCGGCGGCGGCCTCGAAAAGGACCCCCTCCTCACCAACGGCGCCTGCGTGCACGGCCTGTACAAGCACCTCTTCCACATCCAGCACCCCACACTGGTCTTTCCCACGCTCAACATGGGCATCGTCCCCTTCCCGTTTGCTGAGGCCCAGGCCGCCGTCTTCTCGGCAGTGTGGTCCAACGACCTCGAGCTGCCGCCTAGGTCGGAAATGGTCAGGTGGAATCGCGACGCTGAGGAGGCTGCGGGCGATAAGCTGCACGTGCTGCCGCAGCTCAGAGACGGCGAGTACATGAATGAGATGAGTGACTGGGCCTCGCGCGCCGCGCATCTGGGCAAAGAGCCACCCAAGTGGGGACATGAGGAATTCTGGCTCCGGGGCATTATCGGTGATGCTAAGCTCGCTTTTGAAAAACAGGGCTGCCAGGCAAAGTCACTGGAGGAGCTAGGATTTCGATACGACCCGGAGCAGAATTTCGAGCCATGATGAGAGAAGAGAGACAGATATGAAGAATGAAGAATTCATGTGCTACGATTCGCGTTTACCGTTGATAATCAACGGTGCTTCCACGTCATCGAAGATTGAGCCATTTCGCGCATGTACTTCGACTATCTCGCTAATTGCAAGGTCTCTCCCCGTTGTGTGGGATAAGCCTTCCTACGGCAAGTGCGAAACTTCGGCTTCATTTGCACATTGAAAAATTCATTCAATTGTCAAATGCCCCCTCAACATTTCATCTGACGAGCTAAAAGCCATTGCGCCTCATCGAAAGTGTCAATCCTTTTACAGCCAAAATGCCCGTCGTGTCATCTGCATCCCGAGATTCCATGTCCGACTTTCTGTCCTTCTGCACACCCAGTAGAACAGTATACCGATGCCTAGCTTACTGCTTCTTCTGACCCTCTTTGGCAAAGACCTTGGCGTACGGGTTCAGGCGCAGCATGACCTGCTTGTTGCGCAGAGGATTCTTCTTCTGGACGGCAGATCGTCGTGTGACGGCTTGACCCTTGGGAGCATTGAGAGAGCTCTGAATTTCCGACGAATTGATCAGGCGGTTGAGATCAGCCTGTGACACAACATTGGACGGCAGGAAGAAGTCGCGCTTGTATGAGGAAGCCTCGGTGGTCGAGCCGTAAATTTCGTCGAGAGCCTTGAACGCTGCAGATGTCCAGACAATGAATCGGCCGAGATGGCCACCAGGGGCCAGCTGCAGAAGGTTCAGGGCAGTGACGGGAGACGTCTCGACACCGGGGATGTTGCGGAAGGCAAGGACAAGCTCCTTGCCATCCACCTCCGGGTTGTAGACGACCAGAGGGCCGCGGCGCTGGCGGTGACGGCGACCACGGAGCTTGCCCTTGCCGGCGCGCAGCTTCTTGGAGTTCTTGGCCTTGTCCAAGTCAGGACCAGCGCCAACAGCCTTGAGAAGGGCCAGGGCGGAGGCGGTACGAGCGATAGCGCCAGCATCGAAAAGAGCAGAATCGACGACGAGAGGAACCTCAGCAACAGTCATGATCTCGTGACCGCGTGCCATCAATAGAGGAGCGGCTGCGGATGCGGCTAGAGCAGAGCAGGTAGCGTATCGCCTATTATTTGCTTCGTTAGTTCTTTTTTTCGCCCTTCCACCTCGGAGCCCCCAACTCGGTCTCGACATCACTCACTTCTGGCCCTGGTTCACCTTGACGTGCCATTTACGCCAGATCTTGGTAGGGGCGAACATGCGACCAGATCGACACATGTTACCGAAAGCAGCCTGACCAGCGCGGTGCGTACCACCACCCGAGACACGGGGAATACGCGCGACAGCACGACCTGGAATAATTGTCGTTAGCTTCCTGCCAGCCTTGCTTTCCGCATAGAGCCCAAAAAAATGCACCAAAGCAAAATTCAATGATTCCAGGCTATTCTCGACGGGTGTAAATCAACTTGTCGGCTGTGTTCGCAGCTTCGTTGCGGGGATTCGTGCCATCTTCGCTCAATTGGGGGGAGGTTCAGACTAACCGGTACCCCAAGACTCAGCAGAAGTCTGGTGACCAGCCTTCTCGCTCACAGCGTACGGCTGACGCTTGTTCTTGGCCATTCCAGTGTGCACGCGCTGCACGATATCCGGTCGGATAGGGCTGGTGAAGACGGCAGGCACGGGATGCGTGGCTCCGGTAGGAGCACCATCTTTGCCGATGATAGAGACGGTAGGTCGCGAAGCCATTGTGATGATAGGACTTGAACCTATGGCGACGGAGGTCAAACAATGTTAGTTGATGGAAGGTTGCGGATTCAGACGGGTTGGAGAAACGGTTCGCCTTACCTCGATCGTCTGGGCGGCGTCAAAATCTGTTGTGGAGAGAGGAGGTGGTTGGACCGGCGGACGGGAACGGTTGACTCGCCATGAAATTCGACCTGCACCGAATTTGCTGTGGAATTTTCTTCTGGTGGGCGGCCCTAACTCGTCCTGTCCATGACCTAAGCGAGGATAGCCCCACCACTCCTACCGTGTTGAGAACACAGTGCATTTGACGGATACTGTCCCCGCTATGATTACATACAATGGTCTTGTTTGCAGTCTGTTTAATCAGCGACCAGAAATCGGTCGTTAAAACACAGACAATATGGCGTGCAACCGATTCACCACCCCAAAGCGACTCAGGGGAAAACCCAGCTATGTATTGAGTAAATCGCCATCATGTATGCTACCATGTCATCACGTATCGTCAAATATGCTATCTAGTCGCTTCGTTGCAAATTATAATTGCTCAGGCATCCCAAGTCTGCCTTTGTACTCACGATCAGGAGACTTTTGATGACGGACGGTTCCTTATTCCCATCTCTTCCATTCATCGATCAGCTTCCCGACTTGATCTTCCTTCCAAGCGCTATTCGAGTGAGACCTATCCAGCTTGACGAGCTGCTCGTAGATTTCCTTCTCTTTCCGACGTCGTTGAAGCACTTTCTCCTCCAAGTAGACGGGATCGTTCCTACGACATGATCGTTTGAAAATCTCTCTCATCCGTGCAGAGTACAATTGGCAAGTGGCAGAGGGCAACCTTTGTGGGTCCTGATAGAAGTTCTGAGCGATGAAGTTGCCGTCCGCCAGCTTCGGCTCAACAACGTCGTCGAAACACTTCTCACAGACGGTGAAATCTCGAAGAAACTGCATGGTATGCCAGTATCCATCTAGTACGGGGGTATCTTCGCGACATTTGTCGCCAGCCGTCAAACTCCAGAGTTTTCGCGCCAGTTCATCCACGTTCGGAGGTCTCTTGGCCTGCATTGCTTTCTCGGACGTCGTTTCCAAAGCATCGAAAAACAGAGTGAATTCCTTTCTGTCTGGTGTAAAGTGTAGGTCACAGACTCCGGAACTGGGCAGAGGGTCGAGCGGCTCGAAGACGCCGGTCAAGTTCGGAAGAAGAAGCTCAACTATGCTGGCACATTGGTAGCAGACAGCAAAGTCCGCTACAGGCTTCCGTGTGTACGAGTCTGCGACGGTGAGCCAATTGCGTGATACTTTATTTGGTCCGGGACAAGGCTCTCTGTTCAAGGTCGAAATCAGATTGGCAGTTCGCTCCAAAAGACGAAGATCGGGAATGTCCTCCTTTATCGTAAGCAGCCAGGCTATTCTATACCAAGGCGAAACCCCAAAATCGCACGCAATGGGTTCATTAGAGGGCCACAACGTTGGCTTGAAGAGGGCTCTATACTGCGACTTGGCAAAGACCGTGTCGTAGCAGCTGGGGCAGATGTTGAAACGTGTATGAGGCAACGTCAGCCAGTCTACCATGCCGGCGACTCGTTCCTGCCTCGGACACTCCGGGAGAATCTCGCCGTGGTCTTTTCCCTGGTTCTCCGAATACCGTCTATATGTGCCGATTGGTCTATCGGCCGGGGCGCCGTCCCTCTGAGGATCAAACACTCCTGGCGACCAGGTCCGAGGAATCGCCGCTGCGGCAGGCGTAGGGGGCGCAGTGCCAATGCCGTTGAGGGGGCTCAAGGACCTGTCGGGCGCCTTGGCCGCAAAGGGAGGCAACTCTGGCATATAAACTTGCGAATATTTCGAATATCTCGTCTCAGATCCAGCGGGTTGTATTCCAAGACCGACCCCGTGCGGATGATCGTCGTCGGGATAGGGGAGCTGCGACCTTGTCCCGCCATTTGGTGAGTCGCGCTGTCGAATGATCGGTTCGGCAGGCGACCTCGGTGGAAAGCGGTTTGTTTCATACATCGCTTGGCCGCCGCCGGCGGCGGTGGTCGCCGATGCTGCAAACCGATTCCTCGAAGAGGATCGGCTGCGCCCAGATTTCTCACTCTTCCTTTCTTGACGGGCTTTCGGCTTCGTCTCCTGCACAACGATTGGCTTGGATGAGGGAGCTTCATGGCCATTTGGAAGCTGCGGATATTCCTCTCTAGGTCGACTGAGATGTCTCGAGGCTCGTGGCGAGCCCTTCGCTCTTGACGCGTCTGAGCGGCCACGGAGCTGAGGCCTATCGTCAGGCTCCCCATTCAAGCGCCGCATTTCATCCCTGTAGCGAGGCTCAGCATCATTAGTCATTCTCCTGCGTGGTTGACTCCGCTCCGAGCCGGTGACATAGGGCCTAGCAGAGGATGGTGCCCAGTCATATTCGTGTCGACCTCGTGATGCACCGCCGTCACGGCTTCGCGGGCGCTGAGTCCATCTAGGCGAAGGTCGTGTGCCAGGCACCGTGAATGCCTGCTCCGTCCCACGATGAGCCTTCTCTCGTCCTGTCGGCACGCTTGAAAATTCACCAGCGTATGGCGAATGATCCTTTTGAGTGCGAGCTTGGCGTGGGCTGAAGTAGTCGGGTCTGGAGTCCATGGGGGTCAACGGGCTGCGACCGGAAGGTGCCCTGCGACCGTTCAGATCTGTGTGGAGGGGCGTCAGGACCTGCTGGCTCTGACGCCGGTCCAGGCCATATCGTGAGAGGTCTGCAGTCTCTTTGTTTTGAATGTTTCCTGATCTGGGAGGCCTCGTGAGTGCAGGACTCTCTTCTTCTTCTTCGACGGACGCACGCCCATCCTGCGAAGGCGCGTCATCTATGATGGGTTCTTGGTCTTTGGCAGTCTCGGCAACGATGACAAAACGGCGCTCCGGGTTGTGCTCGTGGACTTCCATGATGATGGGACATTGATCAATCTCACCACGCGACGGAGGCTCCTCATCGGAGGTTGATAAACCAGATGTCGGTCCATGTTCTCTGGCCAGTGATTCGGCCTCGTCTTCCGCTGTGGGTGGGGGTGGATGAGCTCTCCTGTCGGCGGGCGCTGGTGCCAAGTAAACGGTTCTTGGCACTTGACTATGGACAGGCACAGGAGGCGGAACGGGCTCCAACGGAAGAGAATGTGGGAACGTCCCGCGATCAACGGGAGGAGGTCGGCTGAGAAGACCAGTTAGCAAGGCACTCATCGAATAGCGCACTAGTCTTCGGGCGAGGCACGTACGGCTCGTTGCTTCGTGCCCGGGACGTGGTAAAATAGCCCGCATCAAGCATACTTTGTATGTTCATCGCGTCGGCCATCTTGGTTCTTCACGATGAAGCTTTTCTCGGTTGAGACATGGCAATTCCGAACAAGTCTGCTCGCAGAACAACAAATGCTTCTCTCCCGCGTCGTTTGAGGTGCGCCGACAGATCGAGTGCCGTAGAAGACATTAATTGTTTGACGATGACGGGATTTGGCCGGTGTGCCTTGCTGACGAATGGCGAGGAAGGCCCAGCTGCAGGATGACGATTGACGCAATGCAGCTGGCTGAGGGGTTGCAGGCAAGACTGGCAAAACCGGGCTGAAATGTGTATCGGGCAAGAGCACGCTCGAAAGGAGCTTGAGTCGGGCGAGCTCGAGTGAGACTGTGTCAAGAGTCAAGACAGCAAAGGTCGGAGTAGCAGTCGGTCACGTCGAGAGGATGGCAGAGCGAAGACTGCATGGCAAGGGCAGGTGGCGATGACATATTACTGCAAAGTCGAGAGGGGTGAGTGGCCCGGAGCTGTCATGGTTCGATCACTCCAACAGGCCCAGGCCAAGGCCAAGACAGGGCCCGGCGCGTGTCAGACAGCGGGGCATGGCGGCGGGCGGGCGGGCAGGCAGGGTCTTCTGAACGTCGAGAATCCTTCTCTCTTGAGATGATGCCAAGGAGCGACCGGGCACGACGGTGAATGCAGTCTGGTGGCCCTTGTTACTACCTTTCTCGTGAGACTGGTCCAGAGACCCTGCCAACCCGCCACCTCCGTTACGCGAAGCTTGATGGACACCTCGCCCGACGTCGTGCTTGAAGTAAGTACATGACGCAGTCGGCGGCTGCCCACGTCACGTCACCGCCGGCCCTCTCTCTCCCTCTCTCTCTCTCTCTCTCTCTCTGTCTCTCTGCCTTGCCCTGCGAAGTTCTTTCTGCTTTTCCGTTCCCTTCCCTTGCCCATCTCCGGACCCGCGAAGGGGCTGCGTTATTGCGTGAGATAAGGGAAGGCGGCAATTGACCAACCCACCGCCAAGCATGAAAATTATGCGCCGGCTCATCACCCTGACTTCGGAACGAGACTGCATCCTCCCGTCGCGAGCTTGGAGCACCACCACCACCACCACCACCACATCGAGAATGTCCCATTAGCATACCAAGTACGGAAGAGTGACATTCGCATCTTGCCAACGTCGAGATAAACCAGTGCCTCGTCTTCGTCCTCACGTATTGGGGGTGACAACCTCAAACGTATCAGCGAGACTCGTTCACTTCACACATTAACCAAGCTACGAGTGAATACATAACCACCCCGACCCCGCGCACCCACCTACTCACTCAATCCTCCAAAAACTCCTGAATGTCTGCATCCTCGTCCTGAGCCGCCCTTCGCCTCTCGTCCTCTTCTAGAAGCTCCCTCAACATTTTTCGCTGCCTCAGGCGAGCCTTCTGGCCCCAGTCTGAGCCATCCTGCACACCGTCATCGTCGGCGTACAGCTTGTCCTTGATGCCGCGATACTCATTGGGCGTCAGCTCTGGATGGGGCAACGTGCTATCCTCGCCACGGGCCTTTCGATCATCTCTGTCCATCTTTTCCACGGCGCCTTTGGTGACAAATTTGAGAAAGTAGGGCCGGAGAAGCATGTATCCGCCTGCAATCACAATGATGCGGATCCACGCCTGCGGCGTCATGTTGTTGAAACCCTCCGAGATGTTGTGTTTGGCGTTGGAGCCGTATTGGGCCAGACGCGCTGTGACTTGGTCGACGAGGCCGAGAGCTGGCGGCCGCCCACCGTCAACGGGACCTGTGGCTTGATCCATTACGGTAAGAATGAAGAAATTGAAGATGTGTGTGATCTGTCCGGGTCGGGTGAGAGCGAGTTGAGCCCTTCGCTGTGCCAAGCTGCGTGAAGCGACGTTGGAATTTTGCTGCGCCAAGTGAAGTGGAACCCCTGGATCCTGGAGAAGGAGCGTAGAAGTGGAACTCACCAAGCCGGCGGGCGCCCCGAGAGCAGGAATGAGTCGCGAAGCTCTCGAGAGAGGCTCGGCGTCTTGCCCCAGTCTTGGTCTTCGCTTTTCACTTCAATCTTTCTCGCCGAAATCTCTTTAAAGGCCTCGGCGCTTTCAATCTCTCGGGTACTCGGCGGCTCGCATGTCCTACCCAGTTTCCTACCTACCCACCTACCTAGTATCTAGTAGGTACCTGGGATGGCATCCGCACTGCCTCGTCGCCAAATCCTCCATTATGATCGCGTCAGCCAGATCCAAGTGCAAGAAGCCTAGCCAAGCTCAGAAAAGCTGGCCCGGCGATGTGCTCACTGGCCAAGTCGCCTAACAATCCCCAAAGTCGGGTCAGAAGCGGCACGACATGCCGCTTCAAGCCCTTGAACGGGTCCCCGATAAAATCCGCGGCTTCTCTTGGGAAGATAAATTAACGGCCTATTATTATCGCTGAAACCGGTCAAGATCGAAATGACATGATCGGAATTTCCCTTCCCCATCCCCACATCTCGAAACGGGCCATGTTGCGTGGTTCATGGCGCGAATGACAACATTTTTTACTTCTCCCACTTTTATTCCTTGCAGAATAAACAAGTTTCGACGGGATACGGGGACACGGCCCGTTCGATCTGGTCCGCAATACGTGACTCCCGGACAGTCCCTTCATTCCTTCATCAAAAATGGCGGCCGAAAAGTCAGACGCCGGGCCGGCTTCCCGCGGCGCAGATTCGGCGCTAGAAGCTTTGCACCCGGTGACTAGTCATTGTTCGCAGAGGCTTGCCGAGTCGCAGGCTGCCATGATCCAGGGTGAATGGATTGCTGAAACGGGCTCACAGGTGTCTCGCCAAGTCTCCCGCCGCCGTGATGAAGAAATTGCCGGCCGCCATCGGGACGAGAAGGCCGACTGTGATGGCGATGACGGCGATGACGGCGACGTCTTCCCTGACGGCGGACTCGAGGCCTGGCTCGTTGTCTTGGGTGCATGGTGCGTCTCCTTTTGCAGCTATGGATGGATCAACAGTAAGTTTGTCTTTGAATGACTTGAGATTCCGATCGCTGATTGACCTCGGCAAAGGTGTTGGAACTTTCCAGGAGTACTACCAAAATGGGCCACTTAAGGATTACTCGGCCAGCCAAATTGCGTGGATTCCATCGATGCAAATCTTCCTCATGTCTTTCCTCGCGCCATTTACAGGGAAGGTTTTTGATAGCTACGGTCCACGCCATCTCTTGCTGACGGGATCCTTTTTGCACGTCTTTGGTCTCATGATGGCGTCGTTATCTACAAAATACTACCAGTTCATGCTTTCTCAAGGTCTCTGCAGTGCCATTGGCGTTTCCGCTATTTTTTTAGCCACCATTGGATGCGTCAGCAGCTGGTTCAAAAAACGCCGGGGCACCGCATTCGGACTCTTCGCTACCGGCTCGAGTCTGGGGGGCGTGGTCTTTCCCATTATGCTCAGCAACCTCATAAGAAGTGTCGGCTATGGTTGGGCCATGCGAGCTGCTGCGTTCATCATCCTCGCCCTTCTCATAGTAGCCAACCTCACCATCAAGTGCCGACATGTGACCGGCCGCCAGAGACTGTCGCGAGAGCTCCTTGCTCGTCCATTTCATGAGAGAACCTTCCTCTTCTTGCTCATCGGCCTTGCCTTGATTCCTTTTGGGCTCTACACTCCCATTAATTTTATTCCCACGGTTGCCAAGAGCGAGGGGATGCGGCAATCGCTGGCACAGAATTTGATTGCATTTTACAACGCTGCTAGGTACGTCAGATGTGGCTAAGCCATGAATAGAACGCGCCCATCTGCCTCAACTTCCTTGCTAACGTTCGTCTTAGTCTGATTGGGCGTGCCGGTTCCGGTCTTCTTGCTGACAGATTTGGCCTTTACAATATTTTCGCGCTGGCCTCCTATCTCGCTGGTTTATTCATCATGCTGATTTGGATCCCCGGCGGTGGCAGTGATGTAGCGACTGTGGTCTTTGTTGTATTTTTCGGTCTTTCTTCTGGCGCCTACATTGCTCTACTCGGCGCACTCGTGGCAAGAATTTCCCCCATCGAGGAAGTTGGCTATCGAAATGGAATCGGCCAGCTGGTCGGTGCAATTGGAGGTTTGGTCACTTCGCCAATCGCTGGTGCCATTCTGCAAGGACCGGGTGGTGAGATTGGATTGAAAGCTTTTGCGGGAACCTTTATGATAGTTGGAAGCACAGGCATTGTCGCTGCGAGAGTCTCGTGGACGGGCCGCAGAATCCGCGTCGCCTTCTGAGGAATTATATATAGAGACCCGAAGCCACGAGAAATGGCAGGATGATAGGAACTCTTCTCAGGTGGCTTGCCAAGGGCAGACGCCACGCGAAGAGTGTCCAGTGAGCGAAGATGTCTCGATAGGTCGTTGCCTTGTGTCGATTTATCTACTCGGTACCTACCCTACCCATGGGGCCTGCCGCCACGGCTGATACGGCCACTCTTACGTCCTACGTATTCGACTTAGACGCGATCCCCAGAATGGCGCCACGTGACCCTGCCGAGTAAGTCTCATCATGGCCGCAGATGACCCACATTGCCACCCTTGTTCAGGTCGAGGCACCCACCAGGAGCTGCAGCCACTGATTACTGTTGCAGCATCGGAGCTCATTTTTTTTTTCCAACAGCGTCAGCCCGGCAAGCTACCGTGGACTTCAAAGCTTGTGGGCACCGTCATTTTCTCATTATCTCAGGCTTCGTTTAGATTTCGCCGTTGAAATTGTTCTTAATTGGCTCCACGTTTCGTCAATCCAAATGTCGACGGCTTTCCGCTCTGTCGCGCCGTTGCTGCGAACTGCACGGCATGGTCTGAGCAGTGGCCGCGCCAACCCCCTTCAGTCAGCACTCAAGCCCCAGCACGTCCCCGGACTGCTAAACATCTATCGATCATACGCCGTCTTTGAGCGAACAAAGCCTCATGTAAATATTGGTACGTTCAGGGAGAGGAGAGCCTTACTTGGTGACAATTCAAGTTCTGACAAAAGTTGCACAGGTACGATTGGTCACGTCGACCATGGAAAGGTAGGGACAAGGCCCGCCTTCGGAGGAGAAATGAACGAATCGGCAGATGGTTAACGTGCTTATTTGCTAGACGACATTATCTGCTGCCATCACCAAGCGACAGGCTGAAAAGGGCCTCGCCAACTTTCTCGAGTATGGTGCCATCGACAAGGCCCCTGAGGAGCGGAAGCGTGGTATCACCATTGCCACAGCTCACATCGAGTACGCGACCGAGGACCGTCATTACTCCCATGTCGACTGTCCAGGTCACGCCGATTATATCAAGAACATGATTACTGGTGCGGCTAACATGGACGGTGCCATCATCGTTGTTGCTGCTTCCGACGGTCAGATGCCCCAAACCCGAGAGCATTTGCTGCTAGCCCGTCAAGTTGGTGTGCAAAAGATTGTTGTTTTTGTCAACAAGGTGGACACGATTGACGACCCCGAAATGCTGGAACTTGTCGAAATGGAGATGCGTGAGCTTCTCAGCACATACGGCTTTGAGGGTGATGAGACTCCCGTCATCATGGGCTCGGCTCTCTGCGCTCTAAACAACCAAAAGCCTGAGATCGGCAACCAGAAGATTGATGAACTCATGAAGGCTGTCGACGAATGGATCCCTACTCCCGAGCGTAGCCTGGACAAGCCGTTCCTCATGTCCGTCGAAGACGTCTTCTCGATCTCGGGTCGTGGTACCGTCGTCTCTGGCCGTGTTGAGCGCGGTGTTCTTAAGCGTGATGAGGAAATCGAGATCGTCGGAAAAGGCAAGGAAGTCATCAAATCAAAGGTCACCGATATTGAGACTTTCAAGAAGTCCTGCGACCAGTCTCAAGCCGGAGACAACTCAGGCCTCCTGATCCGTGGTGTCCGACGGGAGGATGTCCGACGCGGAATGGTCATCTGCAAGCCCGGCACCGTCAAGTCGCATACCCAATTCTTGGCATCACTTTACGTTCTTACCAAGGAGGAAGGTGGTCGTCACACCGGATTTCACGAGCATTACCGCCCTCAGCTGTTTCTCCGTACCTCTGACGAGTCTGTTGACCTGAGCTTCCCCGAAGGCACGGAGGATGCATCGAGCAGGATCATCTTGCCTGGAGATAACGTCGAGATGGTCGTGACCATGACATACCCCAACGCTATCGAAGCTGGTCAGCGATTCAATATCCGTGAAGGTGGCAAGACTGTCGCTACCGGTCTCGTCACCCGAATTATGAAGTAAATGGACATTGAGGGAGGTAAGAAGAGAGAGAAGAAAGCACAAGGGATAGAGTCACAGCCCAAAAAAGAAGAAGCCCAAAAAAGGCAAGGCCAGCAGACTGGCGATCTCGGAAGCGCGAGCCATGTAACTGTTTTGTCCCTAGGTGGGCTTCAGGACGGAAACGGTGTAGGAATTCAGCGGTTTCATGGGTTTTGTCAGGTTGGAGTCAATTGTAAGATATATGAAGTTGGCAATTGTGAGCTAGGCATGCTCTTGTATATTCCGGGAACAAAACCTGGAGGTCTCCCCACTATGCTTCTCGCCACTATCTTGGCTCATGTACTTTAGACAGATACGGAGTGTTGAGGGCCCTAGAGATGTAGAAAAGGTTTCCACAAGATTCGAAGGACAAGACTGCCGAGGCATTGTCTGTGTACATCAGGCCATGGAACCGACTCGGCAAGGAGCGCATTATAACTGGCATGACGATGCTCAAATTGACACGAGCTGCGAGGGCATGCCAAAATAGAAGTAACTTCTCGATCGCATTGGGGACAATCACGAGTAAAGTACGACAATGAAGACATGCCGGCTGCTTGCGATGAAGCGGATCATGCTCGCCGCGCTCCGGAGACCTCTCAACGGTTCCGACGTCGTCTGCATCTTTGAGCTTGGTCTCAGTGAGTGCTGATGGCACAAAATGAGTTTTCACTTGAATTAGGCTTCAAGACGCGGCCGTGATGAAATATCCTCTAGGGTAGCTATGTGACAGCAAGTCGAGGCCTCCAGGCGCTTTCATGTGAACCCTATCAAAGCTATTGAAGTCATGTTGTCCTTCATCCTGACAGTTGAAACAAATGGCAATGGCCCCCGAGCCTGAATTTTCCCTCGGTCGACGGCGGTGCATACCTGGCCGGTTGGCTGGACCCTATTTACAGGAGACTAGAAATGACGATTGCTTGCATTCCATCATCACGTGCATAGTAAAGAGACAGGCATGGACCCGCTCTCAAGCATGAGCTTGCGTGGGGCGACATGGTGCCTGGACGCTACTGTTTCGAGGGAGTCTCGTTGCAAGCTGGCTTCTTATTCCTTCCCGCTGTTATTCCATTGCTGCAACATTTTGGCATTTCCCCGCCCAATTGAGTTCTGACACGCAGTACCGAAGACGACCTCTGAAGTCGTCGGTATTGGATCGGTTATTACATGTACTGAATCGTTGCCCAGCTTGCCCGTCATGATTCTCGTCAAGAGCTTCGTGCTCGCCGCCGTTGCGGCCGTTGCAGCCGCGAGATCCGTCGTCATTGACCTCACGCCAGCCAACTTTGATGATGTTGTCCTAAAATCTGGGAAGCCTACACTCGTTGAGTTTTTTGCACCATGGTGCGGACACTGCAAAACTTTGGCACCAATTTATGAGGAGCTCGGTTTCGCCTTCGAGCATGCCAAGGACAAGGTTCAGATCGCCAAGGTTGACGCCGATGCCGAGCGCGCTCTGGGAAAGCGGTTTGGCGTTCAAGGTTTCCCTACCCTCAAGTTCTTTGATGGCAAGTCGGACAAGCCAACAGATTACTCCTCGGGTCGGGATCTGGAGAGCTTGTCTGCTTTCATCACGGAAAAGGCGGGCGTAAGGCCCAAGAAGAAGCTGGAGCTACCGAGCGAGGTGGTCATGCTCACAGACAAAACCTTCAATGAGACGGTCGGAAAAGACAAGAACGTATTGGTGGCGTTCACAGCGCCCTGGTGTGGACGTAAGTGTACCGGTCACCCAGTCCGTGCAGGAACCGGTTGGCTTACCTGATTGCAGATTGCAAAACCCTGGCGCCAACGTGGGAGAGCGTCGCCACCGACTTTGCAAACGAGGCCAAGGTCGTCATCGCCAAGGTCGATGCGGAAGCACCCAGCAGTAAGGCTGTTGCGAAAGAGCAGGACGTGAGCTCATACCCCACGATCAAGTGGTTCCCGGCCGGCAGCAAGACGGGAGAGCTCTACTCCGGAGGGCGCTCAGAGGAGTCTCTGGTACAGTTTCTCAACGAAAAGGCCGAGACTCATCGTCTCGTAGGAGGCGGTCTCGGCCGCGTAGCTGGCACCATTGCAGCCCTTGATGCTCTTGTGACCAAGTATCTTGGCGGAGCCAAAGTGGAAGATGTTGCTGCCGAGGTCAAGAAAACGGTTGGCGAGTACAATGAGGAGGCCAAGTATCAGTATGCCAAGTACTACGTTCGCGTCTTTGACAAGCTCAGCGCCAGCGACACCTACGTGGTCAAAGAGCTTGCTCGGCTGGAGGGAATACTGGCCAAGGGCGGTCTGGCACCCTCGAAGCGGGACGAGATCCAGACCAAGACCAACATTCTCCGTCGATTTGCCGAACAGGTCGTCGAAAAGGTTGAGGAGGTCAAGGACAAGGTGGCGGATAAGGCCGAAGAAGTCAAGGACAAGGTTGCTGAAAAGGTCAAGGAAGTCAAAGAAGAGCTGTGAGAATCTCGGAGAGGACTTGGTGTTTCTGGGCTCGAAGAAGACCCTTTCTTGCTAGAGACGGCAGACCCAGAAGGAAGAGTGGCGAGCAGGTAGCGCTGCAAGTCCACGAGCTCCGACCCAGAGTATGGTCTTTGTGTATTTACTTAAAAATTTCGTTTTTTTCTTTGCCAGATGTTTTAAGAGCGCTGACCCAACGAAAACTATTGAACGATGTGGCCGCCTTGCTTCTTTCGCCATATGCGATAGAGCATTATGATTTCGATGAGCTCTCTTTCTCCTTGCTCTCTTGCAGAGCAGACTCTAAGTTGTCCAACCTGCGTGACATTTCGTCCACTGTCGCGGGTCCAGCCTGATTAACTCAAATCTCTCGAGGCAGGCCCGAGGCCTCTTTGCTCACCACCATCCAACGAGGGATGACTTTGGGAAGGCTCAGTGCGACAAGGGGGAAGAGGCAGGGCGTGCGAAGAGAACTCACTTTTGGCAAAGATTTCCGACGATACGCTTGCGAACTTGTTGGAGATTGTGTTGAGAAGCTCCTCCACGGCCGCGGATACATCAGCATTAGTACCATCGGAGGACTATCCCTCAGGTCTGGTCAGATCAAGCTCTCCTCTGGCCTCCACTCCCCTTTGCCGTCTCCGTCTCTCCGTATCTCTCTCTCTCTCTCTCTTCCTCTTTCTTTATATTTTCCGAAAGAGGATGGGAACCCCCAGGCGTCGAGAGAACGCGTCTTCCTTCTAGGGCGGTTGAGAAGACGAAGGAGAAAATACCGGATTCAGGACGAAAAGGGGAGGCTTTTTTACACAATAATAAAAATGTATAAACAAGATCAACATACCTGGGCCTTGTCTGCCACTGATGCAGGACGGCTCGAAGATGACATGACGATGAATAAAGAGTGGCGTTACACGGCAAAAAGGGGAATGGAAGAAATCGAATATTGTCATTACAGACGGGGCGTGCCCCCCCGTCTCGATCGCTGGAGGTTGAGACACTTCTTTCAGCGGTGGGGCCTGGGTGACACTCGAAAAAGGCAGATGTGGGGGGTGATTTGCTCGTCGGCCGTCTAGCGCGTTCCTTTCCGGCTCCCAAACATGCCAGCTGCGACGCCGTGGCCACTGAGCGGCCACCATTCCGGGCGCAGTGCCTGGGAAAATGCTGCCTGGTGCGACCAACACAGCGCGCCGGCCGGCTGCGTCACCACAGCCCGCCGGACGGGCATGGCGAGCAGGCGGGCAGGCAAGCACGGTCCATCCTTTTCCATGTACCCCATGCCGTCCGTACGCACGTAATTCTCATCTACTCCTCCGACCGCCGAAACTGTAAATGCTCTTCCCGCTGTACGCATGCATCCATCCCTCCAGGACGGACGCTTGAACTCGGGAAGGGGGCACCCGACTGCTCCTACATAATCACTTTGTTTTGCCGATGCCCGATCTTTCCTCTCGAGGCCATTCTCACGGGCATCCGCTCGCTTTGTTTCTACCCTCTCCAGAAATGGTGCCCAGGTAGCTTCTTCCCCCCCCCCCCCCCCATTCACGTACGGCTGGCTCATCTACGGCAAAGACGACGACAACAGTAACGACTGCGGCTTTATCGGGCCACTATGCCTCCTGCCCATAATCCGGCCGGGGCCTTTCTCTTCATCATCTTCCTCGTCTGGTTGCTATTCCCCGAGGGCGATTATCGAGGTCAGCCCATCGCTCAGACCGACGTCGCAGTCGACCGGCTCTCGCGCTATCGGGATGCCCTCACTGTCCTGAACACGACCAAGTGGGGAGATTTCTCGCCCGCCAACACGACGTCCGATACGGACACCGGCAACGGGCCCAGCTTCCTGAATCTTACGGGCTTCAGGGAGCATGATGGCTTCGCTTGGGACGATCTGCAAGCCTTTCGAGACAAGGGTCTGCAGCTGAGCAGACGTGCTGTTCCTCCCGTCGACGGCCATTACTTTTGGGATGTTGCCCAGGGAGAAGCCATATGGATGAACGCCTCAGGCACCGTCCACGGGGAATGGATTCGGCGACCGGGCTCTGCGTCTCGCACCTTTCAAAGCTACAACCTGTCCCAGAACGTGCCCGGCGTCGAGTGGGTGGGACACAAGGCGGAGTGGGCGAGGAACGTGACTGGAGATACGGGACGCATGATGCTCCGTCTCAATGGGAACAAGACACTGAATCACTACGAACAGCTGTCGATGGACATGTCACCGCTTTCGGGCGGCATCATACGCAGCCTGAGGGGGACAGCCACCATCGAGGACACGGCAGGGTCCGGACGGAACTGGGAAATGAAGCTCTGGGGTGTCCATTGGCCGCGCCAGGGCGTGATCCTCATGACGACAACGAGCGAGAAATTCGAGGGTATCTTTGCCCTCCCGCACTTGTCGCCCGGCCCGGATTTCTTCCAGTCGAGCCAGATGCTGCTCAATCGAACCTTGGCCAAGGTCATCAGGCGCAAGGAGAAGCACGTCTATGTCGACCAGCGGATGCCCTGGAATTCCGATGTCGAGAACCCGACGTACACGGCGTACCCAACTCCGCATTGCGAATACATCATGTACGCGCAGGTCCATCCGCCGATGCCAAGAAAAGGCAAGAATGACGATCCTGTTGGCCGCAACCACGAGATGGACATGATCGAGGCCATCGAGAGCGAACTTCAGCATCCCGTAGGCGCCCCGATTCCCAAGATCCCCAAGCTGAAAATGTCTGCCGTCATCTATTCTCCTGATTGTTCATTCTTCCTTGAGACCAAGGGGCCTCCCGACTATGCCGCTACTGAAGGGGATCATCTCGTCGGCATGAAGAAGGAGGTTCACACCCACCATGTCAAGACATGGCTGCTGCTCTACGCTCTCGTCATGTTTGGGCAGGTTCGTCTCCTAAGGGACCAGATGAAGGAGTCGTTCACGCCATCGACGATGGGTAGAATCAGCTTTGGCACCATTAGCATCATGCTCATCGTCGATGGCATGACCTTTACTGCGGCGGCAACCTGGGTCTCGTCGGCGGCAGCCACCTTTCTTCCTACGCTGGCTCTCATGTTTGCCGCGTTCCTGAGCATGACCATCGGCGGCAGCTTTCTGGCCAAGATACACGAAGTGCAGCTTCCTGAGAGCAGAAACCGCACGCCCGCCGCGACGGCAACACAAAGTCCTGCGGCCGCCGGATCTGCGACGTCCGCCGCGCTCCCATCGGCGGCAACAATCGACTCTCCTGCGATGCCGCTTCTCCCCGGGCCCGTGACAGCCCCTCAGCCTTGGTTGAACCTGGCAGCACCACCGTTGCCGCCGCCTGCCGCCGCCGTAATTCCCTCTGATCAGGACGTTAGCAGCGAGGCCCTCGTGGCCGATGGGGCCTCCGCGGTCCCTGGCGCGATGACGGCTCCTCGTCCGCCGTCTGCGGCACTGACGTTCCAAGCCGTCATTGGCCGATTCATTCTATTCTCTCTCTGTGTCTCCTTTTTGGCCATCTCGTCATCGACTTGGTATTCCGCGCCACGGTCCATATTCCTCAACACCTGCGCCTTTCTCTATCTTTCCTTTTGGATCCCTCAGATTTACCGCAACACGCTGCGCAACTGCCGACGCGCCCTTGCGTGGCCTTTTGTCGTAGGTCAATCCATCCTGCGTCTTCTCCCCATCGCCTACTTTTGGGTCCGCGAAGACAATTTTTTGTACGCCACGCCCGACGTTTCCGCCTTCGTCCTCCTCGCCGGCTGGGTGTGGATCCAGGTGGTGGTGCTCGCCGCGCAGCAAATTATTGGTCCGCGATTCGGCCTTGCCATGGCCTGGACTCCAGACGCGTGGGATTACCATCCCATCTTGCGCGAAGACAACCTGGAAGCTGGCGGACTGCCCATCGGCCTTGTTGTTGCCGAAGGCGAGCGAAGGAGCAGTCTCGACGTGACGTCGCCATCATCCGAGAAGAAGAGTAAGACTACACTCCTTGGCTCGAGTTCTGGCTCTGGCAGTAGCAGTCGGCTCCGCGCAATTGACTGCGCTATATGCAGAGAAGTCCTGGAGGTGCCCGTCATCAAGGCTGGCGAGGAGGTTCTGGCGGCGGGCGTTTTTGCGAGGCGCATGTACATGGTGACTCCTTGTCGGCATATCTTCCACACGGCTTGTCTGGAGAGCTGGCTGCGCTTCAGATTGCAATGTCCTATTTGCAGAGATGAGCTGCCCCCCATATAAAAGTTTTCTCCTACTCTCCTCTCCCCCTTGCCTTTTCCTCTTCATTGATTTCTTTGTCTCTGTTGCAAAGTCTGAGGTTTCTTCATGCACGTGCGCATTTGTACTTTTATACGGCAGGTGCTGGTGAAGTTGTGCATTATTCGTCTTTGGGTAAGCAGCCAGATTTCCAAGGCTTGTTGCTTTTCTATCTATTTTCTTGCTATTCTCTTGTAGGCGCCTTCGTACGTGTTTTGTCGCTCTCCTTTTGGTTTTTTGTTTAACCCCCCCGTCCCCGCATGTTTTCGGGGAGGGCGCCGGAAAAACGGGACCGGGGTGACAAGGTCTCTTCTTACGGTTGTCCTTCTCCCTCTCATTGGAAGTTTTGGTTTCCTAGCCTTTGCAGTGGTTCATCATGGCATAGACACCAGATCAGGTCAGACTTCACCTCAGCTCCACGAAATGGAAGGATGGAGACTTGGGCACACACACACACACACACACACACACACACACACACACATACACGCGCATACAAGATGCTCTCAGGGACGAGGGCGCGCAACACGGGACAGGTGCATTCACATTGTCGCGCGAACAGTGAATAAAGTCACTTGAAAACCAGTAATGGGCCGGCAGAAATAGCTAAACTATAATTTGACTCCGTTTTTGACATGGCCAAACCAAGAGACCAAATGGATCCATGAAAATCCGAGTGTTTAGACAACCTGACTACAAGGGGGTAGGTCATCCGACCAAGAGGACGGGGGAGGGGGGGGGTTCTACATGGTCGCCTCAGCTTTTTCATATAGTCGCCTTTAATTTAAATCTTCTTCAGAGAAACTTGAACTCATGAAAACCTCATAGAAGTCAGCAAAGTTCCTTTTCGAAGGTTTCTATATTAATTTCTATAAAAAGCTCTTTCTGATTAGCGACCTAGGGTCAGTGTACAAAATCGGGTGAGGTGTGAAGGCTAGGATTAGTTAGGATTCAGATCATCCTCGGGCATATTCTGTAGTGGTCGGGTGAGCTTTACTGAATGGCAAGGTTGTCTACAAGACTAACACGCATCGTTAGCTTGTGTATACACTCTGGAAATCCTACACGACCAAGATCCGAGCCTGGCCCAGCTTGCTTGCTATGCTGTGACGGAGTGCATTGTCAACGTGGAAAATTTAACACGTTCCTCATTCGACGACTCTGCTTGTTCGAGCACATCGATGGACTGCTGGCTGCTTCTACAAATCCCTGACCACTACAGCAGAGCCGACATAGCTATTCACAGACAATCAACCTTTACGTCTGCCCTTTTCCTACCAGGTGAGCCGCGTCACTCGCACCCTGCTGTCGGTCTGACCTTCGTGCACCGCTCGTGTGCCCACCCTGAGATCGGCGAAGCGATCGCGCAGATCAAAGTCGACAGACTTGACCATGACTCGCCTTTCCTCTGGAATAGGTTCCGTTGGCATTGGCTCAGAATTGTGCTGGTGCGGCTGTGCTGCGTCTCCTCCCTCCTCAACCGTCATGATCCAGTGACCAATGTTGGCTGCCAGCTCGCTATCCCACATGCCTTCCCGTCTTGCACTGCTGCGAAGCAACCGGATAGCCTGCCGTCGCAGCCTTGGCTCGCGGCATTTTGTTGCCACGACAAATAATGGCGGGACGATGCCTAGATCTGCAGAGAAACTCGGTTTGATCTGGCTGAGTGTACCAGTGGCGCCAACGTGCTGACGAGGGCTGCACTTGTCTGACCCAACGTCGTCCGTCGACACCCTCCGCCTCTCAGCACAAATAACTTCCCAGCCAAGATTCACAATCGCTTTGAATTGGGGTAGAAATCCGTCGAAGTGGCTTTCTGTATCACAGAACATCATCATGAATAGCACGTTGGTGTTGATGTGGAACATTTTCAGGGCCGAGATGGCTGCCTGCTCAACGCTGCTAATCTGAGGGCCCGTACGTGATTTGAAAATGTGCTCGAATGCAGCCCCCCAGGCGTCCAGTTGCCCTTTGAGATCCATGCCGTAATGCTTCCATGAAGCAGGCAAAACGTTACTTTTGTCATTCTTCGCAATCTGCAAGTGCTCGATAAATCTTAGGAGCTTTTCGTTGAGCTTGTCAGACGCAACACGAGCATCAACAAGACTCGTGAAACGCGACGGTATTGAGACATCCGACCTGCCACCTGATGAGCCAGCGTCCAAGAAACTTGTGGAGGGCCCGGTGAGTGTGGAATGTTGGGCCGCTAGCCGAATAACGTAGGGTTGGGGGAAGTGAAATGCCATATCATACGATTTAGCCTGAATAGCCAAGCGAGTGAAGATGATTAGAAGGTCCTCTTCAATGAACCCTTCAGGCCTAGGGTTTTGATGCTTTGGGTACATAGTCTGAATCTGTTCGATGAGACCAAGGCCTGCCTGGATTTGAACGATGGCTTGTTTGTGATCGCCGATGAAAGAGTCAAAACATGCCAACAGCACACTGGCCATGAGTCGCGTCCTATGAGATCGCAGACTCTGTCCATTCAGCAGCACCATAGCATTGCATGCGTCAGAATATTGTTTCACGGCTATTTGCCAGTGAGTAATCAGAGATTCCAAATGAACGACTTTTCTCTGCGTGGACATTGTTGCATGATAGAATGACTCCTCCAACGTCTTATAAAGAGCGCCCAGCGCCACGACTGAGTGTCGAATTGCGGCATCGTTATGGCATTCTTGCAAAACCAATTGCGCCCAAAATTTCGAATTGAAGTACCCTGACATCTCTGAGGCTGTTTGAATGCGAAAGAGCTCGTAGTATAAGCCTTCGGATTGCCCAAGCTTTAGCGTGTTGGACGGCTGCGGTGCTATCTGCAAATTGGCCTCAACGACAGGCTGCTTTGCTTGCCGCTTCTCGAGCGGCTGACGATTTGGCCTGCGAGGTGGCAAAACCGTTGGCCTGATGACACAGGCGTGTGGAGAGATTGGTCTTTCAGGGCGCGAAGGGTCTGACAATATTGGCTTGGGCGCAATCCTAATGTCGACCGATGATACATCGCCACGTGCTGGAGGCGGATAACCGGTGCAAGATCTCTTGCTCTTCACGCATTGCGAACATGATGGCCGCAGTTCATCGCATTTAATTCTCCTCAATCTATTGACGTGTCAATCTTCCGAACCAGGAAAAGTGTGTCGTTCAAAAGTCGACAACGTCGAGAATCCACTAACCTGCAGACAGAGCACCCAGTCTTGACCTTGGGATTACTACGACGACCGCGCTTGCCTCGCGGCACATTGTCAGAACGATGGTCCTGAGAGCTAGAGCTGTCCATGTTGGAGTTGCCGGCGGAGTCGTCAGTAGGATGCTGTGTCTGAGGGTGTATGGACGTAAACGAGTCGGGTGTCGTCGCGAAGATTGGAGGACGAGAGATCTTCTAGTAGATTCGGAGCTCTGGCCAAGTTTCTTGACCACATATGACTTTCAGCTCTGCAGTTTTGGCATGCTATGTCAAACGATATCAACGCAACAAAATCGCACGCGGGGAAGCCACCAAAGGTCCATAGGCAATAATGTCTGAGCGTGAGTTTGGTCCTCTGGCATAGTATAAGCGTCTGTTCAATCCGAAGGCAAGCTATCGAGGGAATGCAATCCAGCCGTGTCTCTTTTTAGACCACGACGGCGGTCGACGAACCAGCTTCTCCGCAGAAGGCGATGAAGAGCAATTGCCCTGCTCCCGAGTCAACAATCGACGCCAATCCAGGCCGATTGTGACGGTCAAGTTGGGGGCCCGACAGCTGAAGGAGCAAATAGCCAATTCAGGAAAAAAAATTGCAACGAATAGTCCCTGAAACTTCCCGAGAAATGAGGAAAACCAATGACCGCATACTCAGACGGCCACCTTGAAGGCCGGATGACGGTTGTTAGGCTGGCTGGCGTCAGCGTAACCGTTGGAGGCATGGCCGAAACGTGGAGATCGGGCAGAATTATAAAGTTTCCCACTTGCGGGCGAGAATCGAGTGTAGCGCACACGAAGGCAAGCAGAACGAGAACGGGCTGATAGAAGTTTAGAATAAACGGCGACCATGTGAATCAGCTGCGAGCTCAGTTACAAGCCCGAACGGGCCGCCAAGTCGGTCGTGGCTGCGTGAGTGGAGATGAGAGAAGGAGCAGATCAGACGCCACTTTCCGTTTGGAGTCGAGGTGCGGGCGGCGAACAGAAGGCGACGACGGGTGGGCGGCCAACAAGGCTGGCCGATGGGGGCAAAGACTCCGGCATATCACTAATACGACGCCGTATCCGTGTCCATGTGAGAATATGCACATGTACGTGTAAGTGAATTGACCCAATGGCGTGTGGCAAGGCGAGATGCGGTGCCCAATCGCGGCGTGCATGCTTGGCCACCCGTTGTTGGCTTAGTGGTTCGTCACAGATCTGAACGACCCTGATTCTATCTGCTGATTGGCGTGGGCTCGAAAAAGCAATGAGATGATGGCAAGACCGAGAGTTACAGAGAGAGAGGGAGACGCAAAGACATGGCCAGGCCATGTCTCAGCGCGAACATGTCGCCCGCCGCTAGCTCCATCTGCTTTTAGCTTCTGCTCGACTATCTATGTAACAGAGACATGCGAGGACAATATTTTCCACCTCCCACTTCTTTTTGCAGCACGGCGACTGGCCAGAGAGCTGCTCAGTATTGCGTTCAATATCCTGATGAAATTGGGATAGCAGACGGACTTCGGGGAGCTCCACAGTGCCGGTGGTTGTATCCTCGTCGCCTGCCTTCGAGGTGCCGCCTCCGGATCGATCCCCGAGAGGAGCATGGTCCACAAAAAAAAGTCCCATGATCCGTCAGAGACGTGCTCTGCATAATTCAGATTCATCCTTACGAAGCTCACGATTGCCATTGCGGCTCGCCTCGCATCGCCTCACCTAGTACACAGTAGCCACAATCTGCGACAAGGCCTCGTTCACAGGTGGCTCAGCATCACCGACCATGTCGCAGCTTGCGCCGGAAGCGTCAGCGCCTCCCTCCAAAAGCCCAATCATCCGCAACATTGCGCTTGCAGGGGCGATAGTCACGCCTCTGGCTATGCTGCTGCCTCCAAGAAAAGTCGATGTCCGATTCTTCGTTCTCGCAGGAACTTTCTCACTAGCAACCAATCAGCTGGCTTATGAATACACTGGACAATCCATCTACTCGCGGTTTGGAAACCGCGTTGGTTCTGTCTTCGACTCAGGGCTTCCCGAAGGTGCGAAACGGACGCAGCAGCTGCTCAAGGAGCAAAGAGAACGCGAGGCTGCCCAGAGACAAAGGCATGCCGAGGGCGATAAGAACAAGACGGCTGGCTTGGTCAAGGACATATGGATGGGGGGTGAGTCAGAGGACTGGCAAGAGAAACGCGCAGAAGAACACAGGAAAAGCATACAAGAAGGCCAGGGTCTGAGCGGCATTATTATGAGCCAGATCGCGGATGTCTGGAGCGGCAATTACGGCAACAAAGACGTCAAGTCTACCGAAGCTGCCAAATCATCCAATAACGCTCCAGACATCAAGGAAACCGGGGATAGCAGGCGGTGAAGATGCTCGCTGGCCTGAAAGTAGACAGATGCGCTCGCAACCATGCAACTCCGTTTGATCCTTCAGCAAAAGGGCCGAGACGCTCGCGCGCGATGCAGCTAAGAAATCCTGTCTACGAGGCTTTCTTGAGTGTCACTAAATCGGCAGGGTGCGCATCCAATGTCTCGATCCGGACGATCCCATGGGGCCATAAACAGTCTGCACAAGAATCGATGTCATCGCTGCAGAAATGTGTGCAACACCTGCCTCGTCAGCTTCGGCGCCGACGCAGCCTTTCGCTCGGATTGAACAGACCAGACATCGAGACAGTGGACCGTGGTGGCTTTCCGCCGCGTTGCACAGCCATTTGTTTCCAAAAGTAGCAACAATGGGTGGCGCTGCAAGGTGGCTACACAGCAGCAGGATGACAGCTGAGCATGGAAGGATGGCTAAGTACCCGGTCAACCTGTGTCATCTCATGTTGTAGCGCAGACCTAGGATTGGGAGCAGATGCACGGAGTGCTCATCTTTGCACCAATCCATGTAATCTGATGCCGCCGGCACAATCGCACTGTTAATGTTGAGGCCGTGGTGGAAATGAAGCAAAGCCGAAGCGAAGCCCGGCTTGGAACTGGTCCGTGCACAGATCATCCCGTCACCCCTGTTCAAGTCTCTGGCGTATCGCTCGAGAGCAGCAGCGTGACGTAACATGGTTTCCCACTAGAAGCCGCAAGCACAGCCAGTGGATCGAGTCCCCCAACCTGCGGCAGCGAATCAGCCCACTGGGGCTGCGTCACAGAGGGCTGGCAGGGGAGAAGACGCTGAACTGGGATGCCAGTTTAGGCATTTGTAAACGTACCTGGGTCTTCCTGTTGTCTGTGTACTCGCGCCGCTTTTGAAGAAAGAGAATAAACCTGAGAAAAATTGGTGAGAATAAAAGAAAAAAAAACGAAGAGAGAGGGAGAGATGAGAGGAGGAGGAGGGCCCTCGCTGTCCAGACATGCCGTCGCTTTGCAGGATTCAATCGGGCGGCTCTTGTGCTACAGTATGTACGCTGCGTACCGTATTCCCATGCCACTTATCACGGTAGGCGGAGCAACCCTGGTCTCCTGCAAGACATTACGTGGCTGCACGACTGGACATTCAATGCGCCTGGCTCAGCCCCAAGCCGTTCAAACTAACCACACCAACAGGAAACGCGCCAACGAAAATCACACCCTTAAGCCCTCTGTTCGTCTTTCTTCATTTCCACTGTCGGCTCGACCCAAACACTTCACTATTCGGATTGCTCCGTCGCCCCTCTCCTTTCCCCCCTTCCCCTTCCACCCCCTCCTCATCGAATTTCTCGCAGCCACGGCCATTCCGCATCGTCCGAGCGGCCTCCACTCGTTTCGCTGCCGCCAAGCTACCTCCTCATTGTCCTCTCATCCGCGCCTGTACCTGACGCTAGCACCCCATCGCGGTATTTAGGGGACTCAGCAGCGCAGGAAAAGTATCCCGCCCAACTTCCTCCGACTCGCGTGGAGCGACCGCCCTCCCTCATTGCCGCGACTGCGAGCCTCGTCCGCCTTCAGACACGCAAGATAGATAGTCCTTCCAGCCCGCGAGGCTGCTCATCATGGCGTCCAACAACTCATACTATAGCGGCAAGCAGTACGCCGACCCACCAAGCTACAACGCATCATCAAATCCGTACCAATACAGTAACTATCCGCCCCAGGGCCAGCCTGCGGCAGCGCCGCAGTCCTTCGGCCCCGGCGGCGGCGTTCACCAACAACACCCTCAGCAGCCTGAATCGTCGCCGTTCGACAGTGTCTTTGACGATCGATACGTCACGCAGAGCTCGAGCAGCCTGCCACGATCAGGCCATTACCCAGACACGTCGTACCACGGGCAGGGCGGCTCTGGCGTGAGGAATGCCCCCAACGACATCCCGCTGCAGGATCGTGTGGGCAAGAATGACGAAGTTACTGATCACATCTATGACGCGCCCGACAATGGCGCGGCTGGGCGAGGTCGAAGATCGCAAAAAAAGGGCATTCGCGTTGGTGAGCTGGGCATGTTTGGGTCTAACAGGAAAAGAATCCCCTGGGTCTGTTACATTTTCACCGTTGTTCAAGTTGGCGTTTTCGTTGGTGAAGTAATAAAAAATGGTGAGGCTGAGTGCGCAAATCATGGACACACTCGGACACTGACTGACTGCGATTTTTCAGGCATGTTGACTGGCTCACCCATCATGATCAAGCCGCGGGTCAATCCCATGATCGGTCCTTCGACCCAGGTTCTCATCAACATGGGCGCCAGATATGTTCCTTGCATGCACAACGTCAAAGAGATTCAAGGATCGACGGATGTCGTTCAGTTCCTGTGTCCCAACGCGACAAGAGACGACCAGTTTTGCCCTTTATCCGAGGTGTGTGGATTTGGAGGTGTGCCGAACCCAACATTCAGGGACGCCAATCAGAGTCCCCAGCCCAACCAATGGTTCCGCTTCATCTTGCCCATCTTCATGCACGCAGGACTGATACATATCGGATTCAATTTGCTGCTCCAATTGACTTTGGCAAAGGAGATGGAAATGGCCATTGGCTCGATTCGCTTTGTCCTTGTCTATCTCAGTGCTGGCATTTTTGGCTTCGTGATGGGCGGCAATTTCGCTGCGCCTGGCATTGCCTCCACGGGAGCATCCGGATCCTTGTTTGGCGTCATCGCCCTGACACTGCTGGATCTCCTGTACTCCTGGGGCGAGAGGCGGAACCCAGTCAAGGATCTCATGTTCATATTGCTGGACATGGTCATCTCTTTTGTGCTGGGACTGCTTCCTGGACTGGACAACTTCTCGCACATCGGCGGATTTCTGATGGGACTTGCCCTTGGCGTGTGCATCCTTCATTCTCCAAACGCTCTTCGACGAAAGATCGGAGGCAGCGAAAATGCGTCTTATTCCGCCGTTACCTCGTCCGGCGATAATACAGCGCCCGGCTTCCTGAAAAGCCCCATCGGATTTTTCAAGGGCCGTAAACCCCTGTGGTGGGCGTGGTGGCTCGTGCGAGCCGGGTTTCTCATTGCGGTCATCGTCGTCTTTATCGTGCTCATCACCAACTTTTACAATGGCAATCACACCTGCAGCTGGTGTAAATACCTGAGCTGCTTGGTAAGCATACCCGCCTCAACGACCTCTGCTCACGTTGCGTGCTAATCCTGTAACACAGCCTGTGAGCAACTGGTGCGACATTGGGACGATTCAAAAGGTCAGCGCGCCGTCGTGAGGGTCGACGTAATCATGAAATGACGATGATCGTGCAAAGTGACCAATCATTACGAGCTTGTATGATTGGTGATGTTGCTTTGGAAACGACACTGGGAAAAACATCTTTACTTTGGGCACAGCGATGGCGTTGGGCCTGCACAATATATCGACAAAGGTCGCATCCAAGAGCAATTCTTGGAGCGCTGTTCAAGTCGTTCTAGAGTGTATGCTTTTTGTGACTAGACTAGCTCGCTGATGAACGCGAGTTCATGCAGATTGCGTTTGGGATGAATCATGTTTATATAGCTGGGCGCTTTTTGCAGAACTGCTAAGCCCAAAGACCACAAAACATCAAAACGCTGCGCGACTGGTCCCTTCAAGCCGTGTAATCATTTTAAGCATATCCAATTACCAGAGAAAACGCGTTGGCTCCACATTTGAGGCTTACTAATATCCAGATAGTCCCCGTCGATGCCTGTGGACCACATGTGCATCGCTAAATCAGCCCTACACATGGTCTCAGCACAGTCCGGGCCAGGGATTTGAAATGATTTACGCACGTCCTCCTCATACACGATGCCAATGGAGCCGTCTATCCTCCGTTCGGGGAAGAACCTTTGTCTAGGGAACCTATTCAATCGCAAGGATACTGGAACCCAAGTATTCTCCCGCAGAGAAGACACCGGCGGCTCTTCGTGCGTCACTTCGGGAAGCGAGAGATAAATCTGGACACGGGGCTGGGCTGAGAACGCAAAGAGGGGTCTTAGCAAAATAGCCTGCTCGTTGACAATTAACCACGACGACTCAGAATCGTGGTCTAATTTGAGGTGTAACCGGCGCAGTCGGGGCAGGGCTGCGATGGCGGGCCAGACGCGCGCCCATCTGACTACGGGGGAGGTCTGCTGATGAAGAGGAACAAGAGGAAGCGGAGCGTCTGGTCGCGAAAGGTCCCTTGCAATGTCGTCGTACGTGGATGGTGGAAGTCTCAACATCAAGTCGAGGTCTTTCGTTTCGGAGAATGCGGTGGTGATGCATTGGTCGATATACGTCTGGTGCATCTGCGGGTTTGATTTCTGCCCGCTGAATACCACGTCCATCGTGGCGAGATGGGCAATGTGTACGGTGCACTGCCTGGCCATCATGTTGACGATGTCTTGGAAACTGCGCAGAGAGCGTGAGCAACACAAACCGCCGTACAAGACTTTTCACACATGACCGCACACAAAACAGTCATGTGCACACAGTTCTGATTAGAACGAATGAAAGGCATGTTGACGTAGTGTGTGCTGTGTATGTGTGATAAGTGATACAAAGGGAGGGAGCAGGAGGACGGTATCGTACATGCTCTTGCACGAAGCCATGAGAGACCAGGCCGAGCTATGCTGTGGCTTGCCGCTGAGTTCCTCACATCGCCAGTGAATACCCCACGGAGACTGAAGACGACGAGCCCAGATTTCTTGTGGCGGATCATCAGTTCTTCGGCGGTCGAAACAATAGCAGTCTCCCGTTAAGTTGACGTTGACACAACTCGATAGCCGAAGAACTGCATTCTTGTTCATGTTGTCACGCGATAACTGGATATGTATCCTGGGTGGAACCAAAAAGACGAATATCTGTTTGCGTATTTCAAGGGGCAATCGACACAAGGGACTCCCGATCTGAGGATTGTGCTTTGCCATGTCTGTGACTGCCATGACTGGCGGTTGGAATCACCAGTCCTTTCTTTCTTCTCCTTGAATATGTTTTGACAAGAATCGACGAAGAAGACAGACCAACAAAGGGAGAATTGTTACACCCGTGTATTGAGCGGGGTCGAGAGGGCACTAATAACATTCTACGTAGAAAGAAGAAGAGAAGAGAAAGAAAAAAGAAGGAAAGCAGCGTGGAAAAGGACGCAACGGTGGATACATATAACGAGAACCTGGGGCTCCCGAAATCAACACCAAAGAAAGGGAAATCTACGGGGCCGTGGTTCGTCGGGGTGAGGAGAAGAGAGGGAGCGATCGGTCTGTGTGTGTGTATGTGGTGTGCGTTCCTTGGGGTGGGCAAATTTGTGACCGGTCGTGCGTTGCACCCGATGAGATGGACAAGATGCGACACTTTTCGGAGTTGCTGGCGTTTGCGAGCCAAGAGAAAGCGGAGAAGCAGCGTCCAGGGCCCTCGATTGGTCGGACCAACTCCGATGTAAGTTCCCCGCGCTAGTCCGTTCTAAGTAATATTCGTACAGGCAGTCTTCGTCTTGTCACGTTGGGAATCTTCTCAGTGAGGGTTTTTCTTTTAAATTCTGCGGCGACGACACATCGAAACCTGAGTCGTACTGCTGGGATGCTTGTGTACCCGCGGATGAGGCTTTATCCCGCCTTGCCGTTGACTACTTTGCTTGGGAACTAAAAACCGGTCTGGTGCATACGATAGTTCGGTCTGTAGCCTCCATCTGCAAGCGTAGCAAACATGCCGCTTTCTTCACATTATCGCCTGCAGCATCTGCATTAGACATCTGCTACGACCAAGAAACACGCTCGTTATCGGAAGACCCCCCCGGAAATGCTATGAAGGGCGGGATGGGATCGTGTCCTTCAAGGGGAAGGGGGTTAGGCAGGGCCAGGAGGGCGGGCCAAACGGGCGGCGGCGGCGGCGTCAGATGCGGCGGAGTGGAAATTTTTAAACGCACAGAGTATGGAGCTCTTGTTGAAAAGGGCAAAGATGGACGTTGCGTTGGCTGGGTGTATCCAGGGTGAACGATGAATGTCGGGAATGGCTGCTGCACGCGGCATGCACAAGCTGGAGACTATTGATGCATCTCCGGCTCGTAAGCCGGTCCTTGTGCAGAGTGAGATGGACGGTTGCGTATGTGCGTTGGCGTGTCTCCAGCATAGGGCGCGCGCAAGATGCGGTAAGAAATGTGCTTTGCCTTGCAGCATATTTGTTGATGCATTGGTACGTGAGCACGCGGCCTTGTTCGCCGTAATGACTTCGGCGGACAGAACGATAGGAAGGCGCATTCGGAGTACTCAGCCCAAGTCCAGTCGACCGAGGCAGGCACGTCCAGGACCATGACCGGTAGGCACTCTCCTGCCTACTTCCAATGACAATCTGGAAGCGCCTCCACGGCATTCCCCATGGATCTCGACGACCCAATTTACTGTTCGATGCGCTCCGGGGACGCTCACCGCCTGAGATCCATCTGGGACTGATTCGAGCCCATAAGGCTTGCCCCTTGCGATACCTGGGCCGCAATAGCCATCGCCAAGTCACGTGCTAGTCATTTAATCTTGGGTGGGCCCGGCACGTCACGGTTGCGAAGCGCGTTTGCGTGGTGGATTTGGGCAATAGGTTCGTGTCTCGTCGATTAAAACTTGAGCAGTACGCTTCGCATTGCATTCTTGCCGCGATTTCCACCAGTGCTCGCTTTCGTGCCAACTCACCAGTGGAAAGCGGTTGGTCCCTGTTCACAAGCATCGAGGGAGTATCCGAGCTCATTTCAACCCAAATGCACTCGTGAACTTTCCGTTCATTTTACATCATGACTGCAGTGCTGCCACAGAAGCGCGTGTTGGGCGAGGCAGGCACTCGTCACAACATCCCGCCTTCAACGCCGACATCAGCGAAGAAGCGAAAGACGGACGTGTTCTCGTCTTCTCCGGCTGCTAGGTTCACAGGCTCACAAAGAGACCCTCGGGCGAAACTCGGGTCCAGCCAACCAAAGAGCGCGTTCGAAACCGAGGTACTCGAGAAGCTGAGCCAGGACATATCCGATCTCAAGCGTAGCAATGTCGAGAAGGATCAAGCATGGGAGCGTCCACCTGTCGAGGATTTCGAGCCCTCTAGAGATAGCCTGTGCTTTCAATCCATTGAGGCCGAGGAGGGAACCCTGCATGGCGGCAAAGCCACCGTGAAGCTCTTCGGCGTCACCCAGGAAGGCTATTCCATCATGCTGCACATCACAGACTTCAAGCACTACCTCTACATCCAAGCCCCTCCTTTGTTCCAGCCACAGGATGTCAGTGCCTACAAAGCCTTCCTGGAGTCACAAATCGCCCAGCATCAGCCGGCCATCCACTCTATCGCAATCGCCTACCGCGTAGATATATACGGCTTCAACGGCAATACTCAGAACCCATATCTCAAAATCACGGTCACCGACCCCAAATTCATCAACAAAGTCCGGGCGACGATAGAGGGTGGGAACGCCAATTGGAAGGGCATGTGGAAGGGAGCTGCCGATGGCATCAAGACATATGACAACATTCAATACGTCCTAAGGTTCATGGTGGATTGCAAGGTATGATTTCTCAGACCATTTCGTGCGAAATCTGACGCACTGGATTGACTTGACATTTGCAGGTCCAAGGCATGTCGTGGGTCGAGGCACCGGCGAAGACGTATAAAATCATTCCGCAAAGTCTTCGGCAGTCAAATTGTCAGATTGAGGCCGAGGTGCCTTACTTGGACTTGATCGCCCACAGACCCGACGGCGAATGGGCCAAGATGGCGCCACTGCGTATCTTGTCCTTCGATATTGAATGTGCTGGTCGGAAGGGCATATTTCCCGAGGCCAACCACGATCCGGTTATTCAAATTGCCAACGTTGTCACCAAGTACGGAGAGAAGAAGCCGTTTGTCCGAAACGTCTTTTGCCTCGACACAACGAGCTCTATAGTGGCCACGCAGATTCTGGAATACGAAAAGGAGGAGAAGATGTTGAGTGAATGGCAGCAATTTTTGATCAAGGTTGACCCAGACATCATAATCGGCTACAATATTGCCAATTTTGATTTTCCGTATCTTCTGGACAGGGCCAAGCATCTAAAAGTCAGAGATTTCGATCTCTGGTCTCGCCTTCCCAGCGTCCCGTCCAGGGTCAAGGACACCAACTTTTCCAGCAAACAAATCGGCAACCGAGATACGAAGGCGACGAACACCAACGGTCGCTTGCAGCTGGACTTGTTGCAGTTGATTCAGCGTGATCACCACTTGCGAAGTTACACGCTGAATTCTGTTTGCGCGCACTTTTTAGGCGAGCAAAAGGAAGACGTCCACCACACAATGATCACGGAGCTCTTTAATGGTACCCCCGAATCTAGGCGACGTCTAGCTCTCTACTGCTTGAAGGATGCCTACCTGCCTCAGCGGCTGATGGACAAGCTCTCTTGTCTCGAAAACTACACCGAAATGGCAAGAGTCACAGGTGTACCTTTCAACTTTTTACTTTCGCGTGGTCAACAGATCAAATTTGTCAGTCAATTATTCCGAAAAGCCTTGGAACAGAAGCTGGTCATTCCCAATATCAAGGCCGATGCCTCAGATGAGCAATATGAAGGTGCAACAGTCATTGAGCCCACTCGTGGATACTATGACGTGCCAATCGCAACGCTCGATTTCGCGTCTCTGTACCCCAGCATCATGCAAGCTCATAACTTGTGCTACACCACCCTCATCAGAGACAAGAAGCTCGTTGAAAGACTGGGCCTAGTCAAAGATGAGGATTACATCGTCACGCCAAACGGGGACATATTTGTCACTGTTAAGCAGAGGAAAGGTCTCCTGGCACAGATTCTAGAAGAACTGCTGGCTGCCCGAAAGCAAGCGAAACGAGAACTCGCTCAGGAGACGGATCCTTTCAAGAAAGCTGTGCTGAATGGTCGCCAGCTGGCTCTGAAGATAAGCGCCAATTCAGTCTACGGACTGACGGGCGCCACTACTGGCAAGCTCCCTTGTCTTGAGATTGCAAGTAGCACAACGAGTTTCGGACGGCAAATGATTGAAAAGACCAAAGATGAGGTCGAAAAGAAATACAATATTGCCAATGGATATTCACACGACGCACAAGTCATCTATGGCGACACGGATTCGGTCATGGTCAAGTTTGGGGTCAAGGACCTGGCGGAGGCTATGAGGCTTGGCGAAGAAGCATCACAACATGTTTCATCCAAATTTGTGAAGCCGATCAAGCTGGAGTTTGAAAAGGTGTACTTTCCCTACCTTTTGATCAACAAGAAGCGATACGCCGGACTGTACTGGACGAAAACGGAAAAGTATGACAAGATGGACACCAAGGGTATTGAGACGGTTCGACGAGACAACTGTCTGCTGGTACAAACCGTCATCGAGAAGGTGCTGAGAATGATTTTGATCGACCGTGATGTCGACGGTGCGCAAGAGTGAGTGCTGCCCGTATCCTCACCGTTCCCCGGTGTCGACGCGGCCGAGCTAACGAGGACACAGATATGTCAAAGAGACAATCGCCAACTTGCTGCAAAATAAAGTCGACATGTCGAAGCTGGTCATCACAAAAGCCCTGACAAAGGACGACTATGCTGCAAAGCAAGCGCACGTGGAGCTGGCTCATCGCATGAAGAAGCGCGACGCCGGATCTGCCCCAGCTCTAGGAGATCGTGTGGCGTATGTCATGGTCCGAGGAGCTGCAGGTGCGAAGAATTTTGAGAAGTCGGAGGATCCCCTATATGTACTCGAGAACAACGTGCCGATCGACACTAAGTACTACCTCGACAATCAGTTGGCGAAGCCCTTGGGCCGTATTTTCGAGCCCATTTTGGGTGAGACCAAGGCAAGGAGTCTCTTAACAGGCGATCACACAAGGACAATATCGGTGGCTGCACCATCAGTCGGCGGGTTGATGAAGTTTGCGAAGAAGACTCAGACGTGCATGGGCTGCAAGAAGCCTCTAACGGGCAAGCAAGAGAGCAACGGGGCTGTGTGTTCAGACTGCGCGCCCCGAGTCGGCGAGCTGTACAAGCGAACCTTGGACAAGGTGTCTGATCTCGAGATACGATTCGGACGACTCTGGACACAGTGCCAACGGTGTCAGGGCAGCATGCACTGCGAAGTGATTTGCAGTAGCAAAGACTGTCCAATCTTCTACATGCGAATGAAGGCAAAGAAGGATTTGGAAGACGCGGGCAAGGATCTGTCAAGATTCGACTCGGACCCAGCTGCGATGTGGTAGGCAACTCATGATGGAAAGGTATAATTTCGCAGTTCACAGCAGGCAAGCATTTGTACGCGGCGTTTTGGGAGCGTTGAACGGGCATGAAAAGGGATGTAGAGGATGATTCATTGCATGATATCAGGCCAGATAACTATGTACAGGGAGTCGGGCAGAATAGTGATGTTTGAGTCGGATTCGAATTACGCAAAACTGTAGGCTCTGGCCAAGGCGTCTGCGAAAGGATCTTGGAAGAAAAAGTAACCAGCGCAAAGGTGGGAAAATGCCACATTCTAGACACTCGGGATGGTGTGCTCTCCCTCCACACAACATAAAGTATGCAATACAGACAACTGGTGCTTACCTACCTCGGGCCATTGGGGAGGGAGGCCCCTCCCTCCTCCCCAGATACGACGCCACCTGCGGACGCGTGCTTATGCCGATCTCTATCTTCCGTAAATCTCTCGGGAACTGTTGCGAGTGCCACGACCACAGCCGATGTGGCGCTCTAGCTCTGCCCGCGGCAACGGCGAGGGAAAAACTGAGGAGAGACAGACGGGGCCGAGCGCTCCGCGTTGCACTTATAAATTCGATGATTCCATTCCTCTGCCGTTATCCTGATGAACGCCACGAACCTGCCTTTTTTTTTTCCCCTCTCTTTATCCCTGATTAATTCTTCTCAGTCCCTCCAAGTCCCGAGGTCGTGGGCTTTTGACTCAACTCTACCAACACTTGTGCAAGAATGCTGTCGAAATCGCTTTTGTAGATTATTGTTCTCACCTCGATCCCCCTTCCCTTCTCTGATTGGTTCTGCATCTTGCCTTTTTTTTTTCCCTCTCTCTTCTTCCCGATATGGCCACAGAAGAAGTAGACAGCGCGGCTGCCGTTGCTGCGGGCGATGCAGGCTCCATCGACAACAGCCACAGCGGCATGCTCTTCGACGAGGCCGTCATATCGCGCCACTCGACGCGCCTCTTTCTCCCCAAGCCAGTTCCGGACACGGCGCTGCAGTCGGCGCTCGAGCTCGCCACGCACTCGCCCTCCAACTCGAACACGCAGGCCTGGCGCCTGTACGTGGTGACGGGCGCCGCGCTCGACCGCCTGAAGACGGCTCTCAAGACGGCCGCCACCTCGGACGCGGCGCCCAACATCCCCCCCTTGCCCGAGGAGTTCCGCCCCTGGCGCTCGGATCTGGGCAAGGCCATATACGGCGAGGGATGGGGCATCCCGCGCGACGACGCCGAGGCGCGCAAGAAGGCCGTCCTCCTCAACTTTGACTTTTTCGGCGCGCCCGTCGGCATGATTGTGTGCATGAGCAAGAAGCTGCCTGGCTTCGCGGCCATGAGCGTGGGCATGTATCTGCAGACGCTGCTGCTGGCGCTGACGGACAGGGGGCTGGGGAGCTGCGTGCAGGTGAGTATCGCCGGCTACAGGGACGTGGTGAGGCAGGAGGTGGGCGTGGCCGAGGATCTGGAGATTCTGTGTGGCGTCTCGGTGGGCTACGAGGACGAGGCGGCCAATGTGAACAAGGTCAGGGTCAAGAGGTTGGGCTTTGACGAGACGACTGTCTTTGTCAAGGACTGAGAGAGAAGCCTCGAAGGGGAGGGGTTGGGGGGGGATTGCAGCCATCTTTGCTTCTGATAGCCCCAGCTGTTGGGGAACCGCCCATGCCAGCCATCCATGCATGATGCGAGGATTGCCTCGACGGTATCTGCTCAAAGACGCCATTTTTCAAATCGTGTTCAGTGGGTTCAATCTTGAGGAACACCTTTTGATACCGAAAAACAGGAGATACACTCCTAGCCAGGACCATGTGCTCTAAAAGACTGGCCATGAACACATCTACGGCATATGTGACGTGACATAGCCCTGGCACAATATGCCATATCGGTCTCCCTAGAAAAAGAATTGAAAAAACTAAAGTTGCAAGTCAGCAACACTCTGAGCACAATACCCTCTATCGGTGGCCCATGACATTGCTAGACTTTCAAACGCTGCCACCGTGTGCAGTCGCGTGCTGGCCATTCCGGTAAGAGCCAAGGAGTAGGGCTCTGGGGACATGCTCGACCGACATGTGCTGCGAATTCGAGCAGCTGGCAAGGAGCTTATATGGAACGGGAGCGGACATTTGACTGCTGGCAACATGTAGGGCATCAATCTCTTGCTTTACCCTTCGATCAGGTGGCACTTGGTGTAAAATGGAGACTCGGAGTGCTCGTCACGGTACTGTGTAGCCTCGTGCGTGGCCCTCTTTGTTTTTTCTTAACCTTGTCGAACTTGCACACTTGGCTGGGCTGCCAACGCCGGATGGCCAGGCATCTCTGCAACACTCATTTCCCCGTTCCTCCTCTCCTTCCCTTTGCTCCTTGTTCTTTTCGGGGAGGAGTTCAAATCAAAACGAAAGAAATGTTGATGCATATCCAAGCAAGCCCCCCCCCCCCTGCAGTGATTTTTGGACCGATGGCATGCTTTGCCATAAAATTAGCCAGTTTTGCAACTCATTGGCCCTTTTCACTCACTCCTTACGCCATTGCGTTCGAGATGCAAATGAATGGAGTCAGTACGAGCTTTCACGACTGTTTGGAAACCCCCCCCCCCGGCGATAGCTTGTGATGTCCTGGGCATTTGAGATGTTTCTTAGAGTCCGGAGGCGCATGCGCGGGATTGAGCCATTCGGCGCTTTGAATGCGTGAGTTCATCAAGTCGTCAAAGACCAGTTGGGGCTGACAAGGCGCCAGGAGTGGTCAGAGATGATGTTGTCAGCATTGCTGTTAGAAAACCCGATGCCATCTTTCCGTGGCATGCACCGCCACTTCGGCCAGACCAGCTGGAGGAGAAAAGAGGACAAATCTATTTTTGCCAGGACACACTGGTCTCAGCCTCAAGTCTTTTGAACGACTGCGGAGGGGAGAAAAAGCACAGAGAGTGATTGATCACGGTTTCTTTCCAGAGGCAAGGCTTTCCTTCCGACTTTCTCATGTCTCAACGCAGCTCGGCTCATTGATCGTCGCTCCTCACAGTTCACGTAACTAACCCGCCGTCGGCACCCTGCAGTGGGTCCATGCGCCTGCGAAAGAGCGGCCAACGGCGCAGAGCGTCGGTAGACTGTCCCAGCCAGGCTTAGCCGCTCTCACTATCAGTCGCCGAACGCAAAGCCCTCCGCGTCACGCAGCACTTTTTGCTTCCTTGACCGGACGCAGCGACATTATTTCCCCCTCCCCTGGAATATGCATATGCACAGGCTGCTCGCGCCCCGACTGTTCGTATGAGATCGTACTGGCCATCTGGCCAGCAAGACAAGGAGCGCAACCTTCGAGCACGGCCGCGTCGAGCGCACTGGCAGCACAAAAACTGCCCGCCATGGCCGCGCAGCAAATCCTCTACGCCGAGACCATCGCCGGCATGAAAAAGGCTTTCAAGAGAAAAGCTTACGGTGAGCGCCCATGAACGAGACATTTGCGGAACTGCAAGCCATTGCACGACACTAACGGCCCCTACTGTGGCAGATTCGGATTCGGACCTCGAGATTGCGAGCTTCACCAACCGAGGCCACAAGCTGCAGAAGAGGGCGCGATTCGCACACCGAGGGCAATTGGCACCAACAGCCGGCCCCAGTGCCTACAAAAAGGTGCGGCACTCCGAACGAGCGCTCCTCCCTGCAGGACGCATCATCTGACCGAATGCCATTGTTAGACCGTCGACTACGCTGGCGTACGGCGCAATATCCTCTACCAAAATCCACCCCTCGTGGACGACGAAGGGTATGAGATCGTTAGCGACGACGACGACGAGCGAGTCGAGGATGCTGAACTGGCTGCCGCCGAGCTCAACCCATACTCCAACATCCGTCTCGAGCGTAAGTCTGGCGCGCATCATCGCATCGTGACACCACTGACCGTCTGCAGATCTCTTGGCCCCCTTGACCAACCCTATCGATCTGCCCCTTCACCCGACCCTATCAAAACCGCTCGTCTCCAAGACCCTCACGGAACTCACCGAGCAAAGCTGCGACATGATGCGGAAAGAAAACCGATCATTGTGGCAAGTCAGACACCTATGGACCTCTCTCTGCGGCGACGGGGTCTGGATGCCATGTGAAACTATGATTGGACCGAATGACATGGACTGTTTCTCGGACGAACACATTGCCCGGTTTCTGCAGATCGGCTCAAGTAACGATGGTGATGGTGCTTCGGGCGCGGCCAGAGCTATGGTCAATGGCCACTCTCATCCCCCAAACGCCAGAGATACTCGAGGAGACCATTCTCAGCGGCCGGGAGATACGTCGGCCAACAGGGACGCATCCGTGATGAGCATGACATACTCGTCTGCTCTGAATTCAACCCATGATCCCAAGACAAGCGGGCAAGATGCGTCGGAGCGCTGGGACACTGGGGATGCACCGGCCAAGCCAGGAGAGCAGAAGGAAGCGCAGCACCTTGTTGAGTCTCTAGGAGGCGATGCAGGGGCACAGCAGAACGCAGCGCGTGTGGAGACTGATCTGGAGCGAAACCCAGCTGTCGGGACTCCCAATTCGAACGGAGAAACATTCATACACCCCATGTTTCTACCGCCACCTGGTGTCAAACCGGACAGAGATATAGGGATCCCAGAAAATGAGGCTGAGGACATCAGGCGGCTGCTCGCATTGTACGTACAAAAGCAGGAGGAGGTGTGCAGGGGAGCCAGTCGACTTCATCTCGGCCTGCTCAGGGCGCAACGGCTGCGCAAAAGCGTGCTACACTGGGCCAAGGCCGAGGCTCACTGCGGTCCGAACAGAGACATGTCGGACGGCGAGGACTGGTATGACAAGGAGGAATGGGGCCTCTTGGAGGATTTGAAGAAGGGGCAGGAAGAGGAAGAGGAAGACACAACCACGACGGGCAAGAAGACGCGGGCCCGTCGGAACTAGAGGGTCCGACGCTGACTTTGCGAGGAGCTGTCCCCTCAAGCATTCTCATAGATTGAGAGCATAATGTGCATGACGTCAAAACAAATGATTTTTTTTCTTCTTTCTTCTTTTCAGTATCCTGTGTCATTACTCACTCGCGAGACGGACAGGATAACAAATGGCGATGAACAGCAAGGCGCCTTTGCTGCATGTTCAGACGGGAAACGGAGAGCCCCGCACTTGCTTAAGTAACTCGACCAACAGCTTCCCCTCCACACTGCAGCTCAGCTAGAGTCGACGAAATGACGAGGAAGGGAGGTGATCCTTGTACAGCTGCTACTCCGGAGAGGGCCCGGATTAACGTGCTCATTCCAGATCAAGAAATCTTCAATCTGGCCTTTCCAGGATCGCAATTGGAGACTTGCTGGCAAATCGCTCCTTTGACAGCCTCTCCGTCCTCTGGCGATCCGTCTTTGCGCAAGTCAGCCCTTTTGTCTTTTGTCTTGCCTCGGCTCTGGGAGTGAGCGTCTGCGGTTTTTTTTTTGGGGGGTTTTTTTTTTCGTTCCACGACCTTGCCTTTGTCAATTCCCCTCGAATCTCTTTGAACATGACATCGTTCCTTGGGCAAGTCGTCGACTATGTCGACTTTGACAAGAAGAGCTTGTTCGGTGAGTCGACTCCTGGCCGCGCGGGAGCTCTAGTAACTGACGATTGACGTCTGCCAAAGTGTCTGCTATGTCCATCACTTTCAATCCGCTATTCTGGAAGTAAGTCGATCGCGCTGCGTTGCTGCCGATTGATGATGCGCTGTTTCTGGAAACGTAATGTGGCTGACGTTTTGCCGCGCAGCATCGTCGCTCGTCAAGGTTTGCTTTTGTCGCGTCTTGAGCCCCCCCCCGTGAAATGACAGCTGATGCCATGATCCATGTAGAGTATCACAACAAGCTTCTCACGAACCTGGCCGGTGGCAACTCCAAAGCGGCGTGCTACGGTCTCGCAGCCACCATCTTTTCTCTGGGACTGATACGTGACTGGCTTTACAAGACTGCTCTGTCGGAACAGCCGTCACATGCATTGCTGCAGACGGCATTTTTCCAAGCTGCGGCCTATCTGCTGTTCGCCGCCGGAAACATTCTCGTACTTTCGTCGACGTATCGGTTGGGGATAGTGGGAACATTTCTTGGGGACTACTTTGGCTTCTTGATGGATGAGATTGTGACGGGCTTCCCGTTCAACGTGACGGGCGCACCGATGTATTGGGGATCGACCATGAGCTTCTTGGGGACTGCCCTTTACTTCGGCAAGCCAGCCGGTCTCTTACTCACGGCATGGGTGTACGTGGTGTACCTGCTCGCCCTGCGCTACGAGGATCCTTTCACTGCAAGCATATATGCCAAGCGCGAGCGTGAGAGAGCTGTCGCCAAATCTGGAAAGAAGCAAAAGTGAACGCATCGTTCCGTGACGGGAGAAGAGCGGCCGAGAACAATGATGCACGGTCTTGCGGTCAATCACACTCCCCGTTGGAGGCAAAGTGGCGTGGCGGGGGAGAGACATGCAGGACGAGACAACACAACGGGAAGGGGGGGAAAACACACGACACCGAGACCATCAGGGTGAGGTGATGTTGGGAAAATCGGGGGGGTTTAGAGAGGCTCGGCAATGTGACACGACGAAATCAACGACTGGCCGGGTACCGACCTTGAGCGAGTTTTTGTTGTATGCCTCGCGTGATTTGTTGCTGCAATTATGATAGGTCACAGCGTGTCGGGAATCCTGCCAGCCACCTTGGCCAGGGTTAGGTCGGGGGGCCCCCCCTCCTCACGATCTATGTATTTGCCCCATCGCGGATAGGAAAGAGGAAAAAATATGGGGAAGGCCGGACCAGGGGACCGCTTTGGGGGCGGTGCGTTCATGAAGGGCTCTTGCCTTTCCAACAACCCCCAGAGCAGGTGCCGAAGTCGGCTTGCTGTGGGAAAGATCATTCGGCTTGACGACAAGCCGTAATAGCCCGTATACGTCAACGGAATGGTAAAAAGTCACGACGCCGTCCCGTCGCAACCACAGGGCGCGCGAGAAATCGGGTGGCTTCGGAAGTGGACTGCCCGGTCGATTCTAGATGGTCTGTCTACGCAGGGTTTTGACCCCAATTGGACCAAGGTTTTGTTTTTCCCCCTTCCGCTGGCTCGCTGGCGGGGCGGGCGAAAAGCGGCTCGATCGGCACGGGCTCACCTGTCTCAGTCTCGCGACGATACTAGACGGACGCTAACGAGCTGGATGTCAAAATGCAACCAGCCTGCTTTGCATCGCACCGCGCTGACATTGCATCTTATCATCTTTCTTTAATGCTGTGTGCTGGTATGCGGGGACGCTGGCAGAGGAGACAAAGAAGAGGTCAAGACAGCTCGGAAGCACCTCTATTGTCCTTGCCCTCTTATCTGTGCTGCCTGACACGTTGATTTGGTATCACGGTGGGCCTCACCTCGCTGCAGGTTCATGCTGTTGAACGGAAGCTTGATCTGCTGTTTCCTCGACTTCAATTCTCCTCCAAGACCCCGACACCACACCCGACAACAGATCTGGGTCTGTGGCGAGCTGGCGAGCTTGCGAGTGGATTTCGAATCTGCCAGGAAGCAGCAACAGACTGTGCCATGGGCAGTCCAGACAGCGTTGAGCGCGATGCCGCGCGAGAATCCTCCGCACACGCGAGCGCCTCTACCAGCACAACCCAACAAGCTCTGCTTCCCTCCGGCCGAGGCAGCGGCGCCGATGGCCTCAAGACGAGGCTGTACAAGGTGAAACGCGCGGTCTGGACGTTTGGAAAATTCGTCGGCCCAGGCTTCATGGTATCAGTTGCCTACAGTAAGTCAGCGTCATGACTCTTGAGACTGATTCGGGGGGATGGTGATTCGGAAGCTGCATACGTGTTTTTTAACTTTCTTTCTTTCCTAACTCTCGTTGCACCACAGTCGATCCTGGGAATTATTCTACAGACATCGCCGCCGGCGCGTCGTATCAGTACCGGCTGCTCTTCATTGTGCTGCTCAGCAACATCTTCGCCATTGTGCTTCAGTCGCTGGCCATACACTTGGGCACGGTGACGGGCCTGGATCTCGCATCAGCCTGTCGCGCCTATCTCCCGCGCTGGCTCAATTACTGCCTCTATGGACTTGCCGAGGCGGCCATCATCGCAACAGACATTGCCGAGGTGATTGGTACGGCCATCGCGCTGAACCTCTTGATCCCCAAGCTTCCATTGGTCGCTGGCTGCGCCCTTTCGATCCTGGATGTCATGGTCATTTTGTTCTTTTATCGGCCGGACGGCGCGATGAAGGGGCTGAGACTGTTTGAGGGCTTCGTGTGCCTGCTCGTGCTGGGTGTCGTGGTGTGCTTCTGCATCCAGCTGAGCTTGATCACGGGCAGTGTCGGAGAGGTTTTTCGGGGTTATCTGCCGAGCAGCCAGCTCGTCGAGGCGCAAGCGTAAGAAGTCTCCTCCCCTCCGTCGGCCAACCTGTGGTTCATCACTAACCGACTGTTGGCCAGCCTTTACCAAGCCTGCGGTATTTTGGGGGCCACCGTCATGCCGCACAGCCTGTACCTCGGGTCGGGCATCGTCCAGCCGCGCTTGCGAGAATACGATGTGGACCACGGCCTGCTGCCCGCCGACGAGACGGCCTCGGTGGCGGATTCGACCAGCGTCGACGAATACGACAAGGGGAAATACGTGCCGTCGCACGCAGCCATCAAGTATTCGCTCAAGTACTCCATCTTGGAGGTGGCCCTGTCGCTCTTCACGTTCGCCCTCTTCGTCAATTCGGCCATTCTCATCGTGGCCGGCGCCTCGCTGTACCAGAACCCCGATGCCCAGGACGCCGACATCTTTGGCATACACGACCTGCTGGCGCGGAGCATCTCGCCTGCGGTGGGCACGATTTTCGCGCTGGCGCTGCTGCTGTCGGGCATCTCGGCGGGCATTGTCTGCACCATCTCGGGACAGATGGTGAGCGAGGGGGCCATCCGGTGGAAGCTCAAGCCGTGGCTGCGTCGTCTCGTGACGCGGTCCATCAGCATCACGCCGTCCATCATCATCGCGGGCGCGGTAGGGAGGACGGGACTCAATGACGCCCTCAACGCGTCTCAGGTGGTGCTGAGCACCATTCTGCCCTTTGTCACGCTGCCGCTCATCTACTTCACCAGCCGGTCCAAGTTCATGACCGTGCTGCCCGGCATGGCGCGGTACTACCACGAATCGGGCACCGAGAGCCGGGTGGCGCAGGAAGGCGAGGAGCGCGCGCAGGGCATCGATCTGTCGAACCCGTGGTGGATCATCATCCTGGCGAGCCTGATTTGGCTCCTCATGGCGGTGATGAATGTCGCCAACCTGGTTCTGCTGGGGCTGGGAAAGACGTAGGACAGCTCGTTGTACAAATGTCACGGTTGATTCACCCCCGGCGCAGATGTGCGCCTGTCAGTAGTCGGAAGACGGTGGCGATAATATGATGGGAAATCAAATACCCATGAGCTCACTTGAGGAACTCGTCCCGGAATTCGTGATGCAAAGTGGGCAGAGAGTCTTTTGGGTGGGTGGGTTGTGTGTGTGTGTGTGTGTCATCCCCCTACCCGCCTACCTACCTGCCCCTCCTCTCCCGACGAGTGTTTAGATAACCTAACCCTTGGAGGGGGGTAGTCAGTCGCCTTAGCTTCTCTGAACAGTCATCTTGTTCTTCTAGAGCATTGGTACTTGATCTTTATTTTGATAATTATTCTCCAGGACATTTTTAGTTCTTTCATTTGATAAAAAAAAAAAAAAAAAAAAAAAAAAAAAAGGGTTGCGCCTGCAAATGATCAGCTTGTGTGTACGTAGCGAGCAAGCGATCCTGCAATTTACGGTATTGAGAGCTGAGGTGCTGCTCAATACAAGGCCGCAGGTGATTGACCACATGGGCCAGGCACAATTCAGGTGCATTCGCACCAAAGTCTGCGTCTCGCTTGATGCCAATTGCCCACAGCTGTCGACTTGTCGCCCTCATGGCCATCTCGAGTCTCTTTGCTGAGACGGGGCGTGCCAAGACATTTTGATCAAGGCGCAGGGAGATATGTAGATAAGGCTGCCCGCGTCGACCAGGCGGCTTCCATGTCAGGTCAAGCGTCAGGTGTCAGTTGTCAGGTGTCAGATTGGCCAGGCCGGGCTTGGACCCCCGTAATCGGTCGTTTCCTTCTCAACAATTTGTCTCGGGCAGGCGCGATGCTGTTTCCTTCATCAACGAGCCGCACCACGGACCGCTGCGGTGTCCTTGGAACCTCCATGATGCGCCTGGCAACGAGGCAAGAACAGATTCTGCCGATGCGGCGAGCGCGCCTGACAATGGCATTGTCGGTGCGGACGATGTGCGCCGCGGCGGACGCTGGTACAGGTGAGATGATGCCAATTCTGTTCGACTAGTGCCGTTCCTCTTTGGCATTTTGGTGGTGGTTTTTTTTTTTCCTGTGCCCTTGCTTTGCTGCCTCTCCTTGGAGGGGGGAAAGAAGGGGGGGGGGGCGAGGGCCTTGCGCTGCTCGTCTCTCTCTCTCTCCGTCACTTTGCGACTCGGCCGAATACCCTTGTCTATTCCCGGCTGCCGCTCGAGATCTGGGACCCTCCTGAACATTGCAGGACGCAGCGTCTGCCAATATCGTGCTCTCTCTTCCCGATGCAAAAATGGTGGGAGCAAAAGGCAGGCTGAAGATAGGGCCGGGCTCGGAAACCCGGAATTGGGAAATCAACGTCGTCGACGATGGACATTTTGGGCGCCGTCCAATCCCATCCCATCCCGCCCGACAACGGCGGGCGCTGGATGACTGACTGGGAGGGGAGGGGCGGCGCCGGTCCCATAATGCGGCGCCAAGCCCAAACAGACTGCAATACGCCTGCCTGCCCGGCCCAGCAGCGGGTTGACAGTCATATGCCGCCGGGCCAAGCATAATAATGACGGTCACATAACAGGCACAAGGGAAGGAGGGCCCAGGCACAGCACACAGCACGGCAACATCGTGGGATTCTGCAGCATGGGCAATCGGCGGCTTATCTCAGCACAACTCTCCCGTCACCGCCCCTGAAAGCATTTCTAACGTCTGTTCGTCTGTCAGCAGCAGCAGCCACATCGAATTCCTCTCCTCGCATCTTCTCAGCTGCCCCGCCACGCCGACTCCTGTCCCTGATTCCCCGCCACTCTCGCCTCCGGTCCCATCGGGCTTCTTTTCCTCCCTCAAAGCCGCAGAGTCGCCAGTCGTCCAATATGAGGTTGACGCGCGAGAGCATCAACCAGAACGTTGTGCGAGCCCAGTATGCGGTCCGCGGTGAGTTGGCCGTCAAGTCGGAGGAGTATCGCGCTCGTCTGAAGAAGGGCGACAAGACTCTGCCCTTTGAGCAGATTATCTCGGCCAACATCGGAAACCCACAGCAACTCGACCAGAAGCCCATCACCTTCTTCCGCCAAGTCCTCAGTCTGCTGGAAAACCCTCAACTCCTCGACAAGGAAGACGTGCTGGTGGAAAGCCTTGGCTACAAGTCGGATGTTATCGAACGTGCCCGGCGGCTGTTGAAGGAGGTCGGTTCCGTTGGTGCTTACAGCGCCAGTGCCGGTGCGCCGGCAATCAAGGAGAGCATTGCAGCCTTTTTGGAACGTGAGCGGGCCGAACCTTTTCGTTGATGGTCCTCCTTGTCTCCCCTTCGCTGACAGCTTTCGCCACAGGACGAGACGGCTTCCCCGCCGACCCTTCCAAGATCTTTCTGTCGGCGGGTGCCTCTTCCGGAGTAAACACGTTGCTCAACGTCATCTCTGCCGACGTAAACACTGGTGTCTTGATACCCATTCCTCAGTATCCTCTCTACACGGCCACTTTGTCACTGCTGAACGCAAAGGCGGTACCATACTACCTCGATGAATCCAAAGCTTGGAGTACCAATTTGGAAATCGTCAAGGAGGCGTACGAAAAAGGCAAGGCAGAGGGTGTCGATGTTCGCTGCATCGTCATCATAAACCCTGGCAATCCCACTGGAGCTTCGTTGGCCGAGAAAGATATCCGCGATGTCATCGACTTTGCCAGCCAAAAGAATCTGGTTGTCATGGCCGACGAAGTTTACCAGACCAACGTGTTCATTGGCGAATTTCACAGCTTCAAGAGCGTTTTGCGCAAACTGCAGAAAGAGAACCCGGGGAAATATGACGGCGTCGAGCTGGCTTCGCTGCACAGCATCTCCAAGGGTATGGTCGGCGAATGCGGCCACCGAGGTGGCTACTTCGAGCTCGTTGGCTTCGACTCAGAGGTCGAGGCCGAAATCTACAAGTTTGTCTCCATCATGCTCTGCGCACCCGTCATAGGCCAGTGTCTCGTCGAGCTCATGGTCAACCCGCCCAAAGAAGGAGAGCCGTCGCACGAGCTGTACCAAAAGGAATATTCGGCTATTTTCAACGGTCTTCGCGATCGCGCCACGGCATTGCACAAGGCCTTCGAACAGATGGAGGGTGTGGAGTGCACAGAGCCCCAGGGCTCCATGTATCTCTTCCCCACCATCAAGCTGCCCGCCAAGGCCCTGGATGCAGCGGCTGCCGAGGGTCGCAAGGCCGACGAGTTCTACTGCCTCAAGATGCTCGAAGCAACGGGTGTCTGTGTCGTGCCCGGCTCCGGCTTCGGCCAGAAGGAAGGCACGCTGCACTTTCGAACCACATTTCTCGCGCCCGGGACGGAGTGGATTTCCAGCATTGTCAAATTTCACAAGGAGTTTCTGGACAAGTGCCGGTGAGGAGGCCCGCGTGCGGCTGGAGTGCGAGACGACGCGAAGAAGAGACGGTGGGGAAAAAAATTATTACGAGGCATGGATATATCAGCATGAATACAGATTAGCTCGCTAGTTGAGCCTGGTGCTGGTTGATTATTGGCGTTTGCTCAAGGTAAAGGGCTTGTGTCGGTCCATTGAAGTAGCCTTGTTTGTATATCGCGATGGCTGATGATGGCTCTCTTCTCTCCTACGCTCCGTGTCTTTTGAAAGCCGTAGCAAGATTATGCTTTTTGCCCAGTGTCCGATATCTGCGTAACTTGACCGTGCGGTGAGAGGCCTGTAGTCTACCAAGTGCAGAGCCAGACAGCTCGGTCCGTCCACTGACCACTGAAACGCGGTCTCAATCATGGCGCCGCGCCCATGTTGGTGGCAGATTCGTTACATGGTGTGTCCTGAAGTGCGCCGCCCCAGGGGCCGATCTGCCGTACACCATAGCTCGTACGCGCTTCTTCTTGCTTGTCCCGTGCGTTGGCCATGTCTGCGAGAGAATGGTCGCCGGTTCTGACTTTTCTTCTCTTTTCGTTTCTTCTCTTTTCGTTTCTTCTCTTTTCGTTTCTTCTCTTTTCATTTCTTCTCTTTTTGTTTCTTCTCTTTTTATTTCTTCTCTTTTTATTTCTTCTCTTTTCGTTTCTTCTCTTTTTATTTCTTCTCTTTTTGTTTCTTCTCTTCTCGTTTCTTCTCTTCTCGTTTCTTCTCTTTCAGTTTAAAATATGGACAAGTTTTTTTTTTTCTTCTCGTTTTTTCTAGACGTCACCCGAGCGTACCTCCAGGAACCGTGCAAATCCTAGTATGCAGAGCCGGATTTGATGTTGAACACATGTGGGATGCTCGAGAGGGGGCCGCGAGCCGTTGGCCCGCTGACTTGCTTTCCGAAACAGCGACAGCGACGCGTGTGGAACATGGCCTACGGCATGGCATCGTTGGCTGCGGGTGTCACGAAACATGCTGGCCGTCTGCTGGTCTGAAGAGATTGACAAGCACGCAGAGATCAAGACTGCCTGCCAGGAGGTCATGGAGCCCCAGGTATCAGCGAGCCGATGTGTGTTGATTGAGAGAGAGACTTTGGATTCAAGAGCACATTGCGACATGGCCGACTGAGAAATTTCTAGAGTGTAGACGTCTAGGCTACCCAAGCTTGCAGAATACGTGAAATGTGCATGCTTATTTTGTACAACCGAGCGTTCCCAGGGAAATGCTGGAGCAAGATGAAAAACTTTGCCCGAGTAGACTCCAACTCCAACGGCATGGCACAGCACGCCCCGACATGTCTCGTTGCCCCCTTTGCGTCCCTTTAGGCTCTCTCGCTTCCTCTCAGTCTGACGGCCTGGCCGTATTTTTGCAGCTTCGTAATGAGCTGATCGCCTTGACGGACGACATCCTGATATTGCTTGTTCTTGTCATCTGGCCGGTTTGTCTCGATGACCCCCTTACCGGTGACTCGATCAATGGTGCATGGAATACGACCGCCAGCAATGAAACGAGCAAGATCCCTGGCGCGAATCTGTCAGTCGAGTCCCTTCTCATGCCAAACACTGTACTCACCGGTCGAGGAAATCCACCGTCACGCCAAAGTCATTGGCCATGCTCTCCAGACCGACGACTCGGTAGCTTTGCAGGAGCTGCTGGTACGCGCGCAACCGCATCTCCCGGATGAACCAGCTTTTGTGCTCGTGTAGATACCGATCCTGATTCAGGAACTGTTCCTCTACTGATGCGAGCGATTGGAAAAACGTCTTGTAGTTTCCATTGTACAAGCTGCTGACGAGCAAGGCTAGTGGACTGAAATCAACCGCCATCTCAGCCTCGGGCTGCTCCACGCTTGACCCCAGCGTCGTCAGATTGACAGCAGCTGTGGCAGTAGGCTGCGAAGTACTGTCGATGACCGTGTCATCAGCTCCAGGGCCGGCAGACAGGGCACCGCTAAGAGCCAGTAGTTTGTCCTCTCCATCGCCCATGATCGCCTTGATCTCCGGTGCATCGACAACCTTGGACTTGAAGTCGACGCGCTTCAAAGACACGGACCCCGCGAGAACCGAGTACACGACGAGGTTGGAGTAAGTGCAAAGCTCGTAACTCGTAAAGGTGGAAAGAGAGTCGAGGAGAAGGGGGGCGGCCAGATTGTATGATCGGACAGTGAGCAGGTAGAGGCCTTCGTAGGCTTTGAGACGATTTCGGCGATCCCAGTCACCACCCGACTCGACCAATGTCTTGGCGCGTTCGAGATGCTTCTTGACCAGCGCTTTGTCTCCATGAAAAAGACCGATGCGTATGATGGCGAGGACCAGATCGATCTTGGTGCCCAAGATGCCCGTCTTTTCGAAGACATCCTCGTACTCGGCAATGGCCTTGTCCTGCTCGGATTATCAGTGCATGTTGTTCATGGCCCGCAGGATGGCCGCTCACCTTGTCACCGACTCGAGCCCAAAAGTCTGCTCTCTTGCCCTTTGCAGCCATGACTTCTGTGTCGCCCGCCTGTTCGACGGCTTCCTCTTCTTCTTTTTGGAACGCGGCGAGCTCCTTGTCGTTGTCCTCCTTCAAACTGGTATACAGTGCCTCATCCCATGGCAAGCTGACGTTCAGCGTCGTTGCTTTGGGGGCAACCATGCCGACCAGGCTGGATTTCCTGCTCAAGGGCTTCCCAGGTCCGAAGGGGCCTCCTTCGCCGACGGCGTTGAGGATGCCGTCAATGGGATGCGCCAGGTATCTATAGAAGGAAGCCATCTTGTGCTCGGCGATGGCATCCTGTAGCGCCTTGACGGCGGCTTGTTGTGCGGATTTCGAGGCATAGCTGTTTGTGAGAGTGAAGACATGCTGTGAGAGCGGCAGCAGCGGCCACTTTGCGTACTGGGCATCTGAGCCCATGGCGATGGCAGGCGATATGGTCGGGCGGGTCTGGAGGTTTCGGAGGACCGGTCGGATGTCAGATTGGCGCGGGGTTTGTACGATCAACCGAGTGCGAGCGTGAGGCCAGATGGGGGTGGTGAGGCTGCAATGAGATGGTGAAAGCTGGAAGGAGCTATTGCTCTGACAGGCAAGTAAGAGAGCAGGCGGGCGCGCGGGTGGTTGTGGGTGGGCCCATCGCCCCTGCAGTTTCCGTTGCAAGGCTTCAGCACGACACGCATCTCTTGCGTCTGCATCGCATAACCATCTACCCTAGAATCAATCGCCCGTGGAATGTCATGTCACGCCGGTTGGCGAGATGCAATCAGGAGCAATGGTGGATTTGAACGGCAGCTTCTCCTGAAAGACGTTTGGTCTGAAATCTGGTCAGACTTCTTGCCAATATTGAGGCGATTTTTCTAAACGACACAACGCTGCTCATGTGAAGGCGCCTTGGGGACGTTAACTCATAATTCCACACGTCGTGAAGATGTGCAATTACTGGGCGCATGATAACCCGGATCGTGATTCCCGCCCGGGTGGCCTGAGTACCCGCTCCGGTGAACTCTCAAGTATTGAGCGTTTTCTGCCTCTCATTTTCACCAGACCCGGCGGCTTATGCTGTCTCTGCGAAATGTCAAGAACGGCAGCCCCACCGTCTCTGTGACGGGTTGAGCGTCATCCCTCTCTTGCGATCGCAAAATCCACTCTCTCCCGCAACAAGACCATTAAGCAAGTACAGTCAAGGGGGAGGGCCAGGGATCAGGGACAGAAACGTGAATACAGTCTCCTTCCATTCCACCATGCCGACGAATCGACAGGACGAGGCCAAGTCCAACGGTGATTCTAGCACCACCACAGAACCGAACAAGAAGCGGCGTGCCCAGGATGACGGTCAAGATGATCTCCCGCAGCCATACAATGCGAATTCCCTCCAGCCCGCCAAACGGCGCGCCGCCTCGCCGTCAGAGCAGCCGCGTAAGCAGAAACGTCCGACGGGACGAGCGCGCATCTCGGAAGCCGAGCGAGAAGCCATCCGACTGCGGCAACTGGAACGCGAGCGGGAACAGGCCGCTCACCAAGCAGCAGCCGTCGAGGTCACCCGCATACGAGGCGTGCACGATGTAGTCCGTCAGCACTACAACAATGTGCCAGAACGGGGCCGCCAGTGGCGCACGACCGACAGCAAAATCAAAGGCTTGCGAGTATTTAACAATTGGATAAAGAGCTGCATCATCCAGCGATATTCGCCCGACGAGGATCACGAACCCGGATCCCGTGAGCTCGGCCGATCGAGCGGCAAGGAACTGCTCGTTTTGGACATTGGCTGCGGGAAAGGCGGCGACCTCAACAAATGGCAGCAGGCACCACAGCCCATCCAGCTGTATGTCGGCCTGGACCCCGCCGAAGTCAGCATAGATCAAGCCAAAGACCGCTATCGAAGCATCACATCGCGGGGAGGCGGCGGCGGCGGCGGCGGAGGTCGGCACAATAACCGTAGACCACCAGCTCGCGTATTCGATGCGCGGTTTCACGTCAAGGATTGCTACCGAGAATCCATCGAAGACCTCGAGATCGTTCGCCAGGTTGGCTTTGATCCGTCACCAATGAACAGGAGGGGCTTTGACGTGGTCACCATGATGTTTTCGATGCACTACGCCTTCGAGTCTGAGGAAAATGCTCGCACTATGCTACGCAACGTGGCGGGCGCTCTGAAGAAAGGCGGTCGCTTCATCGGATGCATTCCCAACTCGGACGTCATTGGCGAAAGAGTCCGCCAGTTCAACGAAAGATCAGCAGCCAAGCAGGAGAACAGCAGCGAAGAAGCAGCAAAAGATACAGTGGTTGACGCTGCTGCTCCTCCTGCCACCACTGCGGAAACCAACCTCGGGAAGGGGGAGGACGACGACTTGGAAGAAGGGGAGGCAGAACGGACGGCCGAGTGGGGAAACTCCATCTATCGTGTCCGATTCCCAGGCAAAACGCCGACAGATGGCATTTTTCGCCCTGCCTTTGGCTGGAAGTACAACTTTTTCCTGGACGAGGCCGTTGAGGAGGTCCCGGAATACGTGGTGCCCTGGGAGGCGTTTCGCGCCTTGGCCGACGACTTCAATCTGGAATTGCAGTTTCACCGGACATTCAGTGAGATATGGGAGGCCGAAAAGGATGACCCTGATCTGGGACCCCTGAGTGAGCGAATGGGTGTCAGGGAGAGGGGCGGAGGGCCACTGCTGGTGTCAAATGACGAGATGGAAGCTGCCAGTTTCTACATTGGTTTTTGCTTCTACAAGGTGTAATAGTAGCGCACATTTTGAGGCCTCGCATGTTTCCATACGGCTTGAAGACGATCTGCTTGCACATTTCGATTGACAACGCCTCCCAAGGAAAGGAGCAGAAATACTAGCCGAACATCGGACGCCCTGTCGTCGCTTTTGGCACGCTCCTCTCGAACTGTTTCCCACAGAAAAGACCGACATAGGAGCGAAAGGGGTATCATAACGCGGCCTTGTCCCAATCAAAAGGAATTTTTGAGAGAGAGAGAGAGAGAGAGAGAGAGAGAGAGAGAGAGAGACCGTTCCTTGTGCCACCCGGTTTGTTGTCGAACATAACAGCGGTAAGGTGATCGATTTCATGAAAGAGAGAGGCATTGCGAGGCTTCAAGCCCGTGATTAGATATTATTGATGATTTGTATGCTTCATGGCTCGACGAGAAGAGTGCCTGAGTGGTGACAAGCCCTTTGAGGGCACGAAAGCCAGGGCGTGGATAAGCCTTCATTTAGGGATTGCGGTCCTACGCTGCGTTGACTGAGCGCCGCCAAATCATTGCGGCTGCGATGGCGGCGCAAGCCGTCGCGCCCAAAGCCATGTACAAGCTGGTCCGATCAGGCGCTTCCTCCTCTGTCTTGGGGAAACCCATGTTTGGATTGGTTGCCGTCTCGGCAAGGCCGACGAAGAGCTCGGCAATGCTGCTCCACGTAACACTGACGTGGAGAGGCGTATTCATGTTGAGAGCCGACGTGTACTGGTCAGGCTGTAGCTCGCTTCGCTGAGTCGTCTTGTCTTTGTCTGCCTTCAGAGCCGTGTAGACTGACGGTAGCTCATCTAATTGAGGAAACTTGGTCCGCATGTCCACGATGTGCGAGAAGGAGTCGGGATCCGAAGAGTCGTATGTGTAGCAAATCAGATCACAGGCATCTAGCCGGGACTGATTCTCCAGGATCGCGGGCTCGAGCTCGCCTAGCTCCTCAAAGATGAGATAGACCTGTTTCCCTCCGGGAAGCTCTACACTGTTGACAGCGCGACGCGGCTTGATAGTAGGACGATAAAGCCCCTCGAAAGGTCGGTTCAAGAAGGCATCGAGAAGGGATGATTTGCCGGCGCCTGGCGCGCCAATCAAGTAACAGAGCACCACATTCCTCTCCACTTTACCAGGCCGCCTTCTTCTCTTGCGTGATTTGGTGATCTTGAGCGCCGCAGTGATGCCGTCCTTGACGTTTGGCGACTCGAAACCAAGATAGGCAAGATACTCGATCGTCGTCTTTGGCTCCAGGAAAGTCGTCATGCTCCACTGTGCCAGCCAACCCTGCAAGGTGATGTGCCCTGCTTCGTTACGAACTGTGGAGGAGGGAAACGACGAGTCGATCCAGGACGCTGGTGGCCCGGGCGTAGGAGAAAAGAGAGCCTCAAGCTCTTGGTCATTCAGACCGCCGTCGTTGTCTTGGTCGAAAAGCAAGAAAAGGTCGACGAAAAACCGATAGCCCATTGGACTCAATTCTGCCGAGCAGTACGCGGGAACCTCGAATTTTGGATGGAGAAATTTGTCTTCCAAGCTCAAGCTATCAGTATAGTGATACTCGCGCAGGATTATCCAAATTGTCTCGTGACGACCCTTTTCAGCGTAAATCTTGTTCAATTGAAGGAAGCGGGCCTCGTCGATGCCCTTGCCCATACTGGCTTCTGGCATTGTTTTAGCAATGGACAGCTTGATGTTGTCCAGGTCATCGCTCGTCAGAGGCTTGTCGAAGCAACGGGCTTGGAACTCCCGCATCTCCTCATCGTTCAGGTAGCCGTCTTGATCCTTATCGCAGAGGAAGAAGACTCTTTTGAGGGCAGACACACACGCAGGTTTGAGGCGGCCCTCCTTGTAGTCGAATAGAGGTGCGATGGGATGCGTGACCGCTTTCTGGCACAGGAAGAAGACCTCGTTGACGTTTTTGTGCTCGCGGGCGCTCGTCCGAATACACGAATCGATCTCGCGGAACTCTGCCATGACAGGCAGCATTTCTTCTTCGACGATTTGCGGCGTGGTGCTCTGACCGGTCAGGTCGGACTTGTTTGCGCACAGCACGACGGGGACATTGACACCGAGGGAGCGGAAGTAGGGCATCCAGAAAAGAGCAACTCGTTCGTAACTGTAGTGATCGGCGTAGACTAGGAGAATCACGTTGCATTTCCGTATCTCCTTGCGCAGAGTGGTCCGGTCCTGGGGACGGGCCGAAGTATCGACAATGGTGGTAGTGACATTTTCTGGCGTCCCGATGCTGGGAGGAATTGTGATCTGCGGCAGAACGGGCTGAATCTTGTGGCTCATGAACTGATCCTTCACAAGCGAGGCGATGAGGCTTGATTTTCCGGTGCTCTCATCGCCGCACACACAGATGCGAACTGGAGAGACGGAGCGTCAGTCAATGGAGAGGATGGGGCGGATAACCAGTCGTACCAATCGCCATGGCTGCAAAGCTGTCGAAGCTATACTGGAACCTCGGCAGCAGTAGCTCGGGGCAGTGCCATGTCCTGATCGGCCCGTGATGATGCGGGCAATGACGCCTTGGGATTGGTGTTGGTGATGAATGCGAGCTTGTGAGAAATTGCTAAATGTTGGGATGGCCAGATGACAGCATCTGAGCAGCGTCGTACGTGCCTGTGCCATGCCCGTCTGCCCATTCCCGTCCACTCACCCGCGCTACCGAGGTGGACCCGCCAGACTGGCAAGGGTCTGTCTGGCAAGTCACCGTACTTGGTTCCTGCCAACTGGTGCTCGGTATTCCGTGCAGCAAGTCGCAAGTCATCCACGATCACGTCGGTGTTTCTTCGTAGGCCAATGATCAGCCGTTGGCAGGCTGACACGCCCGTTGGCTGAACGCGACTTTCCGCCCTTTGTCCCTTTCCTTGCATGATGCTTTTCATGGCCCCTCGGCGAGCTCGTTTGGTGAGGACTCGACCGTCACGGCGCCTCAATGCTCCCTGGTTACACACGATTTTCTATCTCGCCCCAAAAAATTCTTGGGCCGGCATGCGAACCCGATGAGCCTCGTTCGAGGGAGTCCAGGCTGCCTCTTGCGCTTTACTCGATCTCTCTGTCTTGCCCAACGATAACGGTTGGGAAAATCGCTCACAGTGGCTGAATTGGCACAGATTATAGTTCAATAACAACGAGAGGAGACGGGTGTGCGCAGTCAGGCGTTGTGTGCCCTTCGCAAATGACGGGTGATTTCGTACTCTCCCCATGAGCGAGAGCAACAGGCTGCCAAGGTGTTTGGGCCAAGAGTCGTTGGTTCTTGGTCAAGCTGCCAAGCCACCTATCCCGGTACCCCAAAATAAAGCGGTTTTGCTCCTCCTTGGCATATTCAATCACCGAGTGAGGCCCTTGCTGGCCCCGAGTCGCCGTTGCTGATACCCCACATTTGACCTCCGCCGCCAGCCGAATCCCATGTTCACACCCGCTTTCGCTCCTGGCTGGTGACCTCGATGAATTTGACATCGTCATCGAACGGCCGCGCGGCTACTGCCATATCTGAAGCAGCCATCATTGAATGGACCGCCAAGGCGAACGAGAGAATTAGGAACTCTGGCGGTCGAGTTCGAGCTTGCTCTGCTCCTCTTGGCTGCGGCCGGACAGTCACGGACCGGCCCTGATTCACGATTGCATCACCGAACGACGGATGCGTTGATAACGCTTCGTGTTGATCTGACAACGCTGCCATCATGTTGTATGTGGCCTTCCGCTGAGCGCGACCAACTCGGTCACTCAGTCCACCCAGGAGAGGCTAATCGCTGCAGTGTCTTACCCCCTCCCCCCCGTTACCCCATCGGAGGCCCATATGGCGCAACGGGCATCACGGCGATTGCCCCCATGATCGAGACGAACAATACTCTGTCTCATCCAACCGGCCCCCAATGGCAGTTTCTCGTGGGAGAAGGTGAGGAGTCTAGAGTCGCGGTTGCCCACGAAGTCGTTTGCTCACGCGGCTGTCCCTCAGGCACATACCTCCTAAAAGAGGACCTCCATCTCGCGACCCCTCCGCCCCATCCGTCCGAGGCTCCCGTCGTGAACCCGAACCCTCTGGCGACCAATCCGCAGCCAGCAACAGTCGGCACCAAGTTGACGCTGATTCGTATCCAATCGCGCCCGACTCCAAACTTCTACAGAGGGCCCGAAGCAGCAACCCTTTCTCTGGGTGGAGCAAGCTCCGTCCTGGAACCGTCCGGCGATGGAAGGAATTCCACAGAGGGTGCGTTGAGCAGTGAAGACGGCAGGGCGCCGTCTACCAGCGATGCGCCGAACTCAATCACGCTTGGGTCGACGCCAGCGTTCGGCGAGGGGAATTCGTTTCTGACGCCGTCCCACGTCAAGGATGTGAATAAGCGGAAGAAGCCGAAGAACAACATCACGAAAAGCAACTCCTCTTTCATCTCACGAGTCATTGTCAATGAAAGCCTGTCGAGGAGGTTGACCGATCGGCCTGCCGATGGTATCTTTGCCTTCGCAAACATCAATCGAGCTTTTCAATGGCTAGATCTGTCGTCGCCCAATAAGGTGAGAACCAACGAATCGCTCACGCCTGGGGCTGGCCCTGACTGCTCGGCCGCAGCAAGATTACTTCACCAAAATTCTCTTTACAAAAGCGCACTGTCTGTGCCACGACGTCAACACGGTCACCAAGGGCGCATCCCACATTGATGTGATTTTGGGCTTTTCGACCGGTGAGATCATCTGGATGGAACCCATCTCCCAGAGATACACGCGGATGAACAAGAATGTAAAAAGTCGCAAAGACTGCCAACCCGTTTCGTGCTGGTGCTGACTTTCTCGGCAGGGCGTCATCAACAACACCCCGGTATCTCATATTGAATGGATTCCAGGTTCCGAGAATCTGTTCCTCGCCGCTCACATGGATGGGTCTCTTGTGGTTTACGACAAGGAAAAGGATGATGCGCAATTTATCCCTGATGAGGACGGCTCGAGTCTCAATGGGAGCGAGTCCATTGACGGCCACCTTGGCGTGAAGCCCGGTACCAGGATGCACATTCAGAAATCGGTCCATTCTCAGAATCAAAAGACCAATCCAGTCGCAGCATGGAAAATCTCGAATCACCGCATCAATGCATTTGCCTTTTCACCAGACAATCGTCACCTTGCTGTGGTGTCTGAGGATGGCACTCTGAGGCTGTTGGATTACCTGAGGGAGGAGTGAGGTGGCCCCATTTTCTGAAGACGAGTGGAAGTGCCATGCTAATTCGTAACCAGCTTGCTCGGTTTATTCTTTTCCTATTACGGAGGGCTCACATGTGTTTGCTGGACTCCGGACGGCAAATACGTTCTCACTGGCGGCCAAGATGATCTCATATCGATCTGGTCCGCCGCAGACTCTGCACTGGTGGCAAGATGCCAAGGTCACCAGTCTTGGGTGTCCTCCCTAGCATTTGATCTTTGGCGGTGCGATGAGCGTACGTACCGGTTCGGCAGTGTCGGCGAGGACGGTCGACTCTGTCTTTGGGATTTCAACGTCGGTATGCTTCACAGACCAAAAGTGAGTCTCATCTGGGCCGCAGAATATCTCGTTGCAGAAGAGTGCTGTGACATTGACATCTGGAGGCAGGACTCGACGAGGCATCGCGGGTCTGTTTCGGGACCGACCGCTGCGTCTCCCCGAAGCGAAGCGGCTAGTCCTATGGCCATCGGCATGAGATCGAATTCTGGGCTCGACGTCGACAATGGCGGCGATGGAATTTCACATCCCGTAGAACCACGGTCGAGAATACCGATCCTGCCACCAGTGCTGGTAAGCCGGCCGACGCATCTTGTCTGGTTTCCATCGCGGCGTTCGCTAACATACACGCGCAGTCGACGGTGATTCACGACCATCCGGCATGCTGGCTGGATTTCACAGAAGAAGCCATCATCACGAGCTGCAAGGACGGTGCGTCTCATCAATCTCCATCATTATGTGTGAACCGATTGGACTAATGACTCTGCAGGGCATGTGAGGACGTGGAATAGGCCAGGCACATCGATGTAACGCTATTCGGGGCGAAGAGTATCAGGAGGGTGGTAAGACAGGATAGCTATGGCGCTCACGTTTTGGAGATGTTGCGATTCCAGGTAAACTGCTGCTGCAGTGGACGGTGTATCTGCGGCTGGTCCAACTATGCGGTCTGAGAGCGTGGGTACAGGTGTCTGATGTTTAGCCTGGTGTGTGACGAGGGTCCACACACAGTGCTTGGTCATGGCTGGATTAGACGTTGAAGCTTTATTGCAGACGGCCCTTGCTGCCGTCAGCGATAGAAACAGCAAAGAGGGCCAGTCAGCCTCCTCCAACAGCCCGTAATCATGTGCCTGCATCACGTTGGGGCAGTGTCGCGATTACCCAAGGCTTCACATGGAGAGCTGCGTCAATCAGTCAGTTAGCAAGACGAAGTTCTCGGACCATCTACGATGGGCCCATCATTGTGCTTGGTTGCGGACGGAATACGCCATTCCAGGCGAGACTCAGGTGCCATCACAGTGTGTGGTTCTTTGAGCCACCAGGCTAGTCTCATCAACCCTGATGGGACAGGTAATCGGGACGAACCGAGGCGGCAAAATCGCAAAGTCAATGATGCGCGAGGTGAGTGCGATCACAAGGTCCGAGCGAGCGGCATTCAAACATGGTGTCGTGCCATATTATGTCGAAACATACAGTAATGTATCGCATTGTAGTTTGCCGCCTGGAAGCGATGGGGCGTCGCATGCATGTCAGTCATTCCATCCTGCTGCACGCGTGGCCGACCGACATTCCGTCCCCAGCCGCGACCCAAACCAAGCACGTCAAACACGTTTTCTTTCAGGCGAGTCGTGCCGCTTTTTTTTTTTTTCTTTTTCATTTCTCATCCGGACTTTTCCGTCGCATGCAGCTCGATTTTTCGGGCCGGATGGGTCGGAGGGGAAAAAAAAAAAAAAAAAAAAAAGAAAGGAAAGCCAGCAGAGACGCCCAGCCCAGTTTTGGAGCATTGCACACGGCACGGCAAAACTCATGTGTGGGAAGCGGTTCGATTGAACCGCATCCTCACCAGGGCACTTTTCCGATGGAACGAATGAAAAGTCGAGTCTGGATGAGTCAGCACAGAGTTCTTTCCTAGGCCGACAAGGATAATAATATACCAAAACCGAACCAGGTATGATATGATATGTAGGTGAGGGAAAAAAAAAAAAAAAGGGCAGATCTTGCACAGACCGCTCGAGCGCCCTCTTCTCCGTACTGCAAGGACCGATAGGAACCTGCTTCTCTGCGCCAGGCTTGGCCGACGTATTCTGCTCATCGCAACAGTTCCAAAGAGAAAATATAGAAACATTGAATGGGCCAGAGAAATAGACTCCCTTCGGGAATTAAACGGATGCAGTGCCACGACGCGGCTTGCCATCACAATTGCTTGCCATGAGACGGATCGCCTAGCCTAGCAATACTATTCGGATACGACCTTGATTAAAACCAGAAACCAAAACATCGTGTTGTGCCGGCAAGCTACAGCCGCGAAGCCGACATATACCACATTTCCCGGATGTCACGTATGAGGTAGCATTCGGAAGGAACGAGAACTTTATCTCGGACCATGTCTTCCCGTTTGCCCACTCTGGTAGTGAAAAGATGCTCTTACTCTTCCCCTCTTTCCTCGGATTGATTGGATCAGTGAGGCGGGCTGTTGCTGACCGTGCAGGTGTGAATTTGGGGACGGCCCCTGGGCACCATCGATTATGGTAAGCTGGCCGTTGGAGACTTTGGAGTAAAAGGTGCAGCAGTATGATGCTTCCTAGCTAGCGGAACTGTGCACAGTACCACCTTGTCCCAGATAATCGAGGGCCACGACCAAAGGTCCAGTCTGTATCCCATCTGCTGGGCTCCTGCGAGGCATCCGGTCGACGCTTGTTGGCGTAGTGAATCTGTCGGGTGAATATTCGCCGAATACTACAAGGATTTGTTCTGCCTGCATCGGTGCTCATGTCAAGCCAAGATCAACATCCAGATTTGGGATGAAACTGATCCATCGCCGTGCCCCTTCCATATGAATCGCATGCAATGTGGTGATGCACATTGCTGACTCGTGTCTGCGCGGATGTGTGAAACGCACTTTTCGCGCCGCGATCCCGCCATCCAGCGTCTCACTGAGCAATAGATGAACAAATTGGCTTTGGACCCGGCCCGAATACATCGTTGCCTCATCGGCAGAAGGTCTGACCCACCCGCTCACTGTCCGCCGAAACTTTCCGCGCGGAATGATGACACTTCTACTTTTTGCCCTTTTATTTTTATCTTTATTTTTATCTCCCTTTTCCCCTTTTCTTACGTATTCTTTTCGAGTAGAGTTTGGCCGTCAGGGCCTATGGCTTGCGGACGACTGATTGTGTGCGCCAGGCGGTGTCGCAGCGCCAGAAACTGTCGTCATCGGCGATTGGGCTACGTAATTCGATTTTGTGCTCCGTGCCCTGCGCCCCTCCTGCGGGATCTCTCGGCAGCGCCACACGCAGTCTTGGGCTGAGAAATCTCCCCTGGTGCACGACGGCATCGAGGTGCAGTCATCCTTGAACCTGACCGCTTCTTGCATGCACCATGGTACCATCTAAGGCGATTGGAGGCAGATGCTAGCAGCAGCTGATGGGCTCAGGGCGAACCACTTTGGCATGTGGTTCTCCGTACATGGCAGTCTTCCCGTCCAATGACGAGCCGAAGAGCTATCAGTCAGTATAGGTTCATCGTGGCCCAGGCACACACCACTCAGCACGACTCATGGATGCCAGTGGGGAGCGCCTTGTTTGCTGCCAGGAAAAAGCCAGCTTTCGTCGAGGGGCTGGGCTATCTTTGTGATCCATCCTCTTCGGGAGCTTGCTTGATGATGGCTTGCCACCAACAAACGGCAAGATGTACCAAACACACGCTCAACGCGGAACTATCTTGTCCTTATCGACTTACATGATTGGTTGGCATATAATTTCAGTGCCAACAGGTCCTTACGGGCTCGTGCAAATTCGCGCGTCGACCGAGCCATATTCAAAATGTAATGTCAAGAGGCGTTCGCGTCCCCGCCAGGTTGGACATTGTAAACCCGGTAGACCCGGGTAAATCCAGTACCGCTTCTGTGTGACGCGAGCTCTGGGCTGGTTTGAACGAAGCTTCCCCGTAAGACACATCGACGCAAAATGGTAGAATCACAAAGCTGTTGGTATCTTGCAGCCAACGACTGGTCACCCGATCATCGCCGAGGATACTGAGCACGCGATGTCTGGTCGTTTTTCTCCATTTTCGTAATTGCCCTGCAAGACACCATGTGCTGCTAGGATGACCCTGGCGTCTCGCAATCTGAATCACTAGTCTTGGCCACGCGATAGCCCGAGTGCGGTGATAAAGGGACTGAGATATCATGGAGTCAAAGCTGGCGGTTAAGTCTCGTTTGGCTCACGTTGGGTCCTGTTCGTCTCAGGCAGCTCGGGCCATGTATCGATCAAGCGGCAATTGACAGGCCTGCTAGACGAGGTTGTAGCTCTTTCAGAACTAGTCCCACGTTTGGGATGTGAGCCGCGGGCCGATTACTGTGGGATGTATTGAGAGGAAAGTTTACAGACATTTTAAAAACAAGAAGAAAAATAGATAAGTGAAGGCAAGAAAATCGGCGAGCTGCGGAACCGGTCCTCGTAGCTCATTGCGCTCGCGCCTTTGGTTTCTCTCTGATGTTGGTGGAGGTTGATGCTCAGTTGCGTCAGACAACTTTCCTGTTCCGATTGACATAACAGACCCAATTAACCAACCTGATATCAGCAAAGCTGGGGCATGCACAGCCCGTGACGCCTTCCTCACTTACACCAACCGATAAGCCGCGCGACGAATCCTACACATGATGCAACGCAGCATGCGATCCAACCTTGGCCGCCAGATTCTTGCGCAAACATCTGTCCAGGCGAGCGACGAGTGGTTCACATGCTCCGGAAATGCAGCTGTGGTCGTAGTCACCACCATAGCCACAGCCACAGTCGTGCGCAAGATGAGGGCAGAGTGGAAGAAATGGGACAAGGAGCAGTGGACTGATTTGCCTCTGTGCGTAACGACATTGGGAGCGGGCTGCCGATCCGGGCACCAGACAGACAGCCTCGAGAGATGTTTGCTGCGGCGCCCGCCAGATATGGTATGCATCATTGATCCATTTCGCCGTGCAGTCGCATTGTGCAGAGCGGACCTAAAATGACGGTGCGGAGCCATCTGATGTGCGAAAGGAAGGGAAGGGGGGTTTAGCAGAGGGAAGGGGGCCTTTTTTTTTTTTTTTTTTTTTTTAAAGGAAGCAGAAATAGATGAATCAACAAACAGATAAATTCCAAGAATGACAGTCTTAGACGACGCCTCCATTTACATTTACACCTTGGACCCAACACCGTGGTGAAAGCCAAATCCCTCGACACAAGGCAAAGCAGGAGAAGCTGCGAGTCCAGCTGGCGCAAAGGACGCATCCAGGACAAGTGAGCCAATCCGGCGGACCCCACCCCCGTCGGCAGCCACACTTGCACGCCAGGGAGTACGCATCGGCTACGAAACCGCCCTACTTGAGCCAGCCGCGACGATCAAGGTCCCAAAAAGAGTGGATGAAGCCCCATCGCCGTCATTTGAAGCGACTGGATTAGAAGCCAGGCACTTTGAGCACCCCGGCAGGGTTTGTGAGTCGAAAGCCCATCGGCCCGTAGAACCCAAAACGAGGGGGGGGGGGGGGGGGGGGGGGGGGGGGATTTCAGGAGCAACAAGAGGGAAGGAGAGAAGGAGCGGGGGGCAAGATAGTAAGGGAAAAAAAAAAAAACAGACGCGCACAAACCGAGTCGTGGGAGCGGAAACGGAAACGAAAGGCAGTCGCGGGACTTTTACAGAATGAGTCTGGTCGCATTGTAGCGTCCCCCGAAGCTACCAAAAGACAGATGATACTCGCAGCCCATCAGCCGACCGGGTGTCAGACTCTTCTTTCCTTGCATGTGGTTGGCGCCAAAAACGTCAATCGGCCTCTCCAGGTAACAGTAATTGTTACCACGGCGGGGGCTCCACCAACTTTTGCCGCTGGCCGCCTCAAGTCTTGACTCTGCTGCTCTGGCGCAAACTCATCCTTTCTTTTAAAACTACTTGCGAGACCGCAAATCCTTTCCTGTTGGCTGCGGCCACGGCTCTTCTCCTTCATGACGCCCGACTTTGCGTATGCTGCCTCTATGCAAGCTCTCCCGAAAGACTTCTTGGGTTGATCCAACCTAACACAAACCTGCACTTACTTGCGTTATCGTTATCGTCGTCTGTCTCGCCCTACCAGCCACAGTGGCTGGCTGCCACCTGCCATACAATGCCGTCCTTTAAGCCTTTCTCATCAGTGACGGGCCGCAGCGCCTACAGTCTGTTTGACATCCGGTGAGCTCGCGCTGCCTCTCTGGCCTACTTGAGCACGGCGGACCGTCCTGGGAGGGCGACTGATGGGGGAGGGGGCTGGTTGACTTGGCGGAGCATGCGTTGAGGCGACGCCGTGACCACCCGCCCCCTTTTTTTGCGATCAGTCATGGCCATACAGAATACTCTCTGTTTTCGTTTTGAGCTTTCACTGATAGAGTGTTTGCACCTTCTAGTCTAGATCAGGACTTCATTGTCTTTCGAGGCAACGAACATGAGTCTTCTGGTCAGCTCCTTAGGGGAGTCGTGGTGCTCTGTCTATCCTCCAGCCTGCGCCTCGAGGATATTCACCTTCGTCTCACGGGCACTCTGCGCTTAACGTACGCTTCTTTCGTTCCCTCTGCAGGTTCTTCATTCTTCTCTCTCGCCCTTGAGAATCTGACATCAAATGTGCTGGTCCGTATAGGTGGGCAGATAGGTCAACCGCCCCAGGCGTGTCGTCTCAGAAAGTCGACAAGGCCACTACGATATTGGATCATCGCTGGCAGCCGTTTGTGGGGGGTCACAACAAAAGCACGACCCTTCTGCCCGGAAATTATGAATATCCTTTCGAGTATATGCTACCGGGGGATACGGCCGAAAGCGTAGAGGGAATCCCCGAAGCTTCAATCACATATAGGCTCAAGGCCACTGTGAGCCGCGGGAAGCTCGCATACGACTGGCATGCGCACAAGCATCTGCGCATCATCCGCACCCTGGAACCTGGCGCATTGGAGTTTCTGCATGCAATGAGCGTGGAAAACATCTGGCCCAACAAGGTCGACTACTCCATCGTGGTGCCCCAGAAGGCTGTCGTCTTTGGTGGCGTCATCAACATGGAAATGCGATTCACACCTTTATTGAAAGGACTGGAGCTTGGAGACATCACCGCCAAGATGGTTGAGATTCGAGATTGCTGGATACAAGGTGTCACGGGTCTCAGCATGCGCGAGCACCGCACCGAGCGCGAGGTTTCCATATGGCGCTTCGAGGTCAACCGAGAGGAGCACTGGTCCGACATGATTGAGGACACTGGCCAGGAAGGCTGGTCTCTGGTCAAACCGCTGCCCCTCCCAAAGCGGCTTCGGCAATGCATTCAGGATCTCAACCATCACGGTATCAAGGTCCGGCACAAGATCAAGCTGACCGTCGCCCTCAAGAACCCTGACGGTCACATATCCGAGGTAAACACTTGTTGTTTTCGGACGGGTACCGTCTGTACCCGTTCACAAGAGTTGGATTGTGCTAATTGTGACTTGGCAGCTCCGTGCTACACTTCCCGTCTCCATCTTCATCTCCCCAAATGTTCCCTTCGATGAGCACGGCAACCTCGTCAATGCGTCGCAACCCAACGGCACGCCAACAAATGAAATGGCAGCTATCGCACCGCCGGGCTACGGCGACCACGTTTTGGATGTGCTGTACGAGGACGTCGACATATCTGGCTTCCAGACCCCGGCAATCCAATCAGGTTTCACCAGTCCCTTCTATGCTCAGTCTAGGAGCGGCTCCGCGGAGAATGTGGCATCATTGGCCCATGGCGTCGCGATTGCCCCAGCCGCCTTGTCTAGTAGACTGGCGGATGTGTCCTTGAACCCGTCGCATAGGAACCGGTCCTACACGTCAATGAACTCACAGTCTCCTTCCGGCAGGGTCTCGCCGACCCATGGCGCTGCCCCGCGATCCGAACCGCCCTCGAACGCTTTGACGAGGAGCAACAGCGCAGAAGATGATTCTGGGCGGAACTCGACGGAGCATGTCGACCATGAGTCTGCCGAGTTCGCAGAACTCAATCGTGTGCCCAGCTATGCCACGGCTGTGCGCACACCGGCGCGGGCGCGTGCCCAGCCTGCAGCTGGTCTCGTCCCGGATTACGAGACGGCGCTGCACGCACCTCGCACTCCGCCAGCGGCCGACGTGCAGATCGAGCCGCTTGCTTCGATATCCGAGGACGACGGCGTGGAGCTCAGGAGTGGCCCCGACGTGGTGCCGATGAACAGTTCCTGGGTGACGGGAGTTTCAGGAACTACGTCATAGGCTGGCGTCTATCGGTTTGGATTGACTTCACTTGTCAGCCACGGAACTTCTTATTTGTTTACATATTTCATTTGGCGATGGCTGCACTGAGACAGCAATTCCATTTTTTAGCGGCATCATGGGCGATGGTCTGCGGCGTTGGAGGCTACACTAGACATGGACTTTATCAAGGGGCTCAGGAGTGATTCATTCCCGAGAGAGCGTATTCATAGACTGCACTGCAAAGTAGAGCCGGTGGACAAGGCGATACCTTGGGGCCTCGGGGAAAAATTAGCCAGTAATTCAACTCATCTCTCATCTACTCGGTCGCTATTGCACAAGCTGTCGCTTTATCAAACCAAATCTGTGCCGACCCGGTGCCAATCCGACGTGGCCAACAGCCTCGTCGTCCCCTTATCCCTGGGCGCGAGTCTCGAGCGCAAAATGACAATCGAGGCGGGCCGCATCCCATCATCTTTCCCTCCTCAACATTCTTTCCCTCAGGGAGTCATTGTTGCGACATGCTTTTTCTATCCTCGACATGCTTTTTCTATCCTCGAGAAAAGTCACGCGTGGTGGTCGGGCACGCATTGAAGGCCAAGAATCGGCACGAGCACAAGCATGGACAGTAACGACTCAATGTAGAAATTGGACCTTGCGCATGCCCTGCCAGCATGCAACACATAGATCAAGCATTCAGGGGTGGGGGCGCCCTGGTGAAGAAGGCCAGCGGGGGCCAGTCAAGGGGGGTCCAGGGTGCAATGCACGGACGGCTCTGAGCTCTCTGCAATTTTTGCCATTTCTTTGCCGTTTTGCAACCTCGGTGACTCGAAACAGTCTTTCTATCACCAGCCACTTCTTTTCTCTCTCTCTCTCTTTTCTTTTCCGTCACGACCAAGAGATGGAGAAATGTACGTTCGCTACATTGCGCCATGGACTGCAGCGAGTCTATGGCCAAGCGGCCTGCTGAGCGACGGACTCATCACAACAGGCGCCGATGACGATATCTCGGCATTGAGGATGCATAAAGTACGTAGATATGCGCAGCTGGCTGGACCCTTTGCACCAAGCAATGCGTGGCCCATGCCCGCCACGGTGCAGACCAGCGAACCCGGCCGCGGTGGGCTGCCAATGAGAAATTGGGGCGTGACGCGCTCTTCTGTTCCCACTCGCCTGCAAACTTGTTTGTGGCAAAAGCAGCAGTAGCGTCTCCCACTTCCAGAGTGCTACATTTCTTACTACCGAGTAGGTACTTACGCTCATGATCCGTTTCGTGGTCGCTTGGTGAGTTTGGCCCCTTTTGACAAAACTGGGCCCGGCACACGCACTGCACTGCACGTTGGCCACTTGTTTGAGCGGGATAGCCGACGAGTCGTATGGTCCAGGAATGCGTGATGTGTCTTGACGAGCCTGATGCCAGCTTTGTGGGGGGGCAAAGCGCAGTGACGACGTGGGCGCTGATAGTGTCTCGGACGCGTGAAACACGTTTTCCACAATCAAGCTGGGAAAGTAGGGTCGGCCAGTGACGTCACCACCTGCCTGGATTTGCGGATTTGACGATGTCGTGAATGCAATAGTAGCATCCGGTCCATGGCCAAAGGGCCATATTAAGAGCTACCGATACCCTGAGATCTTGGCCCGATGCCTTTCTTCGCGATTTTGCTCCCTGAATTCACCACGGAGGTCGACGAGCCACATTCGCCCTCTGAACCCCTTAGATTGACCGCCCTTTGTCCTTGCAGACAGAACATCCATACCTGTAAGTCCTTTTTCTGAGCCTCCCTTGATTTGTCGGCAATTCCTCCTATCCGGCATTACTCCCTTCCTGGATGCGACCGGTTTACACGCGATCCAAGCCCGTTTGGGTTTTGGTAAAGGGGGCACTTTGTCTCTAGTCCTGTTCACGGTAGCGAGCTGCTCCTTGGCCTGCCGCGCGCGGGGCCATCACGACCTGCCTTTAACAATAAAACCTGTCGAGATGGTGGCATTTGCATTTTTTTTCCGGAACTCCTCAACGCTACCGTCCCTTCTCATCTTCCACTTTCTCTCCTTGGAAATCGTGCTTGCCGCGCTCGCGACTCGCTAGCTCATCGCACCATCTTCTTGGCTTGACTTGGGAGCTTCACCGCTAATCCCCTGTCAGAAGCAACCTGAACTCCACTCGTCGAGTCGGACAGGTTCTTGAGCCTCCTGTCCCAAAATCGAGCGCATATTTGCCGTCAGTCGTACTCTGCAATCACACAACAATGGCTTCACCGACCACCCCAACTACATCGCTGCCATCGCGCAACACGACTGGGCCCAGCTCCCACGCCGGTGATGCCGTCCCTGACTTCGACCCCAACAGTGTGAGTACTCGGGTTTCTCTGGTTCGAGCGCAGCCGCTGACGTCGTGCCAGACTGCGGGACTTCTTGCTGAGCGGCTGCAAGCATGGAAACACGCCTGTGGATATCTTGAGGACTACGTGACGGCCGTGGAGAAGATCCACGGCAAGCACGCCAAAGAGTACGAGAAAGTGTTAAAGGTACGGCGTTGCCCCGGGATGCTGCTGCTGAGTGGCCACACGCATTGCACACATGACTGACACACAGTTCAGACAATTTCCAGTCCATTGCGCGAGGGTCACCACTTTGATCAGAGTCTGGGGGGCATTGCCGGCTTCTTCGAGAACGTGCGCTCCAACACGCAGGCCCAGATCAACACCAACATCGAGACGGAAAAGAGCCTCAAGGGGTCCGTCTTGCCAATCTTGGAGCGTCTGCACAAGGAAATCAAGCACAAAATCAAGGAGCTGCAGAGCGGGGCGCAGAGCGGTGCCAAGGAAGTCGAGAAGCTGCGCAACGCGACCCAGAAGCAGATAGAGCTGCTCGGGCAGCAGACCGCGTCGTATGACTCGGCGGGCGGCAAGCTCAGTGCCGGCGATGACCCCTATGTCGTCCACCGCGGCGTCTTGCATCGCCTCTCGCACCAGGTGCTCGCCGAGAACAACCACCACAACGACCTGGTCGCTATCCAGAACAATTTCCAGGGCTTCGAGGCGCACATCATCGAAGTGCTCCAGCAGGCCATGGAGGCCTTTGTGCAGCTTGCTGGTGGTCAGGGCGAAAAGACTCGTGCCCTGTACCAAGACATGTTGGGCACCATCCAGTGCGTGCCCCAAAACTTCGAGTGGCAAAACTTCACGCAGCGCTCAGCTGATCGACTGGCGAACCCGAACGACCCTCCTCGATCTGTCGACGCGATCCAGTTTCCCAACGTCGACCACGCCTCAATCAAGCCTCTCATTGAAGGATCCCTGGAGCGCAAGTCCAGGAATAAGTTATCCTGGGGCTACTCTGCAGGCTACTACGTTGTGACACCGTCCAAGTGGCTACACGAATTCAAGGATTCGGACGATCTCCGCCAGAACCCCAAGCCCGAGCTGTCCTTGTTTCTCCCCGACGCCGTCATTGGCGCGCCGAATGGGGACAGGTTCAACGTCAAGGGCAAGGACAAGAGCGGAACGGTGAGCTCGAAGCTGACGGGCAGCACCGAGCTGGCGTTCAAGGCGCACACTCCGAGTGATGCCCAAAAGTGGTTCCAGGTTATCCAACAAGTCTGCGGCGCCACGGGCCCAGCTGAACCGGATTCTCCCGTCGAGTCCCCCGCCGTCGCTGCTGCTGCCGCCGGCGCCGGCGCAGGCCAGGTGACGGGGAAGGATGATCAACTCGAGATGAGTCCTCCCACACCAACGCCCGACGAGAAAAAGGCGACCACCTCGGCAGCCACAACAGCGACGCCCTCGGCAGCCGTGCCTGCGACGACGGCAGCAGCTGAACACAAAGCCCAAGAGGCTGGTGTGATTGGCGGTGAAGCCGTACCTGCGACTGGGGTGGACGGAACGAAGCCCGTTGCCGTATAATGAGGCTGACCGGAGATGGTGGTTCGGGAGTGCACCATGGTGATGCGTCATGGCCACGATCCAAGGCTCGTCATTTGCGCTCAAGAGGAGGGGGCTTGGGATGCAGGCTGCGATGTCGACCGACCGACGTCTTCTGCAATGAAGAAGAGGATGCGGGGCAGTTCTTTTTTGGGCAAGTGGATGGTGGACACATGAACGTTTCTTGCAATACTTAGTACCTTTGCCGTGCTTTTGACCTCAGCGGGCGCTGCCTCCTGTCCTGTCTTACTTGTTTTTTTTTTTTTTTGGTCTTGTTTCACCCCCAATTTCACTGCGTCTGTCCCTGATTTCTGTGAGCCTGGTAGCAGGGACTGGTTTTTGCCTGGGGTCCCTTATCAATCAATTGCATATTTCGTATTTTTTTTTCTTTTGCACAAGATGCGTCCCGCTGCAATTTCGCGATCTGAATTGGGCCTGGGGAACCTATCTGGTTAGGCTGCATCTGCACACCCATCGGATTGGGCAGAGAGAGATACGGGCAGCCTCGCCTTCTGCGTCGCAGACTACCTATTCGCCTTGGCACCAGGGGAGACAGAGGGTGGTGAGGTCGCATCGCCTACACTAATGGCAGGATGCCACGCGTCAGTGACAGCTGTCAAGTCCGACTTTTTCCCATCATTTCATCTAATTATTGTCTGTTTTCCTTCCTTTTCCTTTTTTTCCCGTTTCGTGGCTTATGTTTTCTCCCCAAATGACAAGGCTGCATGCGCGCGCCTCGAAAATGCGTTGTCGTTGGTCTGTGACGTAGGCACGTGTGTGGGAGGTACATGGCTGTCTGTGCAGGAAAGCTATGCGGTAACTTGTATCGTGTCCTATCGTATCGTAGTCGGGAGACGACATTTCATGATGTGGCCGATTGATGCCCGGGCACTGCACACCTCTTCTTCTTGTTCGCCTTTCATTGGCACCATTCCGCCCCGCGCGGCCCGTTCCTCTGGTTCCGTTCCTCTCCGAGTGTCTGGTCTTCCCTCGTGGAGATTTGTATTATTCACGGCGAGATTGTGACCCCCGGCGGAGGAGGAGGAGGAGGAGGAGGAGGAGGAGGAGAAGGGAGGCTCTGGTCTTGCCCTACTGTACTGTTCTGCACTGCACTGTATATGATCCTCATCTGTGATTTCATTCTAACCTTTTTTTTTTAATAATAATATTTATCTGAGCCTTTTTTTTTTTCCCATCTTCGTTATCGTAAAGAAGTGCATTTTTCCTCTTTCCTCTTACACCCCCCTCCCTTCCATCCTCTTTCGTGGCACGCGGAATTCTGGATTTTGAAAAGAAGGGGGGGATGATGTCGGAGGGTGAGTTGGGTATAAAGAGGACCGAGGTGCCAAGCACAACCAGGTGCTGGAAGAGAGGAAGAAACAAGGAGTAGAGGGAATGTGCTAATACAGACTACATGACTGGTGGTTCTCTTCTCTCATCTACACTCGTGTCGATACCCCGTCTCTATTCTTACCACAATAACACACACCTCGTCACACCATTTCTACACTCGTCTCGATATACCATCTCTGTACCCATCTCTGCACTCTTCTCCATACCATCTCTGTACCCATCTCCGCACTCTTCTCCATACCCTCTCTACTCACATCTCTATACACCTTGCTACATACATCTCTAGTCACACCCTTATACCAATCTGCACCTCACTTCGGGGAACTTCCCCCTTTGGCCGAGAAACGGTATCTTTCAATCTCAAGATCCTGGTTTCTTGTAAAGAAGCATTTAGGCCTTTTTCTTCTGCTCTTCTTCTTCTTCTTCTTCTTCTTCTCCATTCTTCTTCTTCTCTTTAGTCCCCCCCTTTGGCATCTTACATACATCACCGCCTTTCCTGCCAAGATGACGTACAACTGGTTCGAGTACAAGGACATCATCATTGATCTGTACAATAATAACACCCTCAAGACGGTGATGCAGACCATGGAAGAGGACTACGGCTTTAAGGCTAGGTTAGTCTCTCTCTATCTCTCTCTCTCTCTCTCTCTCTCTCTCTCTCTCTCTCTCTCTCTTCTCTCTCTCATGGATATGTATAAATCACATGGAAAGCCCAAATATCGTGAGGTGAAACTGAGCAAAAGAGGGAAAAAGAAAAAAGAGACATGGCTGACGACAGCTGCTGCTGCTCCCTCCAGTACGCGCTCCTACCGGGACAAGATCAAAGAATGGGCTGCCAAGAAGCAGGGCAAAAACATTCGGGAGCCAACGCCCAACGCCAGCACTCCCTATGACTATCCGCAGACCCCAGCTTATGGCCAAGAGTGCGACCCGGCGCTCTTCACTGGTGGCGGTACGGGCTCTGCTGTGAGTGAAAAAGAAAGGCTACTCCTCTTGTTCTGAGTAGCAATGTGACATTGAAGCTCTGGCAGTGCCCTGTCAACTACCACGACAACGGTGGACCGTACGTGGTAAGTCAAATCCAGGAAAACGTGACTCTTGCCGTGAAACATACATCGTGGTCTAATGTGGTGGGCAAGGATCCAAGATTTACATATCAGACCAATCCCTACCACGGCAATTGGGTTCCATCAACATACGACTATCCCGCCGCCGTCCACGGACAACCTGAAGCAGACTACGGGCCTGGATTTGCACCCCAGATGCCTGTCCTGCCATCGAATGACGGCGGCAGCACCAGTGCCAACGGACAAGAAAGTGCCAAGCGATCGACCAAGGAACGCAGCAAGAGGAATCGCAGATGAGACCGGCGCGAGGTCAGTCATGACAAACCTCGTCCAGCAGATACGTACGTCGGGAAAGGTTGGCACAAGAGGTGGCACAGGGGATACGCCTTCAAAGGGATCGTGCTTCATGACATTACTTCACTTATCATCAAGTTCTTCTCTTCATCGTAATTTAAGTTTTCAGTTGGTCGTAAAGACCGCCATTCCTTCAACGCAAGATGAGAGTTCCTGTCCACCTTCAGTCGAACATCGGTGTTCGGCAAACATTCATTTACAATCTGTGTACGATTAGTACATGTTTGCAATAGGGTATGAACGAGATCATTGAGTAACAAAAGGGATCGTGTGTCAGTAAAAGTGCCTTGTCACAGGCGTTGTCATCAATGCATATGGCTAAGTTGACCGTCGTGATAATTGTAGCATCATGTAAAGGTAAGAAACAAAGTAGACAATTGCGGGAGAAACTTACATCAATCAAACACGAATATAATCACTCATTGGCTGCACATGGTCTCGTCAGTAAAATGTACCCCGTCAACGAGCGTGTGTTGTTTGCCAAGATGGGACGTTATAGTCAGAAAAGTCTGCGGATGGTTCGTCGTCGCAGCCGAAGCTCAGACATATGCTTGTCGTTTCATTCGCGTTCATCAGGATGCAGCGTGTCTACACGTGAACAAAAGCGAGACTAACCAAATCTGCAAAGTCGTCAGCAAGCTGGTCGCCAGGATAATGCACAAGCGTATAGGAGGTAATTGCGTGATCAGTAAAGCATGAATGGTTAAAAGAATATGGTGTCTGCATCGGAAACCCGGATAAGACTCGTCATCTGTTTCATCAGGAAGGTGGATGATGGAGCATGCAGCGAAATTGACTCACCACTACTACAGTCACGAAAAACAGCATATCAGGGCCCTCTGACATTGCATCTGGTCATAGACACTGGGACGAATATCAGTCGACTGAGGACATGGCATGGGTGCAAGTGGTTTTTCCATGTGGCATTAAGTCAGTGGGCGAGGTTTTCTAGGCCTGCCGCAAAGTGGCTTCTCTTGCTCATGTGATGTTGTTCGGAGCCCAGTGCCGCTTCATCATGAAGATTGGTGCGAAGTTGAGTTTGCAAATGGCAATCGTACCTTGTCTAAATCTGCGTCCCGTTAGCAAGGATTCGCAAAACCACCGGCGCAGCAAACATGAGAAAAGACGTAGCGAGTCAGACATAGCCATTTAATATCGTCAAAGAAAAACCTCAGCCGGTAATTTCCAGCGTATATTGATAAAAAGTTGATCATCAGGTACGGCGTAGGGGGGAGAGGAGAAGTAGCAGAGCATACCTATTGCAGGGAGATTCGATCCATGAGCGATGATGCATGGTCATGCTGGATCACAAAGCAGAAGCCTTAAAAGCAAACGTCAGCAGGCAAAGTCCCAGAACAGCTGTGTGCGAAGCGTGTTGCTCGAAATTGGTCGAGAGAATAGCTTTCAGACTGACGTGTAATACAAGAGGTTTCATTCCAAATGGTCAAAGACTCTAGTTTGCGGTATGGATTGTCATCAGGAAGGACAGTAGGGGAACGCTTGATGATGAACTGTCAGGACTTACTGTTTCCATGCTGATCGCATTGTGCTGGAAGAAAAATATGCTTCAACAATGAAGCAAAGAGGGAAGAGAGCAGATGAAAAAAATTGAGCTGCGTGAAGAAAACTAAACTCTGTGTGGAGAAAGAAGGGTGGAGGTGGAGCGACCGATTTGTTAGATAAGCGTAGTCACGGGGCTTCGTGTCAGCCGCGCGACAGGCCATGACGGGAGATGTGGATTCACGATGTGAGCTCACTCAGCGACAGACCGGTCATGTCTGCTTGGCGCAGGTTCCACTGTCAGCATGCCTGAGATAGCAGAGGGTGCGGTCGACGTCCAAGCAATGGGTTTGTGTGTGTAAGCTGGTAGCAGAGGCTGATTCCTGGATTCAGTTGCCCGTATCGTCCACTTCCTTCGCCTCCATCTGGTTGGCAAGAAGATTGCGAGCGCAAGTGCCATTGACGATGCCAACGTTTTTGGCAAAGTGGGCTGCACCGGCGCGGCTGTCGAGACTGCACTGCGAGGTAGAAAGGTATGTGTTGAGAAATCCGCGTCAAGATGCGTCGTCGGCGGCTCACGTTGTGTGTAGGTTGTATCGGCCGGGAGCCAAGGCAAATATTTCTGGTAGGTCTCGAGAACAAGTTGTCTGCGCAGCCTCGGCCGGGGGGCCTGACGTCTGTGCCAAGGATCACTCTGGACAAGCCACCGCATCTGGTGATGCATTTCGGCATGACAGGTAACGTACACCAAGACCAGACAGAGGTGTCTGGCTCCACAAGTCATCACTGCCGTCTGACGATGCAGGCAGGATGGATACACATCAGGGGCGAAAAGACAGCGTACAATAACTACTACAAGAAAATGAAGGACGCCGAACTCGCGGAATGGCCGCCCAAGTTTTGGAAATTCCATCTCGCCACCGCGGAGAATCCGTCCGTGGAAATCGCCTACACAGATGCTCGGCGCTTCGGTCGCGTCCGGCTCGTCGACTGTCCCGGCCCCGAGATCCGGCAACACTCACCCCTGAAAGAGAACGGACCGGACCCCGTCGTCGACATTGACAGGTTCACTGAAGACTACCTGCGCAGCAGGATGAAGACCCGCCACGTTCCCGTAAAAGCCCTCCTCCTGGACCAAGCCACCATCAGCGGTATCGGGAACTGGGTGGCCGACGAAACGCTCTACCACGCCAAGCTGCACCCGGAGCAGTACAGCGACACCTTCAGCGACGCCGAGATCACCAAACTGTACGAGAGCGTCCGCTATGTCTGCCAGACGGCCGTGGATAAGCTCGGAGATTCTGACGAATTTCCCAAACACTGGATCTTTGATTATCGCTGGGGCAAAGGCGCCAAAGGCGCAGCCGACAAGCTTCCCAATGGGGAGAGACTTGCTTTCATCACCGTCGGCGGCAGGACAAGCTGTTACGCGCCGGCTGTACAAAAGAAAACAGGCCAGGTCGTCGAGGGAGCTAAGGGGGACTTTGTCGAGCCGGAGCCAGCATCGACGCCGCCACCGCCGCCGCCGCCGGCCGGAGGCAAAAAGAAATCGCGAAAAGCAATATCCGACGAAAAAGTCGAGGTGCAGGAATCAAATGAGGCCGGGGCCGCGCCACTGATGAAAAACGAACCCACGTCGAATAAGGGGAAGAAGCGGGTAAGCAGAGCGAAGGAGGAGGACGATGACAGTGCGGAGGACGAGCGCCCGCCGCCGAAGAAATCGCAACGCTCGAGCACGGTGAAGGAGGAAAAAGTTGATCCAAAGGCCGAATCGTCGGGGCGAAGACGATCAAGCCGTCTGCAAAAGTGAATAGGCTTCAGACCAGTGCGTCAGAGACGCCGGGACATGCAGTAAATACGAGCGATAGGACAGGTTGATGAGAGGCCGCTATCGAGGCTCACATCGACTTGCAGCGTTGGAATATGAGACTACCCTACAGATGCCGTACCACGCGATGTTTGTCATAAAGAAATATGTTTACGCACTGGGCCAAATTGACCAGCCCAGTTCCATCCTGGTTCTCACCATCTCTGCGGCCACGTGCGCAGCTGTGCCACCAAATGCTATTCAGCCACCAACGATATCTTTAATGGCACCTCGATATACAAGTGGTGGCAAAGGTGTGAACAGAAAATAATCATCTGAATCGTATATTGTGCAGATTTGGTATATCGCTGACGTTGGTGAGAATCTTCTAATTCTTTGGCCACGTTTATCCCCCAAACTCCGTTTTTATATACACATGAAAAAAGTGCCAATCCGAATCATGAACGCAATGTTGTGATTACGTGACCGATGTAGTAACTCAGTGCAATGCTAAGCTTCCCGCAGGTGCGAGCCGAACGCGTTGCCTGAACGATTCGAAATCGTGTTTGGGTGCCATAAATTAGGCGTGCCCAGGAATAACGCAGAAATATGGAATCACCTTGCTCGCCATGTTCAACGCCTTCAATGCCGTACATAGTAATGAGACCTCGCTAGCCGCTGGAAAGTCAAGAGCCAAATGGCTCCTGACGCAAGAACGTGAACTTCGGAAAGCCATTTACTGGACCTCAACAGAGAAGCCAACGGCATAGCGATGTCCTGAATCGTCCAGGTCGACTGGAATGATGGTGACCATGTTGTAGAAACGCTGTCCGTCCTTGCGATAGTTGACAACCCGTAGCTGGACTTCTTTGCGATCCTTGATGGCGTCGCGCATCTGGGTGGGCGCTGCCTTGCAGTGCGGTGAAGGCATGGCCTTGGAATCTGGATTTGGTGTTTGCAGGAAGCGGCAATTTCGGCCGACGATCTCGGGCTTTGTGTATCCCGTGAGATCGCAGAACGCGTCTGTGACGTAGACGATGGGCTCATCAGGAAGGTCGAGGTCGCAGAGGATTAACGCGACAGAACAATCAACTGGTCCCAAGTTGATCTGAGGGTTCTTCCGAACCATGAGGCAAAACTGACGAGTCTCGTCAGCAGGGTAGGTTCACACCTACAAGACCAGGATACACACCAATATGGCCATCACGTCAAATCCGGTGGCTGAGTAGAGTCCCGGAAAGAAGACAGGATCTTTCATCGTTTGTGGTGTAGTTGTGGCCAAGCTATTTTGTTTGATGGCAACGGACGACAGGCGATTGTCAGAAAAATGGTACTATGATGCAAGACGACGGTCAGCCAAATGTTGTGCCGGATCACAACGAAGCAAACAAATATCCATACGTTCAGGGCCTGAACCTCCCAGGGGTTCATGGCAGCTTCGACGTTTGAGCCCATGATAGAGTGTGTGTGTGTGTGTATAGCGGAGGGTCGTAGCTGAAGGTGACGAGTTGTACAGCTGAAGATGGTGAGGGCTTGAGGCGGAAGCTGAACACGGGTGCGGGGGAAGAGAAGATAAGAGTGATGATTTTTCCGATACTTGCAATGGGCGCGCCAAACGCACCAAGAAGCTAATGTAGGAAAGTCAGGCCATTCATTAGAAGGCGGCCTTATGTTGGATTGTAAGAGGAAGAGATAGCCATGTCATCTTCGATGCCTCAAACAAGGGCTCCACCAGGCAAACGGCAGGTCGAGATCCAGAATCAGAGGTGAAGACCGCTAGAGTGGGTTCGGGGAGGCCTGTGATGATCCGTCATACATGCGGCTTTGTTGCAAGAAAAAGGTCGATGTGGTAGCAGGGTCCCGATGACGATGGGAATGAAAAGTGGCTAGCCAACAAATTTCCATTCAGGGACACGGAACTAGGCTGTGACGGACAGGCGAGAGCAGGATGGCAGGAGGGACTGCAACCAGGTTCCGATGAAGAAAATGGGCAGACATTGTAACCTCGGGCGATCCGTTTTTCTGTCTGGGCGGGTGATGTATGTCGATGGCGGGGACGAGGGCTGAGATCTCCAGCGCGCGCGAACAATCCTCGGGATCGAGTTTTATGAGATTCATTGTCTTGTAGGTACGGAGTACTTACTTACGTAGGAGGAGCCCCAAGGACCCAGTAGCGTGGATATCGGGCTATCGAGAGACCGATTTGGGGGCAGAAGAAGCGGGACCCGCGATGGGCAGATAACAGCACAGGCTGTCACCTCGCGCCTGGTGCTGATGCGGCGATAGCAGCAAGGCGAAAACGGCGGAAAGGTGGGTCAGCAGCGCGTGGACCGACTGGATTGGGCCGATGGGGATTCTCCTGGTCGTCGATGGACGATCGATGGGGACGGAAACACTTTGGCTCGCAATCGAGCTGTGCGGTGCAGCAGCTGCTAGATTCGATGCAGGCGCCAACCACACAGACGCCCCCGATCGATGAGTGCCTCAGCAACCCACGATTTGCGTCGCGCGCGGGAAGCAACTGGGCATGATGATCCGGGCTGTCCAAAACACATGAGGCTGCGTTCTAGACCTTTTTACGCCATGCCTTTTGATGTTTGTTCCCTACCCCTTTCCTGCTGCATCTTCTCGATATGTAGTTAGGCTGATGGATGAGGGGGGGGGGGGGGGGGGGGGGGGGGGGGGCGGAATGCTTGTTCGTCGGTGAGAGGAAACGTTTCCATTCCCAATCGCTCCTCAAACGCGGAACTGCCTTGGCCCATCGAGTCGCGTATGTACATGCAATGATTAGGCGCACGTTACGATGGACGGTACATGACGCTAGACCGAGTAGCAGCAAACCGTGAAAACGACGTGCGCAAGCTTAACTCCATAGATGAAGAATTTGGGGAAGTGCCGCGCCTCCCCACGACTGGCGAGTCTGCCCGTCGTTTGTTGGTACGGAGTAGAGTAATCATTGCACACGTAAGGTACGTACTGTGCATTGTACTGCAGTGGCCCTTGGTTTTGAGCGGGGTCGACCCTGCACACCGCCGACCGACGGCCGTTGTTGGCCTGCCCGTCAGGCCATCCGGTTCATGCCACCAGCGGCACAGGCACCGCCGTACCAGGAAAGCCAGCTGACGCGCCCAAATCGCGTCACGCCGCGCGCCGCGCCACGCCACGGTGCCATTCACCACCATCACCACGGCGCCTGCCACCAGTGCGACATGGCTCTCGGCTCTCCCAGCACCCGTCCGTAGAGGAGCTCTTCGTATAGAGAGGAGCGACGCTCCACGGAAAACATGCCCCGCCGTCTGGCCAGACGCAGACAACAGCCGTCCGAGCAGACAGACTCTGCATCATCGCCCGCGCCATCATCAACCTCTGATCCGACCCTCCCAGTCTACCAACCGCCCTCATGCCCCCTCAGCAACAGCGCCCGCAGCGCGCTCGGCGCGCTCTCCAACCAACGCAAGACGCTGGTCCTCGAGACGCAGCTCAGGGACTCCATTCGCTACCTGGGCCTCAGCGTCGGCGATCTGCACGAGCGGCTGCGCGCGCAGCAGGAACGTCTGCGGCGTCTCCGCCAGCGCCGCGAGGACAAGGGCACCGACAAGTCAGCCGAGGAAAATCGTCTCGAGAAGCACCTCGAAACCTTTGAGGAGCAGGTCGAGGAGCTGACGCACGAGTCGGAGCAGTCCCTCCGCGACGTCATCGACCATCGCGCCGAGCTGCAGGACGCGGCACAGGTCCTCGGAGAGCTGTACACGACCGCAGAAGCCACCAGGGCTGCTGCTGCTGCTGCTGCTGCTGCTGCCTCCACATCACGCAGACGCGCGCGCGATGCCCAGCAGCAGCAGCAGCCTCAAGAAGGAGAAGATGCCGACCAGAAGCAGGACATCGAAACCGCTCCCAGCACCAGAGACGCCTACCTGGACGCCAGAGACGCCAAACGCACCCAATACCAGGCGCTCACCCACCATCAGCGGTATGCGCTCAACAACGACTACGCCGGCTTCAAGAAGATCTGGCACGACGCCGCAGCCGGCGAAGACGGTCCGCCGTTGCCAGACGCGTCCCGCTGGTTTCGCAGCGATGGGCGTCCCGTCATGACGCGTCCGGGCGCGGCGAATACCCGCCGGAGCACGCTCGGAGCCGCACAAGATTATGACGACGACGACGATCTAGCCGTGGCCCGAGAGGTTCTCAGTCTCAACTGTCCGCTCACGCTGCGACAGATGGAGGAGCCGTACAGCAACATCAAGTGCAAGCACACGTTTGAAAAGGCCGCGATCCTGGATTACCTGCCCGCCACTGGCTCGTCGCAGTGCCCACAGACAGGATGCTCTCAGGTGAGATGAGCCCGCAGACTCAGACCCAATCATTGAAAAGATGGCAAGAGGGGGGGGACTCGACCTGTGCAGAGCTGGAAAGCTAACCTAGTACAGACGTTCTCCAAAGCTCGGTTCGGCCAGGAATTCTACCTGGATGAAGCCATGCTGCGACGAATCCAGCGCGCCAACCAAAACCCACGGGCCTTGAACCACATTGATGACGATGACGACGACGGTATTGAGGATGACCAGACGCTGGTCATGGGCGAGGAGCGCCCTGCTCCGGGGCGGACTGCCAAGCTGGAGCGTGTATAATGAAAGCTGGAGCGTGTATAATGAAAGCTGGAGTGTGTATAATGACAATGACGCTGCTGGCGTGGCGCGAGCAAGTTGTAGATTAGGCAGCATCGGCGGCAGCTCCAGGAATGGATTCACGATACCCCTTGAGAAGGAAGAGGACTGCCTGGTGCGCAGTATAACGACTCAACGAGATGCACGAACGCCAAGCTTTTTGTATAAGATACTCTCCCTGCCGTCCGACCGAGACTGCGTGATTGGTCCACCTTAGTGACAGCGACTGCCATGAAGACATCCATCGAAATTGCCTCGTGTTCATTCAAGACGAGGCGTACTTTTCCATGCATTTGTCTATATGCTATGCGCAGCCCTTGCCATCCTTCGTAAAAGCACATACCAGGCTGGTTCTCCAATATATGGACTAGACTACCAAAACTATACACAAGAAAGAGAAAAAACAGTCATGCATCAACTGTGGCAGAAACTGATAGCCCTGCTGCCAACAGGGATGTAAGCGCACCGGCAGATCTGCAGGTCAAGAAAATGAAAAACAAGTCGTCGGTATCGATCCAAATCTACCAAGACAATGTTCGTAACGTCTCTGTTCTCCCGCTCAGCGCTGCGGAAGGGAAAGGAAAGGGGGGGAATGTCGAGTCCAGAATCTATGAATAGCATAAGAATATCACGACCAGCGTGGTCCAAGCCCAAGGCCAGGACATGGTCTCATGTACAGTTGCACGGGCCGCTGCGCTGTCCGGCGTCTTGGTTGCTGTAAATACACCTGTGAGCGTCTCTCCCGTCCTGGTGGTCTGTCCGGTGGTCGACGGTGTTGCCTGCGTGGCGGCCAGCGGCCAGTCGGCCGACTTGCTGTACAAGACGCCGTTGATGACGACGCCGTTTCCAGCGTCGACAAGAGCCTGGGCATCGTAGTCGCACGTGTTGGGAAACGCATGGATATAGCACGTCGCAGACGGCATGGCGGGCAACCTGTCCGAGTGCGAGGCTACGGATGAGCCCGTGGTGTTGTATGCCGTCAGGTTGATGTTCTCGCCCGTGGAGAGTGAGGTGCCCATCATGATGCGGGCGAACACCTGAAAGGCCGTCTCGGGCTGGTACCACGCGACGGAATGGCCGGCCTGGTATATGCGGCTGAAGGTCAGGTTGCCGTACTGGCGAACGAGGCCGCCGACGTACGAGTCGTTGACGATGATGGGCGCGTAGCCGGCGGCAGGGAACTTGGTGGCGTAGTCGGCGCTGGTCTGATTGGCGATTGCGAGAGAGACGGCCTCCCCTCCGAACCAGTTGCATATGTAGTCCCTGTCGCCGTAGATGAGACCGACGCGGACGCCTCGGTTCAGCAGGTCAGCCAACCGTTTGAGGTTACCACCCCGTGACTGGTCACCCGTGTCTTGGAAGGCTCTGGCCACTGCGTTGCTGGCCATGGTGTAGTTGACGGGCGACCCAATGGCCTTCAGAACCGGGCCCTGATTGAGGTAGGCAAGGAAGCGCAACGCCGGATACGGGTCATGGAACGCCGCCGAGAGGTCGTAGGGACTGCGGCCACTGTTGTAGTACGGCTCTTGGATCAGGAGGCAGGCTGTGTTGGCGGCGGCGCAGATCGAGTTCACATCACTGTTGTTTCCCTTGCCCGTCGAATCCAGGCGCGCGGCTGTGGCCGCACACTGCTGGGTCTTGTCTCGGCATCCGCCGGCCGCGCGATACCTGGCCAGGTAGTAGTTTGCGGCTTCATCCGTCAGAGCTTTGTAGCCGTAGGTATTGTTGTTTGCGAATATCGGGTAGTACGGTACTTGAAGCTCCTGGTCGATGCAGCCATTCACGATGCCCAGCGAGGTGAGCTTGACGTCGACCGTATTGTTGGCCCGCGGCCTCCCTCCTGCCGAAGCCAGCTGATTTTGCTCCTCCCACTTTTCGGCGAACAATGGACCATATCGGCCGCCATAGGACTCCGAAAACAGGTTGACAGAGATGGAGGACCTAGAAGCATTCTGGTACTGAGGAAATGTGGTGACAAAGCCCTGTATGAGATGCCAGACGGCCAAAGCTGCTATGTCGGTGGTATTGGCCGTCGAGCTCTCATTCGTGGAGCTGAATGTGCCGTTCATGAAAGCCCAAGACGGCGAGGGAGAGGGTGCGCTGGGCAGCTCAGGGGGCTGCCGAATGTCGCCATTCATGAGAACCCGTGTTCCGGCAGTAGGCTCGTCATAGGAAAATCCTACCTGATTGGGCTGCATAGAATTTACGTCAGCAGGTGTGAGGAGATGGATGTGAAGCTGCACAACCAACCTGATCGATGAAGAGCATGTTGGAGGCACGATCCCAGCCCCATTCTCGTGCAACCGTATCAAAAGTGTTGATGCCTTTCTCGATAACTTGACAAGGGCCGTTACCTGCAAAGAATCCAAACATGGAACTGGACCCGGGGCCGCCGTTCAGCCATACTGTCAGGCCTTCGGTCCGTTGTCGAGCTTCGACGAACCAGAAAAACAGATTGGTCGGGTAGATGCCGGGGATGTTGACCCAGCCGGTGTACTGCTTCTGCTGGCCAAAGGCAGTCTTGCACACGCCCTTTGGTTCCTTGTACGAGATGGTGATGCTGCTGTCTGCAGGGGAACGTACGACCGTCAAGTTCAGAGACTTCGTATCCGAGTCGGGAAACTGGGCAAAGCATAGAGTCGACAATGCCACCAGAAAGGCGGCAGGTCGCACCAGCATCATGGGGACGGCCACGCTGGGACCTGTGTTTCTTCTGCTCCCCGATTCCGGTTCATGTCACATGCGGTGCGTGATAATCATTCAGCTTCAATTCATCGACTCCTGGCCAATTCAAAAGCATGGAAACACATCTCAAACTTGCAACCCTCGTACGACGTTGGGGACAAGCGCAAATGCCAGCAACCAAGCACGAGAGTGTAGAGAACCAAAACGGTGCGGCAGTCTGTCAAAAGAATGCCGCAGACCAAGGAATTGTACAGTGAACGAGAGCAAAGAAGAACCAAAATAAAAAAAAAGAGAGGAGAAAAAGGGACGAAGCAGGCAAAGAGAAAGGGGGCCAAGAGGGTAGAGGCCAGCGTCAGAAAGATGATGAGGCTGGTTGGCCTCGATCAGATCCCGAGGTGAGAGCCTCGGGCAGAAGAGCTCTGGGGCGGACACAGTGCGCTAAGACAGGCAAACATTCGTCTAATCCTTGCGAGGCGCAGCGAGAAGGAGAAGGGGGGGGCTCCCGGTTCGCATGGGCTCTCGATTTTCTGAGGGTCGCGTGTGCACGAGCATTGACGCCGTGCAGAAGGTCGGACCCGGTAGAATAGTGATCGACATCCTTCTATCAAATTGACCACGCAAACGTAACAAACTTCCACGCCAACCAGCCACCGCGGGAAACGGACAAGCTGGCTGGCAGCGGGAAGAAAGGAAAAGAAGAAAAAAAGGACAAACACAAAAAAAGAACATCGACATCTTCGACTTGCCGGCACCATGGCGCCCCATGCCAACCAACTACTGGCTTGGCACGGCATGGGGTGGGGGGGGACCAATGGGGTGGGACCAAGAAGTTTCCGTTTTGTGCCCGCCGCGAATTTGGGGGGGGCAAAGGGAGGTGGGAGGGCAGCACAGGAGCTGGGCCCGGATCTGATCGGATCTTTCCTCAAAATTTAATCAACTGCCAGAGACATTGGACGAAATGCGAATGTCTCTTTTCGTCTGTCAAGGGGCTACGCGAGACCGAAAAGCTGTCTACGGTCCATTTGGGACGCTCCGAGATGGCTGCAGTATCCAAAGGGAAGGAAGGCATTTGGGTCCTTGTCTCAACAAGAGAGGGAGGCCATCACCACCACGTCCTGACCGTTGATGATGTGCAACGTCAGGCCGGCGCGAGCACTAGCCTGAGCAAAACTTGCCTTGCTTGGCTCCTCCCTTCCTACTTGCGTTAGTCCTCGCCCAAGAAATCTCGATGTAATGTCTGACCACACCACTTCCTCCACGCTGAGAGTTGTAACACTGTGTTGCTTCCGTGGACTCCGCGTGAGAACCTCGGACTCTCCATCAGAAGCCAAAATTACGCGATTGAGACCTTGTCTGATGATGCAGTGACGGCAATGGAGATGAAGTGCAACACGGATTGATTTGACTCGTCATCCAGTGTCTCGTAGCGCCAAGACTTGCGACTTCGCCATCATTACACAACGGCCGATCCCCCCGCGACAGCCAAAGTAGCCGATCCCACTGGAGTGACCTCGCACACCGAACGAACACAGCAGTCGGTTGGGCCGCGGAGCTTAGTCTTTATTCATGTGCTGCGTCGTACAGCAAAAAAGTAGTTGCCAATCTCTTCTCCCCCGCGGACTTCCTTCCACCCCAGCCCGGGGACATACATGACCCCCATCACTCTGGGGCTGTCCCAGCCGTCTTGCAGGAAGAACCTCTTTAGCTCGTCTTGGTTGATGTACTTGTTCCAATCGTGGGTGCCTGGTGGAACTATCCGCAACAGGTCCTCGGCCACCAGGTTGGTCGTAAACCAGCTCGTCCACGTCCTCGCGATGGTGCTCATGACCAGCCAGCCACCTGGCTTGACAAACGGCCCAACCCTCTGCAGGAATGGGCCGGGCTCGTCCACATGTTCAATGACTTCGAACAAGCTGACGACGTCGTAACGGTCCTTGTCGGCTTGAGGAACGGCAAGCTCCTCGATGGAGCTCTGTTTGTAGGATAGTTTGCCACTCAGCGAGGGGTCCTTCTTCGCGTGTGCCTTGGCAATGGCCAGCACCGATGGTGTCGGGTCGATGGCGGTGACTCGTTTCGTGGTCGATAGGCGGGCAGCGCTCTCGGCGAAGATGCCACCTCCGCAGCCAATGTCGAGATAGGTCAGCGACGACGCTCGCAAGTTGGATGCTGCCGTCTCGCGTCGGGTTTGGAGACAGGCTCGAATGAAGTCCTGTCGCACGGGATTCATGAGATGCAGAAGCCGCGATGACCCGTGAGGGTCCCACCATTCGGAGGCAAGGGCATTGAAATGCGAGACTTGATCCGGATTGACAGACGAGAAGGTCGAGTGCCTCCGAGCTGTTCCTGCCCGTGGAGCTTTCTTTGGACTGAGGCAGGTGTTGCAGCTTGCGCCGCGGGGAGAAAAGGTCGACTGTGTGCGCCGCAGCACGCATGCGACTGTCCTCGGCGAGGTCGCCATGCTAACGCGTACCGATTTGCAGCTGTATGGTGTAGTCTGGAAGCTCCCGTGCACGGCAAGCCGTTGCCTCCGGCGCTGGATGCGACATGATGCAAAACGACATCGATTGCTTTCACTTGCAGGGGCAAGCACAACGGACCCACCTGCGAGAACAGGCTTTGGAACGCGGTGGATTAGCCGTGTCACATGGCGAAGGGCTGCGTGCGTGGCATCTGTTGCTGCATTGCGCAGGCCCAGAAGACGACGGCATTTCTTATTTATCTGTCTCCCAAGGTCCTTTAGGCAGGTAGGCACGCGACGGCCTGCAGCCAGCCGTCTGCTTCGAGAATGTCAAGATCTGGGGCTGGGGGAAGGATATTTGTGGTTGCAAAGTACGGCGAGAGGCAGTTGGCACATCACAGACATGACAGCAGTTGAATGCCTGCGGCCCACGTGAAAGTCAGGATCCTCGCGGTCCAGCACGCAAAGGTGAGGTAAAGTAAAGTTAGTAGGTAGCTGGTAAACCGGTAGAAATGGTGTACACATGAGGTGCATACATGCAATCATAGGCTGGTGGAGCGTCCGAGGACCTCCTGGTGATGTGAAGCCGCGGCACCCTTTGGCCGACAAGGCCGACGGCGATTTACTCCCCCCCTTCTCAAACTGTCAGACGCGCGCGCTACCCGCCCTGACTAACGACGCGCTGCTTACCCATCAAAGCTCCGGTTTCCGCGCGCGTTTATGAGCGATCTTTGTCACCAGATGGAAATGTGCTGTCTGATTCGAAGCACCGATCATGTCGCGAGTTGGCTGTCTGACATGTCCATCAGACTGAATGAGTAGACGGCGCATGGCCTGGCATGATGACCGCGGCCAATTATGCCAAAGTCGAGCCACTCGTGTAGACAATCGGCAAAGTCATGCAACCGCGTGGGAGCAAACCGGCGGCCGAGGTGGACCGACCGACGGCGGGCGCGCCCGCACAGATCCTGAACCGTCGCTCGGCTGTCCCATTCTTTCACGGTTTCTTTTTTTTTTTTTTCCTAATAAATATTGATTTACTGATTCTTCAACAATTTGACGTTGCCGCCCGCCTCTGCCGAGTGACGCAAATTTGCGCTGCCCTCTCAACTTGGCTGGACGAAACCTCGTCTGGACCCTAGTCAGCTTTCGAGAAGTCGAGGAGGGAAAGCACGAACGGCGGAAGGAAAGAGTCAGCCAGCCAGTCAAGCCAGCCCGCCCGCCCGCCCGGCAAGGGTCCGTCCGCAAACCCCAGTGAGCCGAACCGCCGAGGTCGCTCGCTGCCATTGGGGTGTTTTATATGTACATACGCTCTTTTCTTGTTGATCCGCCGTCATCATTTTCATCAAGTCAACCGATTCCCTCTCCACAGCTATGCCTGCTTCCACAATACCAGCGAGCCAGTTTGACTCCATCCCTGACACAATTGAAGCCTTTCGTAAGTCACACACATGCCAAAACCACGTTCAACCCCGAAACCGAAGCA